>QUSF01000001.1:37604659-37655030 GCA_003676055.1 Chloebia gouldiae | reverse complement strand
GGCCAGAGAGGGTAGGATAGGGTGTAGGACGCTGTTGAGGTGTGGGGGGATGGGGAGGGGTGGGGTATGGATGGAAGGGGAGAGGAGAGGAGAGGAGAGGAGAGGAGAGGAGATCTGTTATGTTTGGCCATAGCCCAGGAATATGTGGAGGAGGACACTCATCCCAGAATACACTTCAGGCACAGCCCTTAAATCTCAGTAAATTGTATCTGGGTTCTTATTTTTCTCAGTTGTAAAATAGGCTTAATTTTAAAGCATGAGAGAAGGTCATTCATCATCTGCCAGAGAGCACTTAGTTATTGCATAGCAATAAGAGAGTATGTTATTAGGATAGATGATTTTATTGGTGTGCATTTTTTGCATTTTGTAGAGACATAAACTTTTAGCAGAATCTGGAGCAAGCAATTTTTTTCCAGTATAGTTGAGAGAAGGGCTATGGCTCATTTCCCAGGATCTTGAGGATCACGCATCTGTAAAGGATATTTCCATTCTCCAAACTCTTCTTCTCAGTAGTCCTACAGTTCAACTGCCCTTCAGCACCTGCTGTTACAGCACTCAGAACTATTCTTGAGGGAGAATATCTGTGGAAGATGATGCCATGTGGGAGCAATTCTGATTCTGTAGTGCTTTCTATTTAGACTCACTAGGCAGAAAGAAAACCTTTGAGTTGGTGATTTTATTTCAACAACTTTGTCACAATGAAAGACTTTGTAACATTTGTAACATGCAAAATGTAACAATTTACATGCAAATCCTTTTCGGATGGTCTCTTCATGTGGTCCATAGGGCCGCAAATATCACAACAATCCCTGCCAGCTTCAAGACTGATGAATGTCATCTAGCTCTCCTAAAACCCATCAGTTGTTTTGAGATTATTTTATTAGTAGTCTAAGTAATTGCTTATCTCTCAGAAACACACAGGACTTCTTGTTTACTCTCTGAACAAATCCAGAGACATTGCTATGTCAGAAGTAAAATCTTAGCTGAAAGCATAAGCCAAGTACTTTTACTTTAGGCTAGACTTTTAATTTATTATTTTCTCTTTCTGATAGTTTAGCATCCTTTTTTTCAGAGGCTATGAAAAAATAGTTAGAAATCATTCCAAAATTTATCACCTACTAAAAACTCAAATCAAAAATTTACCACAGTACATTCTGGGAATTAGGCCAACTAACAAAACCTTTACTTAATTCATCATTTTATTACTCTGTCACTTCAGTGCCACTTAAGACTTTAAAACAGTTCTTGAGACTGCTCAGTTTATTGTAAATAGGCATGTCCATTACTCCTAGCTATCAGTACCAGGAGTTTGACTCTCTCAGCTGTGGTGAACTTGACTGTCATGGATGTCATCAATGAGCTAGTTCAGGTTTTCATGATTTATCTGCCTTTCTCTGTGGCCAGTAAATAAAAGTAGACAATTATTCCAGTCCCTAATAATTCAGCTACTTCAGGACTAATTTTTTTGCAATCTCATCCTCTGAAAGTGATTTTATTTTGCTCATCTGAGCAATATTGCCTAAAAGGGAGTCTCACATATTTGTTTAAATGAACTTTTCAAAGCAGCCATCAGATAAGAGATACGAATGTCCATTTTCACTTTCAAAAGGATGTGTGGTCCAGCCCAAGGGGTTTCACTTTGAATGCTGGGCTGTGGATGCCCTCTTTAGGAGTCCAACCTTACTACAGTTGTTTATTGAGATGACTGTAAGGGCAGGATTATTCTTTCCCAAGGGATGTCTTCAGATCAGATGCCTTTATCTAAGCTAATGTTCTACACTCCCACAATAGTCAACATTGAGAGACCAGTTAAAAGAAGTGATTGTTGCACTACAGTCAGCACTGGTGCAGCCTCAGTATGAGTACTGCCTGCAGCTTTGGGCTTGACAGCATGAGAAAGATATAAAAAAATATTATAATGTTTTCAAAGCAGAGCAAAAGGGTGAACAAACTAGAGGGCTTGGCTTTTGAAGAGTGTCTGAGGATGTCGGGTTTGTTCAGCTTAGAGGAGACTTAGGGGAGACTTCATGAGGATGTCTGCAGCATCCTCATGATGGGAACAAGAGAGGTACCTGGGGTCTGGTGATAGGACTCCAGGGAATGTCTTAAAGCTGCTCCAGAGGAAGTTTAACTTGGATGTTTTTCACTGAGAAGGTGTTCACTTGAAGAGGCTCCTCAGGAAAGTGGTCATGGCCCCAAGCTTGTTAGTGTTTGAACAGCATTTTTTATCTAAGCTTTAACCTTTAGGTTGTCCTCTGTGGAGTCAGGAGTTGGACAGGATGACCCTTTGGATACCCTTCAAACTCAGGATATTCCATGATTTTATAACTCTATGGCTGGCACTTTTAATGAATTTCAGCCTAAAGTAAATGGTTAAAACAGGTTGTCTTTCTGCCCAAGTATTGCCTGTTTTTTTGAATGTAGAGCAAAAGGAAAGTACCTTACATGTCTGCACTGCAGAGTCTTCAAGTTCAATTAGAAATATATTTATAGAGAGGTAGAGTTTGTGCATGAGATTTGATTTCTTCCTTCAGTTCTCATACTTTTTTTTTTTTTGTCTAGAAGTCCCCTTTTCTCATCAGTGGTTGGACAATATAGCATAAATGTGCATCACTTCTTTACAGGATTTTCCATTTCTTTACAAAAATACACGTCAGCAGAATTCCAAGGAGAGGGGTGTGATCAGCTCGCTGTTGGTTCAAATTAGGGACTCAGGTTAATATGGATAATGATATATGTGTTTATGGTTTCATGTCTGAGTTATCAAGAATATAGACTATCTAGTTGAAATGAGGGAAATCAAGACTCAAGAACTTAGAGAAACATATTTGGATAAGAGAATATAACCAGTATGGTCTAAAATATAAAGATGTAGATAGATACATCTTAGACATATATAGATACATCTTAGATGTATCTAAGATGTAGACAGGTGTAGATTTATATTTAGAGGTAAAGTTACATCTAAAATGAAATTCTAAATTCTTGTTCTCCTCTACTCCTGTCTGGACCACTATCTGAAAGACTGGGCTTGGGGTATTCTTAGCTTAAATGACACAAGTTCAGTTTGATTTCTTGTTTGTTTCTTCAATTTTGTAGGCTGTAGCATTGATTGTTTTGTGAACATACTTATATTTTACAAAAAGAAATGCTTCCCATATACTTTAAAACATCCTCAGCCTTTTTCAGAAAATATTTTATATTTTATGGCAAATACTTAGGAGGACGACAGAGCACTTAAATAGGCTCCCCAGACAGGTTATGCAGTCTTTTTCTCTAGAGATATTCAAAACCACCTGGATACAAGCTTGAGTGACCTGCTCTAGGCTACCCTGCTTGATGACCTTCAGTGGCTCCTTTCAGCCTTTCTAATTTTGTGATTCAGTGATTCTGTGATGGAATACAATTCTAAACACAGCTTTTGCACTCACATTTTAAGTCTTAACTAGCTTAACACATTTCTGATGGATTATGTTCAATGTTTAGGCATCTTTACTGATTTTGCACTGTGTCAATTTTTTGTTCAATGTTTTTAACTGCAAGTATTTGACAGAAAATTTTTCATCACTTGTAGTGACTTAAGACAATCTCTTATTGGCTTAATACATCTTCTTGTTTTCCTTGACAGAGTATTAAACTTATTTACTCTAAATTTTTTGGAAAATGAAGATTGTTAAATGGTGAATATGAAAGCTTGAGGGAACTTGTGGAAAATGTTTTTGCTCTTGCAATCTTCCAAGTGCAATATACTTCTATCAGAAGTTGTGGTTATGACTCTGCACCACTCCTATATTCTAGAGTCACAGCACAGCACAGCACTATGCTCTGAACAGGGAGATACAGTTTTCTTCTTACACCATCTGCCCCTCATTGTTTGATTGTAATGAAATTAAAGTTCTTACTTTCAAAGTGTATAATTCACCCTTAAAAGTTTATTTGACCCAAAATTAGGTAAACAACATGCTGTCCAGGGAAGAGACATGCTTTACTCTCAATGAGATACAGGTCTGTGCAAAAGCAAACTAGGTATTTTTGTGTTTATACTTTCTGTTTCTCTCTACTAAAAAAAACCCAACTGTCTTTTTTTTTTCAGAAGCAGAGACACGAATGAAAGGGAAATCTTTGTTTAAATGCTGAGGGACAGAAGTTTTTAAAAAGTCAATAAGTTACATGCAAACTTGATACCATTAGAACATGTATAAAGAACAGAATTTTAGTGTACATACAGACTTAATTATGATCCTTTAATGACTGACTGATGAAATGACTGTGCAATAACTATTTTACTGCTTATGGAGATTTGAAATGGACACAACACAACAAGAATTTATGCACTGTTGGATATTTTCCTTCTTACTCTTTAATGACTGGTTCAGCATTTAGTTGAGAAAATACTGTTATTTTTAAGGATGTTGCATGATAATGAAAAATTTTAGAGGGAACCCATTAAATGAGATACTCAGATACCAGCTCCTCCTTACTTCAGGGATAATTGGTCATGTCCACTTCTTTGGGACAAAGCTCCTCTTGCATACTTTCAGTTACTTTTCCTACACAGCCCTTAAGAATTTGCTTATTCCTTTCTTGAATCAGGCCCCCAGTCTGTCCTTATCCTATCATATTCCCAGACTTGGGAGCAGTTAATTGGTACATCAAATATAACATTTTTGCATATAAAACCATGTCTTTGCAGGTACTTTTATACCACTGTGAATTTTCTTTGAAACAGGAAAATTATTCCCAGGAGAGTTTTCTCCTTGAGATAATTATTTCTAATAGCTAGTGGCCTGAAGAATATGTAATTCATCAACATCATCCACCCTGTTCCCTTACAATTTCTTTCTTGATACCCCTGGCTCCTGCTGTAGGAATCTTTCCTCTGAGTTCCTCTCTCACTGATTCTTCTCTTCATCATTCCCTGTTCTGCAACTTCTTTCTTGGGTCTTGGCCAGTTTTCTCCCCTATGATCTTCTACTTTCTCTTTCATCCTCATCCCAGACTGACTCTGACTCTGTGACTGCAGATCCACTGACAGCTATTAAATATACAGCAATGCAAATCAAACCCCATGAGGAAGGCCAGCTAATTATGTACTGACTCCCTTGCTGGTACCAAGACTCAGTTTCTCTCATCAATCACCTCCAGGACTCTCCTGATTATTAAGACCTCTTTTGTGTAGTGACTCTCCTCCATGCCCTCTTCACACACTCTTCCTTTAACCTCTTATTAATTTGCTGAAATCTTCCTTTTGAACATTGGCAGATTCATGGATCTGCTATTATTTTGAGCCAAGATGCACAAGTTCAGCTTGATTTACCTTCTCTGGCTTGTTTTAAATTGACTGCTGCATCCTCTGTAGTTTCTCACTTTGCTGTTAAATCTTCCAGTCATTTGGAGATTTTCCCTTGTATTCCGGTGTTGTGAACTTTCTTCTACATTTCAGGGCATTTGGTAAGCTTGTTTCTTCTTCCCCACATTTCTTCTGGTTTTGGTTAAAATGCTGTATCATTCTGTTGCTTTGTCTATTTATTTTCATCAGTCCAGGCTCCCCAGGACAGAAGTCTGTTTCTCTTGTCTAACAAGGGATCAGACTCACCTAGAGTGCAGATGTGAACCAAAAAGGCTCATTTGCATGAGGCCAAGTCAAAGGCAGTTGCTGATGGGACCTCTCAGCAAATTTCCCCAAACGCAGAAATATCCTAAAGCTGGGATCTGCAGCTCTGCAGCTGCCAGGAGCCTGTCAGTTCTCACCTCGGGGAGATGTGCAGCCCTAGGTGACCCATGAAGGCTGTCCCAGGGCTTGTGACACCGGGGCTTCAGTGCCTGTAGATCCAGGGTGGGCACACTGTAATATGTGCAGGTGCTCCACTGCATACCTACTGCAGGAGCCCTGGAGAACCCCACAGTCCTGTGGGGGTTTCCTGAGCTGCTCACCAAAGTGTAGCTCATGGGCCCTGCACCTGCTTTCCCTCAGACCCAAGTTTTGCCTGTTCAGCAGTAAAAATAAAATGGACAGTTCCAGTAATGGCACGGCCTGCAATGAACTACCAGGGAATGAAACACCACATGCATTTATTTAGGAATGGCATAGTTAAGTGTTAGCTCCGTGGGAAACTGAGAAGTTGTTTTTTGTTTCCATCATAAGCTATTATGCAAAACTTGCACACAACTGATAAATCACTTTCTGCTTGACTTTGATTGCCACTCCAAATGTCAGTCACTGCATTTCTACTGTATTACGGTGTTGTAGAGTCATTGCATTTTCATTCCAAGAGTTACTGAAGAACATTTGTTTTTTTATCTTTTCCACAACCTTCTTTTTTAATCTTTGTTCAGTGCAAGAAGCAGATGTTGTGACATTGATGGACATTTATTGATGGCTGATGAATTCTGCTTGATATTATTATACAGCTGCTAATATACAAATTATGTTCATGCTTATAATTGTGTACAGCTTTTGACAAATTCTTTGTCAGACCAAAGGATAAGGATTAAGTCATTAAGTCTTGAAAGTTAATAAAATATTCAAGAAAATAACCCTCATGTTGAATTTTCTCTCATTAGTCATTAGATATGGCAGTTGCTACCTTTAAATTTGCTATTATCAAAGACAGCTCAAAAGAGGTGAGATATGGCCGGGGAATAGTCCGAGGGTATTTCACACAACAATGGGTGAGCACTTCTGTGGCAGGGACTTCAGCTTAGTTGCACTCAAGTTTAGCAGATTGCCAAGAAAATTAATTATAGGTTGTACTATTTGTCCTTTTTTGATCCTGGATAATACAAAAAGCTTCTCATTTACCTATTTAGTGTTACGGAAAAATGAGGGACTTGAGACAGGAAAATTAGGTTCAGAATCTATTATTTTTGCTTAAATCTGTACAAATTGAATGTGTCTGCAGCCGCCAAACTTGGATTGCAGTGTATTAGCAAGACATAGTCAGAGTAGTCTAAGTATATAAAATCTAGAACAAGATATAAGAACCATTGAAACTGTATTTGTTAAAAAGGCTTGCCTTTATTTCAATACCACTTTTTTCTTCTTTTCTGTGTTAGAATGGAAATAAGAACTATCCAATGTTGAAAAAAGTCTTGACAGCCAGTTTTAATACAGTGTATGAAGTGTGCATTTTCTTAATACATAAGTGCATTTCCTGGGATAAGAAGTTCTGATTTCCCAGTCACCAAAATCAATCTCTATCTCTGTATTGTATGAGGCCAAGTCACACAATGACCTTAATTACACTAACTTTAATCAGTAAAGCACAAATAAAACTATTCTTAAGATTTTATGCTTACATCACTATAGTAAGCAAAAAGCACAGAGGGAAAAAAATGGTGCAATATAGCAAAGGAAATAGAAGACAAGAATGAAACACACAAGGTTTATACAAAAGCAGAACTAAGAGGAAAATTAAATAGCCCAAGATTTCTCACTCTCTCTTTCCATCAAAGGAGATGTCCTTTTAAAAAATAGGAACAAATTAATACATGTCTTTCCTCCTACCTGGTAGGAGGAAGTCAGTCCTCTTTTTCATTGTGAAAAAAATTGAACTAAGGAGAGACATAAAACAAAACAACAGATTCAAAACATTCACATCTTTTGTCATAAGAACAGAAGAAAGTAACAGCATAATTTTGTGTGTCTAAGATAAGCATTAAACTTTCTTAATTTACTACACTTCTCAAACTCTGCAGGAAATTCTTGGGCTCAATGATCAGGTTCTTGGGGGACTGAAAACCCAGAGCAATTCTGTTTGATAAGAGCCTATAAACTCCAGCCTTATATGGCTTTGTGTGGTGCTTGAACATTCTCTTTCCCTGCTGGGATTTTTTCTTCATTCTCATTTCACATGTATACATCACAAAAAATAGAATAAGAGGATATCATTAGTTTTAGCACCACTGGAAAGAGTTTATTAGGACTGCATGGCTTGCAGAAAGCAGCCAAAAACCACAGGGAAGTTTACTAAGAGAAATTAACTCATGTTAGATAATTAACATGGGCCCACAGAAGCCTACAGAGAGATTGCTACTGACTACAGTTTCACAAAAACCCGCTTGGATCTGAGGAGAAATGAATTAATCTGTGTTTTTCTTGGTTCATTTCTCATGCTCAGGCATAGCCTCCCATTGGTTTACAAGTGAGCTCTGGAAACTTCCCATCCCACCATTGTTTTGGAAAATTTTGGGTTTGCTGTGGAGTATTTAAGAACTTTGTGTACTTGGCAGTATCTTTCAAGTGACAGAGGCATGACACAGAGTTGTGCCTCTTCAAAAGTCACTTGTACACAAAGTGAACCAGGATCATACATATAATCACACATCTAATCTCCATGAGCTTGTCTCATAGCAATGTACTAGATGACTGCTTTTAATGCGATCTAGCTTTTTTTAACTAAAGCTTAAAAATCTGAGACAAAAATATCTACCAAATAGTTTCTACAATTCCTATATTTATCAGCTTTGATGCAGAATTATTTTTCATTATAACATGAAACATGAGCTGGATCTTTAAATAGAAGGAAAAAAAAATCCCTACATCAAGGTTATCAAAACAATCCTTTTCAGGAAGTTTGCATAATTTCACTCAGGAAGTCAGTAGCCTTTATAGTTTAAAACCCTGATCTTCATAATATCTTACCAACTGTCAACCTAGGAGGAAAAATCTGTCTATGAAAATTCTTGTTTAATTTAGATAACTCTTAATAAAATAAAATCTTCATAGTAATGAAAGCATCAAGCTTATATGTCATAGTAAAGACAGACTGGAAATATACAATTCTGTCAGCAATTATTGAAGCATTCAGTATTCCCCAAAAGAAATCCACTACACTGTTATAGAGACTAAATTACATTTCAAAGTTGTTTTAATTAGCTTTTGTACTTAACCTCTTCTGTGACCAGTTCTTTGTAAATCCCTTTTATTTCCTGCTACCATGCTGTGATACTGCTTTCTTATAAATAAGACTAAGTGAGCCAGCTGTGCTGAATATATGAGTGATTAGGGAATAGTTTACTATGAATTATGGATTTATTAAAGGAAAGTGGTTTATACCTGTTCCAGTGTTTGAAACAAGGATTTAAAACCTTCCCTTTAACCAGGTTCTGTGACTTCATGAAATTTCAGCCAATTGAAAATATATGGCTGATCCTAGGATGGGGTACTTTCAAAAATGTTCACTTACATAATCTTTGTTCCTGAATTAATGCTTTATTCTAAAAAACTTATTTACAGAGATTTATGCTTATATCTCAGTTTTGCCATATATCTGTTTCATCAAGAAATTCCAAAATAACTCTGCAGAAATTCAGACATTAAAACAGACACAAAGCACTGTATTAGAGAGTTCTGCTTATCTTTTTTCTTAGTACCATGGTGCTGTTTCCATGTGAATCCTAGATGCACGAAATTTCCTATTTTCTTCGCTGCTCTCATTCCCATTCAAAGCATTCACCCCCACAACCCACAGCTTTCCCTGTTCTCTTCCAGTTTGAGTAATCAGAGAAACACAATCCTGGATACACCTAGGTAAAATCCTGTTGGTAAAATATATATGTACTATCTACCTAAAATTTTCAGTCAAGCTATTACTCATGTTTACCCCCTTAAATTTTGCTTCTTCTTGACAAACACTGATTCCTACAAATTTGATGGTTATTATTTTTAATTTATTTATTTACTTATTTATTAGAAGAACCACTTGAATTTAGTCTTTCATATTGGATGCTACCTCAAAACTCTAATTCTGAAATTCAGTAGTAGCTCAGCACAAAGTTTATTTTTTCAGTTGCCTTAGTCAACACTCACCTTTCATCAGTGATGGAAACAAAGGGATTTACAATGCACCCAAAGGCTAGCAAAGAAAATTACTAAAATTGAAGATGCCTCACAGCAAACTCTGCAGCAGCAGCTCCCTCTTAAAGACCTTCAGCTTCATGAGCTTGCATCATCAGGAGAGATGTATTTCACTGTCAAGGGAGGAGACATCAAGATTTCTAAATTAAAATCCAAGTTCCACCTGGATGCTAGAGAAGCCAAAGCTACCAATAGTAGACAGAGTCTAACAGAATCACAGCATCCCTATTTACCAAACAGGCTGCAATATTCCAATCTATTCTGAGAACAATGCTGAATTTCAAGTGCCTGGCAGCAACCCAAGCCTGCAGTGAAAACTGTGTGGAGAATCACGTCAGGGAGAGCAGCAGTCCCCTGGGAGCAGGAGCTTGCCAAAAGAAGTGGAGGTGTGCCATGGCTGCAGCTCATACCTGGGCTTTCTGCAGTACCCTGCCCCAGACTGTGCTCCAGTGGCGACTGAGTCACTTTGGAGTAGTGCTGATGTACCTTTGTCTCCTGATAATGCTACCTGTGCATTATTTAGATTTTAGTTCTGATTCAGTTTAGCTGACTCTTGCTTACTTCATCCAGGAAGGAGTAGTTTGCTCTACTACTGTAGGCCCAGTCAGTCAAGCAAGTAAATTCTTTACTCTGGGGATGGTGAGGCACTGAGGCACTGGAACAGGCTGTACAGGGAAGTTGTACATGCCCCATTCCTGGAAGTGTTCAAGGACAGTAGGATGGGACTTTGAGCAACCTGGTTTGGCAGGTGTCCCTGCCCACGGCAAAGGGGTTGGACCATGATCTTCAAGGTCCCTTCCAACCCAAATTATTCTGTGATTCTATGGTGATGGACATAGAGAGATAGAGAATACCAGCAAAACTAATCCTCTGCAAACTGACTCTTCTCTAACCCTCCGGCAGGACCATGACAAAACCAATCAAAGCAATGGACAAAACAGGTCACTACATATAAGAGATCCAGGGGTCTATATAGTTTGAAATATCTGATTTTTTTTAAATTCAGTTCAACTTATCAAGACAAAAACTCAACATTTCCTTTTGGCATTACTGACATTGGAAAATAACCTGTACATACTTTTGGAAATATGGTCACTGATACAGATCTGTCATGACTGAAGTGGTGAAAAGTCAGTTATTAAACAAGTATCCTCAATCCCAAACTATTTCTTAGGGCATAATGCAGCTGAACCGTTCCATTTTGTTCAGTTTGGTTGGAAAGAGCCCTTAAGCTATATCTATTTTAGTAAATTAAACATTCTAGTCATTAATAGCTTTAGAAAATCTTCCCAAGTCAAACTCAACAGATGTTGTGGTTAAAGGGTTATAGGAATGGTTCTAGTCTGGACCAAAGATCATTCCCTCAGACAATTCCCTGGCATCACTTGGGAAAATTTGCAGGTCATGGACACTTCCTGCTAGGCAGCTACATAAGACTGGCCTATTTTGAAGAATGAGAGGGTTTAATAGCATGGACACAGGTTACTCTGTGCTAGTTGGCTTCACAGAACATTTTTGTGTAATTCACTATGATAATTAATGTCTTCAAATATTTTGGTCTTGAAAACATTTAAGTTATTGAAATGCAGATGACCTGACAGGAGTGTGATGTCTCTAACAGGTCCATGCCAAGTGACAGCTCAGATCTCTCCTCTTATCCCTCTCCACCTGTGACAGCAGGAGTGCCGAGTGGAGATTTGTGTATTTCCCCACAGAACATTCAGTTCCTGGCCTCCTCATTTTATACCCAGGAATGGATTCCAACCTGTGGTAGTTCAGAAGCCCATTTTCCTCCTCACAAGTCCATGACTGAAAAACCTGATGGGTTAATTTCATATTTTGTTTAGTCAAAAGATGTTTTCTGCTAGTGCTTGGCAAAGGTTTCACGGTGTCTGGGTGCCTGAGCTGCCCTCTACCTGCAGTGGGAAGACCCCCAGGAGACCTTCCTGCAGTTTTCAGCTGTTCCTGGCTTAGCTCCTGTAGGTCTCGTTTCAAGTCAGTCTTTTCCCAGCTACTGTTTCCTGGAATCCCTGCGGCTGCAGCAGCTGTTCTCTTCTCTTGGTCTCCCTTTTCTGGGAGAGGTTTGTCCTTCTCACCAGCTGCCCTCTCCCATTCCCTGAGCTATTCAAGTCCCAGCCCCTCACCCTTATCTCTTCCCAATTGCTCCTGCAACCACTTCCCAAGCCCGGCCACTTTCCCTCCACAGCCAGTCAGGGGCTGGCTCTGCCTTTGTAGCTCACTCACCACCTTTGGGACACCAACCTCTCCCTGCCTGTGCAGAGAAGGATCCCAGTCATAGCTCTACATGGTCTTATCCAACATTACACACTTGTCCAGAGCATTTTGTTTCAGCAGAAAATCCAACTGAGAGAAAGGACAGCTATGCAAGAGATGTTGAAAAGTAATTTTTCTCTTTTGCATAGAAATTCAAGCAAAAAAATGCAGTTTTGCTGGTCTAAAATCTCTCAGGGGAAATATAAACTGCACTAATAAGAAATACACCCATTTTGGCTTGCAGTATTCTGCATAAAATCTGAGATCAGCAGTGTGAAATAGTGTTAATTTTTATAATTTTTAATTACAGCATAATTATTCAGATTCTGTGAAACTGTTACGTTGCAATAAGATACCTCTTGCAAACTCGGTAAAAAAAAATCCAGTGAATTTAGGTTTTGAGTACAGCTACAAAAGCAAAGACATGGGGAATATCTCATAGAGTTGTTTTTAGAAAAACAAAAATATGTTATCCAAGAGAGAATGTTTTTGCCTACAGCTATTTCAGGACAGAGTTATGGTTTTATCTGAAACAACTCTTTTTAATATGCCATGTTTAATTCTATTTGAATAACTTTTTTTTTTTTCATTTGAGGCATTTGTTTATTTCAAATTTTGCCCCATTTTGGAATATTTTTTGCTGCAGTGATTTTTAACTTCAATAAATGGATCATATTAATTGTCAGTAAGCCTTTCTGCAAGGGCACTTGCAGAAAGGTTTCATAATACTGTCTTCCAATACAAGAAAAAACAAACTGCATACAGTTCTAAAGTAAATATTAATTTGCTATGTCATGTTTGCTAAACTCTGGATTTTTAAAAAAGGGTCTTTTAGTCTTTGCAGAATGTATGCAATAAGGAACATTTACATCCCCTTCACAGGTAAATTTTTAGAAGAGGTACAACTTCCTGCTAAGGGCCATTTATAATTGAGAGATTCCTGAAATTAAACAGTTAGATGCAATAACATTTGTTCAAAGTTGAGAAAAAATGGCAATTTGCCACATTCTTAAGATCATGTAATTGAGTGAAATCTGGAATTTAATACCTCAGCAGATGACAAGTTCAAGGATGACCCTGTTTTACAAAAGCCCAGTTGGAACGCATAAAGCCATCTGATTTTGAGTTTTCATGTGAAACATTTTAGAGCAGCAGGATTAATGAATGTATGAGAATGTGTCCTTGGATTAGAATGCATTCCTTTAGAATGAGAATAAGAAATATGAGAAATATTAAAAAGAAAACAAATGCAGCATTGTTAATTTCTTGCTATGTGACTGAAACACTTGTAACTAAATGTCTATAATATGACTTCAGTAGTGGCTCATTTTCTCACAATGCACCTGCATGTCTTGGAAACAGTTGTAAACAGTACATGATTCTGCTAAGAGACAGAGCCCATAAACTGCCATTAAACTCTGCTTAGTCTTCTGTAAGTGCTGGTAGATTCCTCTTCTGGAACTAACAAGATAATAAATATAAGTCTTCTCACATTTCTAGTTTAGACCACAGCATTTTCTATCTAAGAACAGACCTTTGTAAGGATATGAAAAATATCATTTAAAGGCATGTGGGATAGTCACAAAACCCTGTATTTAGGGAACAAATTGGAACTCTGGGTTAAATGAACACGCATCACATCTGCCCCCCAGATCTTTATCTCTACCTTACATTTCCTTAGTTCAGTTAATATAATACCTGAAAAGCACAGGGGTTGGTGAAAAATATTTTAAATCACTACTACATTTTTTGAAACAAAACAAAACAAAACAAAAAAAGAAAGAAAAGAAAAAAATCTAAGCCAAGGCAAAATTTTCTGAATTGTGAACTTAAGTTCACACTTTGCTTCAAAGTATCCCAGCTGTTCTATTAGATAATTCCTTGGCTAAAGATCACTGTTAATAAGAATGAAAAAGTTCACACACTCTAATGACAAAGCATAACTACTGAAGTAAGTGAATTATTGCAAGCATTCAAGATGCCCATAATGCTAACTTTTTCCCATTACTCTATCTGTATCCTGAGCCAGAAAACAAACCATAACATGATGTTGGGTTCAGTATTTTAGCAGTTTTTATAAAAAAGAGGGGAGTGTCCAAATTAACAACCAAAAACTTCTGCTGATTCCAGAAAATAGATGTTCTCTAAAGAATGGAGGGTTGGATACTACATTCCTCTAAAACTTGCAGGATGTATTTACTGCCTTTTGTAACTGCCTTAGGTCTGACCCTTCTGGAGTTTTTTCACTAAAGCAAAATTCGCTTTACTAAAATACTCTATCAAATGGGAAACATCCCAGCACTCAAAATTCACTTCTTTGGAAAGACACTACAAACACCTACATAGGGGAAAGCACAGGAGGAGTTATGGCATCACTGGCGGTCCATGACAAAAACACAGGTGGGTGTGTTGATAAACATGTTCAAGCTGCAGCTGCTGCTGGTTCTGATGGGAAAAATGCTCTTCTGGGGATTAGGAATATACTGTAATCATGCCAGCCAAAACATGCATGACAGTTGAAAAGGAAAAGAGAGCAGCTATATAAATGGCCATGGTAACCTAAGTGTTTTCTTTTACATTTGCAAAAGAAATATACCTTTAAGATTTTTGTCCCTTTTTTCCTACTGTCAATGTCTTCATAAGAACATGAAGAATAATTACAGTAAATTGCAAATTATTTTTTAGTAACTTGCTGGAGAGTTATTTTAGCCGTGCTGGGATTTAGTTAATAAAGTAGCCTGAACTCCTGCAGGGCAGAAAAGAGGTACCCCTTTTTCTATTAGGCTACTCAGCGAGTAAGGGGTGATGCTCATCCTGAGAAAGGACACCAGAGTCTATTCTGGGGCAATGAGAGATGAAGCATGCACTCGTTATTCTTTTACCACAGAAGACATTTCATACCACATATGATATGCATGGCTGACATAGAGTAATACTATATCTACATTTTTCAGGCAGAGTAGTTGATGTGTCCTTTTCCAGGGCAGATGTTTTCCAGATATGCTATTGTCAGTCATTAAGATAGTAAGCAAGACTTGTTTGAGTTATGGTATGGTAAATACTATATATGCCAGCTCATCCGTAAAATACTACAGATTTCTTAGATAATTCTCCTTTTGGCCAGCTTTAATCATTTCAATATGACTAGTTTCCTTATGAACTCAGCACAACTTTTATATATACCAGTGGCAGTATAAGTACTACATGAGAAAAAAACTGATTGGAATTTTTATGGATTTTTTGAGTAAATGTATTTATTCTCTCCTGTACCCAATCATAGTCTTTCACTTATGTCAGAAGAAATGGATAAAGCTGCAATATTTTAATACATTAATTGCATTCTCAGCAAGGATAAAATGGTACAATTAATCCAAGTATATTGTACAGTCTAAACAGTGTGCTTTCTTTTGCTGTCCTTGCCACAATGATGACTGCAGAGCCATCTTAGTGGCTTTTTTTTTATTATTTGATTTTGTTTTGGGAATGCCAACTTTGTTTCTGGATAGATTCTCCAATTTGTTAGGCTGGTGCAAACACATTTCTGCTCCACAGAAATGTAAAATTGCTGTAAGATATAAGATTGTAACCATCTTTATGATGGCTCTGTTGTCCCAAATGAGGCAAAACTCAGATTTCCAAACCATATAATTGAATTTATGACCTCTGTGTTGCATCTGGAGAGCAAACAATTAAAAGTGGTTACCATCCCTGGGCCTAAGGAAGCCTTACGGAGGTGGAACACACCAAGTCCTCATCATAGTTCTGCATCCTCAGCTCTGAAACTGCACAACAGGATAATGTGTGCATGTTGCTGGAATGAATTTAAACCCTTTTTTTTTTTTTCTCCCAGAGGGAGGTTAAAGGATTCAGTCTGTATCAGTGCTGGGCAGAATATTAAGGCTGCAAGTGCATAACAACCTGTCACAGATAAAGAAACATGGAATTACATCCCGTGCTCCAGGCTGAATGCATTTGCTTCCATCCAACCTGGGGAGTTGGCACTTGGGATGATTTCAAGGAGTGATTCAAGCCTTTCTGCTCCAAATGCAGCTCCTTCTTCAGGAGAGTAGTGCATGACTATGACTCAGATGCTGAATTGCCAGCATTCCCCTGGAAAGCTCTGAGAGGCAGCTACAGAATATCTCCCGCCCTCCTTCCTCCCTCCTTTTCGTCCTGTAGGAGATAACTAGTGGCTCAGGAGACTGCCTGAGTTGGCTTCCCTGTCTTGATATTTCCCTCTTGTCAGAGCAGGTCAGTCTTTTTTCTGAAATGGCTGTCCCCCTATTGAAGGGAAGGGTGATCCTTTGGCAGGTTTTGTAGCTCTTTCTAGGTTAGACCACATTCAGACAGAGCATACTGCATTAAATATGGGGTACTCTCTATCCCTTATAATTAAGTGCTTCCAGTGTAGTTACTTCTGCAGACACCCACTATATCCACATAGTCACCATCAGATCTGTGTAGAATCAATGAAGACAATACAGCTATTCAAGTGTCAGCTTGCCCATTTTAGCTGCATGTTTTAGGAGGACATTAGTAATCTAAATGCCCCAGAAAAAGCTGACAGCACCATGAACTACCTTCTAGTTCACTGCTCCTCCCTTTAATTACTTCAGTTCTTCAGAAGTCTTGAATTTGTTCCTTCTTCTAGTGGTTTTTGCTCTTTCTCTTCTACTTCCTGAGCTTCTGTCCCCTAGACTTTAGGAAGCCTTCCTAAAAATTGTCCTCGATCCCTCTTACCTTAGAGCAATTGCTCCCAAACCCCCACGTATTCATTATTTCTCTCTCCTTTCCCGAAGTCCCAGAGCTCTGTTTTTCAGCAGGTCTTCCAAGTGCATTTGAACAGACTTTCAGATGGTCCTGCTACCCCTGAAGTGTCAACAGTTAAAAAAATAAAATCTCCTTCTCACAATTTCTTAGATTGGGCTCTTTATAATGACATGAAGTATCCCAGAGGCTTTGAATAGTTTCTGGAATTCCTCCTCCACTGAAGACTGGGTTTCTTGACTTGGTTTCTGCAGCTTTAGGCACACTTCATTGTCCTTTTTCACCCTAAAATGAGTATTCTAGACATGATCATGGGCTGTTCACAGAGCTAAAATACCTCTGCTGATCCAGTTTAGAACACATCTTGCTTCCCCAGTTTTGTTTCACCCTTGCTGGATATCTTTTCTTTGACAAACAGAAAGAAAAAATCATCAAAGTGATCGAGAACCATTTGCTAAGTATTATTAAATAGATTTGTGTGCACCTGTTAGCCATATATTTAAGCTAATTAGGCAACTTAGGCTTCATATCATGTAGCTCAGCCTGAGAGAGGGAACAGCATCTTTCCCCAGTTTCCAGGCAGCAGAGGCTCATCCTCCCTAAATCCTGTCAGGGAATGAAATATGTTAGTGCCTTTTTGTGGCTGTTTTGTTGTTGTTGTTTTTGTTATCATGGTTTGATTGATTGTTTTTGTCAGAAGAAATTATTAGCCCTTGTTCTCCTCAGACAAAGCTTTTGGACAATCTTTACCTTACTCTGCTTTAGTAGAAAGTGAATTTTTTTAAATGATTGTGCTGCTATTACACTCTTCTTTAGAACTACACTTTCATGCACTGTCATGGAAGAAATTCTGAGCTAGAGCATCTTCCTCCACTTACTGGGTTGAATGCAGGAGAGTACTTGTATGATCTGGCCATATGCAAGTCTTCAAGCAGAATCAAAGGAAAAATATTTTAAAACAGCTGGTTGGAATTGTTGCTATAATATTTTTGTCCTCCTGGATAACTAGAAAATATTCTTTTGCAGCCCTTGATGACTTGATGTTCTTTAGGGGGACCACTAGATCTGCCTGTGAGGAGGAGCTCAGTTTGTTGGCAAACCAGGTCTCTGTGAGAAACCACATTTGTTACTCATGGGCACTCCTATATTCTCTCTCAGTCATGAGCAAATGGATCCCCACACAAAATGTGTGATACAGGTAGGACTTCAAAATTATTTCTAAGTTTCTATTTAGAAAATCACTTTCTAATGCTACAGTTCTGAGTGATGTGCCCTGGCCAGCTGGAGCCCATGAAGTGTTTGTAGGACAGCTTTTAATGTGGCCATCTTGTACTGTTCTGTGGGTGAATTTTATTATGTGACCACTCTCACTCCCACGATCTCACTACATGAATGAATTTATGGAATCTCTGCTCTAACTTTCACTTCACAGGAGTTTCAATAATAAGAGTTTCCGCACAACACATGCTCAAAATGATTGCAGCTCTTTTAATATACAAATATATGTGTCTAATTTGTTAGGGGTGCTGATAACAGATTAAAATATGTTTGTCTTCACATGTATGTATGTATTTAAGGTGTGATAATCAAGAAGAAAAAGTAACAAAAGTTTAGCGAAAAGAAGTTGGGTTAATGAAGAATCAAAATCATACACTGTAATAAATCGGTATAATTTACATTTTCAAGTCTGAAAACAAAATCTAAGCTTAGTTATCACAATAGTCTTCCTTCCTCACCCTTGTTGCCATAACACACATCTGGCAGACAGGTGTATGTTCTCAAAATCTGGATTTTCTCAACACGTCTCAGATCAATCTCTAAGGATTTTTAATCACTGTCAGTGTAGTGAGGCTCCATATCATTCTCAATAAAAAATGTTAAGCTTATTATCTGGTATTTGTTTTTCAGGTCAGCTTTGAAGAGTGTTCAATACACTGAACTTAGGCAATGCTTCTGCCTCCTGCTGCATCAATAACATATCTATAGAGTAAACACTAGATGGTGGAAAAGTCAAATGCAGATAAGGAAGTATTACAGATGCCCAAGCACTTTAGTTTCCCTCTACATTATTTATTTATTTACCAAACTAAATTATCATGATAATAGATTTTGCATGCAAAATTACCACTTGACTATTCTGGTGTCTCCTACAGACTCTTGCTGCTACTTTCATGTACTCTTCAGTGTTAGGTGTGACACAGAATGAAGTGTTATTACTGATTTTCATAATCAAGACATAATTTCTAGGCTGTATATGATCCTAGCTGACACAAGGAGGAATAGCTCCAGGAGGAATAGCTCATTCTGTAGAAAACCATGTTCTGCCACATTTTCTTCTTGCAAGAGAAATCTCTGGAATTCAAATTACTGGAATTTCCATAGGATAAATGTAGTAGGAGGAAAAAGTAGGTCCATAATTATAATGATGGAAAGTACGTACATTGGAGAAAAAAATTAAACTTAGGACTTCTTACTCAGCTATATTAGTCTGTCTTCTTCTAAAGAGGCTACTCAAAATGCAGGTGAGTTTTTACCCATGTAATCATTGGATATCCTCTTTGCATGTGACTTATGCATGTGAAATGCTGAAAACTGCAAGTATAATAATTTGCCTGTAGGAGGAGGTATCACTGTACAAAATATTTTAATGATGTGAGTTTGTGTGGAAATCCAGCACGTATGGAAGCTCAGTGAAAAATCATGTGCAGCTTGAAGTTTAATTGAGCTCATTGATACTCTTTAGTAATGTTCAGCACTTTCAGCTGATTAAAGTGCACAGCTCAAGTGAATCAAACAGCTAAACTTCAACTAAACAATCATGTGTTACCAAAGTCAAATCATTTAGTGAAATCTGGAAGCTAATGGTGCTAAAGAGACAGGTTACACAGTCAGGCTTTGTACCACACAGCACCAGTGATAAAACTTATATCATACCCACTGATATTATGTCTATAGTAATTTAGTAATTAATATACAAGATTTTTCCATATAAGAATTAACAAACTGTGCTAAACTTTATAGACCTCCATATGATTGGTCAGTCTTGTATCATTATTTTGCTCTACTTACAAACATAGGAGACACATCTGGAGCATAAAGTTACCTATAAAGAGATAAAGTTACCTATAATCTTCTGTCTATAGAGAAAATATATATATTTTATTTCACTACAACAGGATAACTTACTGTATTATTTTCTCAATTTACCATTCTCCAAGCTGCTAGTAGCAGGTTTTTAATCAATTGGTGCAGGAGTGTAACTCAACAGATTCCTCGGACTGAGAGATCTTGGATCTTTCTTAAACTTTTGTTTTTCATTGTCCCATAAATTATTGATATTCCAGACTATTCCTACTGTATGTACTATAACTACTATATCACATCCTCTCTAGCATTTATAGACCCTCCTTTTTTATCTTTTCCCAAGCTTAGATTTCATGAGATACAATTAATACATTTCCCTTAATGGTAACATAAACAGAAAATCTCTTGGCCATCTTCCAAGTTTTTCCCTGTTGTGCTAAGGTAATATCTGCTTTTATGTCCTTTCCCGTTTCTTCATAATGAGACAAATGGCAGCCTTGTTTTCTAGCTTCATTACAATTCACTAACAGAGAGATCAAGTTTTTTAGGATGGTCTTTCCTCTCTTTTGAGTTTTTGTCCTTCTTGCATAAGGCTAGGTATTACAAGTGGAAAAATATAGTCCAAAGTAGTGTATTAATAAGTCCCGTGAGTGCTTTCATGCATCGTTACAGAATAATTGGCCAACAACTGAATGTTCTTTTTTTACCTGAGTGCTGTATTTTATAAATTTACAAAAAATTCTAGATTGTTTTTCATGACTGTAAGCAAGAACGTAAAGGACCTACCAATTCTATGTAATACATTTCACTGTAGGACCTGAAACATCTGTTACAGCTGATGTATTTTACCACTGTAAGACATAAAAAGGGAGAAAAATCTGATGTTTGCCTACAGCAGCACTGCTGGTCTGTACCAGCCTTGGTCCAACTCTCAGTGCAGGGCACTCCGCACTAGCCACTGCTCTGCTCTCATTTTACTGGGCTGATCTTAAGGAAAGAAAGCTGAGAAAGTGTTTAAACACTGCCATCCTAGTATAAAAAGGCAGATTAAAGCATTAACAGACTAATGAACTGTGCAGCAGAACAGTTTGCAGTGTCTCTCAGCAGTACTTTCTAAGATTGATGAGCAAATACTAACACTGATGAACAAACAAAACTGACATCTGAAACATAAGCAGAGATATGAGGGTACTCCCTTTGCTGAGGAAAAATTATATCTGTTTAAGAATTAGTTACTGCTCACACAGAAAAGTCTAGCAATTATCACAAAGGTTGGAGGAATCATTGCAAATCATTTTGAACTTTATTGAAAGATCAAGCCTGGAGAGCAGTGCTTCAGTGCCATATGAAGTTGATATTCCAAAAGCTGTCAAGCGCCGAATAAGCAAGGCACATCATGAATTAAGAGTAAAATAGAGAGTTGTTATATTGGTGTGCAACTTATTTGGCAGAAACATCTCATAAAGAAGGCAAGAAACTTCTGTTTAGATCTTCACTAATTAGGTAAAATACTTTGTACAAGCAACAAAACTTTGTCTTCTATAATTGATTAATAGGCATTCAAGTATACATAATCTTAACTCCATAGTCCTTAATATGCCTCCTGAAACCAATACAGAATACTTACAAGCCAAAGAACTTAAGAACTATATTTTTACTTTATTAACGTTATTATTCATGTGGTCAGTGTTGCCTGTCAACCTCTGTTGCTGTCTTTTGTCCCTAAGGAAACATCATGCCATGGTTACATGGCAAATATTGCTAAAATAATGTATATGAGTTTGAGGATGGTCATGTTGCAGTGGAAGTATGTGTAGTCCTGACAGAAACATAAGACACCATAAACATTAAAAAGGTTTCTTGGCGAAAAATAATGAAAGAAAAGACCAGCATACAATGTAGGCAACACAATAGCTGTTAGAAACTGAGTGAATTTATACAGAAATCCTCAATAAACCAAGACAATGACAGAGACAATAAAGTGTCCTATCAGGGAGGACGCATTTTACCATAGCATCAATGAACTTTTAATACACTTGACTACTGCATTAGCTGTCAATCAGCTCAACCACAGATCCTAAGTTAATTTCCTTCATGTCCTTGTAATTGTAATTTTGAATATGGTGCCATTTGCCTACCAAACACAACTCCTATCAGAATTCCAAAAGTGCTTAGTGATGATCCCTCAAGAGTTTTTCTTCAAGTTGCTTGTGAAAATATACAAAATCTTAAGTAGGTCCTGAGGATGAAATGCTGACAAAGTCCACAGTTATTTGTGGAAGACCAGCACAATAATACTGTCTGTAGATAGTGCATTGACACACTACTACTCAGTAGCTCATTATGCTTGGCTTGTGTAGAAATACCAGTACATGCAGAGGAGTGTGACATCACATTGCATAACTGCAAAGTAATTTGTCATAGTGAAGTCACCATTATTGTTGATGGAAATAAATGAATAAGAACTGTCTGTGTGTGTCCCAGACAGGATGAGAGGAAGCGGAATGAAAGCAGAAGGCATGCAACAGACTAAAAACACAAGGCTGACAAAAATTGCATCGATTTCTTGTCACCTTTTCATTAATTTACTCTCTATAAAGCTTGCCATGTCTGTATAACCAAGAATTTGAAAGTCACCAGCCATTTTTTTAGTGCAAGAATGAAAATGAATGCTCTTTCCAGAAATCCACCTGTTGTCATAGAATCCATCTGGCTAACTTGGAGAGATCTAAGTTATCTTCATGTGAGAACCAGGGAAAGTAAAATATAAAATGCAGAGATACAACCACTCTAAAAGTATGAACATATATGGATGTGGAGACAGACAATACCAGGGACTCTTGAAAGATACAAACATTGAGGGACTTACCCTCAATGAAAGTCATTGAGGTTCCACAAAAGGTGTTCAAGTATTTGTCCAAATTGGAAAAAATAAATGTCTCTTCTGGTAGCAGAGAAGAAAATATAAGCATTAAAAAGCAGAGATACCAAGCCATAAAAATTATGTCTGCACCACTCTGAGAGGATACTCAAGAGAAAAGGGAAGATGGGCGTGGTCCCAGGTGTTTATATAGCTGCCATATGGACAACCTGCATACTTTTGGAAAGCCAGCAATTAGGAGAGTCATGCAAGCACTCGGGCCTGGATGTAAAGGATACTTAATAAACTTTCAACTACATCTGAGACTATGGCTCTGGATTTGCTGTCTGAACAGATAATATGGTTCTAACAGAAGTTTCAGGATGGTCCCCAGTATGTAGCAATTTCATTGAACTGAATTAAGCCAAGTTGGCTTGCTACGGTTTGAACAGATATGTTAGAATTTATATGAATGGATAATCAAAAATCATGACATGTTACCAGAACTGCTTTGGAAATGTAATGCATATCTGACAAGAAAACCAGTCACAAAGACTTTATGTATGATATTTCTACAACCACAAAACATGTCCTACTTGGATTTGGATGCGGGACACCACTTGAGAAAGCAAACTGAATGTTAGAAGCTTTGTTCTTTCAGCAGACAATGCAATCCAGGAAAGTTTTGTGAAGCCAGAAGAGAGACAAGGGTTTACTTAACTGTGAAAATTAAAACAGGACAGGCGTTTTAAGCTTTGGCTTGACATTTCAATTCAGCACTCTGTACTATTTTATTTTGACTTAGAGATGATTTTGTGTGTTGAAAAGGGTTTCATGTGTCATCACAAATCTTTGTTGATGACAAAATATTTTGAGGAATAAGACTACTGTTGGGATCCAAACCAACTTATGAAACCACACTGACAAACAGATGTGCATATGCTTCAGAAAGCTTTCTTCTCAGCCAAGCTGAGTGCAAAAGTATATTACTAAAAAAAGAAACCCATTTCCAGAAGGAAGATGCATCCAGTTTAGAGACATTACTCATCCTGAGGCTCCATTGGAGTCCTATATAAATGCAACAGCTACTGCTTGGATTTCCTCAAGAGCTGTTTTCAATGTCCATCCTGGCTAGACCTGACATAGGAAATTGATTTTTGGCAAGCCACTTGTTATAACCACAGCTATTCACCCAACCCAAGCCAAGCCAAATGTTAATTTTTCCAATCCAACAAATCATTTTTTAATTTTGAAATAACAGAAGGAAAATTCATCTTATGAAACTGACAGAGGTGAGAAGAAATATTGACTCTTGATTTCTCATTTGTTTAGACCACACAAATACTAATTTATTCTACAGCTGTTTAACCATGGCTTCCTGTATTTCATATTTCAGTTTTAACGTAATCAATTTCACAAAATTATATCTAATTAAATTTATAAATTTCATCCAAAATAGAAGTTGTAGATTCTAATGGATAGATTGCTGTTAGTAGCCCGCAAATCATGCTAGGTTTGTGCCTTCGGTAAAGATATTAACCATCAAGACAAAAGAGGCAAAGTGGGTGGACATAGAGGACAATGCTGTTCAGGTCCTCTCTGTAGCTAAAATTCTGAGGAGAGTATGCCATTAATTTTTCTCCTGGGAAGTAACAGAAATGTGTTTATGCAAGTCATCCCACAAGTGTGGTCCTTCTTTCAAGAAGACTGTATAATTTAATATTGATGCTTTTACCATTTAATGATAATAATTCTTTTTTTGTTTCTTATAAATTATTCCTATTAAAATCCTGAATAAATAAAAAGGGGTGAAATTAACAGCACTTTGCACCACTCACAGAGTAGCATTTTGAAGTTGTGACTTCTAAAATCTGGTTTCTTAATCTGAATGAAACTATGGACTGCTTTTAGGACTGCATGAAAGATAACTATAAAAAGGAAATTCAGACATAGGATGTGTCCAGTGATGGCTGTTTTTCTTCCTTTTTCACTCCTCCCCTGACTTGCCATGGAAATCTCCTTCACTCATTTAAGAAAGGTTTTTTAGAGGTCTGTAGAGATTTGCAAATTTACCACTGCCACTCAGAAGGCTTTTTCTCAAGAACAATTTATATTTTTGAAGCTTCAAAATTTTCCCTTGGATCAACTAAAATGTTCATATAAGCCTCTTCAGTGGAGATCTGATTGCAGTGAAACAAGTTGCAAAAGAGCATCTACTTTCTGGCTTGTTTGTCTGTTTTGTTGGTTTGGGTTTTTTTCCTTTGTTCCATATGGTCATCCTCCAGACTTGGCTGTATACATTAAAATGTTTCTTTGCTTAAAGGGTTAGCAAGCATTGGAATAGGCTGCCCAGGGAAGTGGTTGAGTCACCAGTCCTGAAGATATTTAAAAGAGGCGTAGACATGATGCTTACTGGTAGACTTGGCAGTGCTAAGTTAATAGCTGAACTTAATGGAATTAAAAGTATTTTCCAAACTAAATGGTCCTATGACTTCTGTCCCAGATCACAGTTTGGATGAGGACTCAACAACCAGCTGTCAGTTTATCTTCTGTCCAGAGCTGGATGTGACAACACCACTGCTCCAGTCCCAACCCAATATTCATAGAAAATACGGCACACAGGATTTACTGCATACACGCAATACAGACAACACATTCTGCACATATGGTTTAGTGCACTCTGCAGTAGTCTGAGTCTCCTATGAGCTTCTTAATCCACCCTTACTCTGCTTTTAAGTTAATGAAATTTGTCACCCCATGTATTTAATTAGGCTTTGCTGCAGAATACTGGGATGGTAAAAGTGGACATGGATTCCAAAGACAACTCATGAAAGAAAAATCCATCCATTGAAGAGTCCATTACATTTAAAAACTGAACTTTTCACTTAGAAAATAATTGAAATTCAAAGTAATAGCTGTGGAGAGAGTTTTCTGAGGAATATTACACTATTCTAGCTCTTTAAATACACTCTTCTAGATATTTGCTTTTAGCAACTTAGACAGGACCAGATTGAATCAATCCTATGACTCAATATAATTTTTGTGCTAATTAATTTTCTTCTTAATCAAAAATAATCTTCATTTTTGATGTGCTTAAAACACAAGACAGAGGATGGAATATGTTATTCTATTCCAAGTACTTTATTCTTTCTGAATTTACATTTAAAAGGGTATAATGAATGAAAATTAGCATCATGGCTGCTTGGAAAGAGCAAACAACACCCTCTTTGTCAGATAAAATTATTCAGCACAACGAGAATGGGGAGAGGAATCAAAAGAAGAATAAAAGTAATGAGTTGTTTTATTACACAGCCTGCTCTACTCCAGTTTTGCTGATCATGATAGCATTATAGAGACACAACACAAAGAGAGATTCATCACAAAGCCTAAGTGCTGGCTAAATTTCACCCCTTATTCTCCTAAGAAAGGTGTTTCTAATCATATTTCCTTTCACTTCAGACATGATCTCTGTTTCTGCCTGAAGCTGCCCAAGCACTGACATTTTGTTCATCTAAAGAACACAGAGAAAGTAATGGATGCCAGTGCAGTATTTTATTAGGCTGCCTTAAGAATGCCTCCCACATTTTGACATTTCATGTAACAAATGTAACAGGTGACATTTTGACCTACAAACTGTAACTCTTGCCACTCATTCCTAACTACCTGGGTTGTAATACCAAATTTTGACCTGGCTGAAATCAATTAAGATTAACTGCACCCTAAACAAGGTTTATGATAATTTATCTAATCTCAAATGCAACACATAACTAAGTAAAAAGACACTAGCTATGTATCTTGAATAAGTGATAATTTTGAGGTAAAGAATGGCAGAACATGGCCTCCTTCAATCTTTCTATCACCCTTAAACCACAGAGATTTATGTAAAGTCATGTATAGGAATGGTCTTATGTTGGACACGATCTTATTCTGCTCACTTTAGCTGGATTTTCTCCAGACAGATGGAAATTATATTTTTCTTTTAATATAGGATAAAACCAAAAAGCAAGTTACTTACATATTCTTGAAGTGAAACATCCCTTTGGATAGTTCTGTACTTCTTCCCTGGAAATCATCCATCATTACCACAAGTGACTACTGCTATTTGCAGGGAATTGCAGCCATCATCTATCTTCACCTACATCTTAGTTTAGCACCAGATGAACCTTAAGTTGTTAAACCTTTCAGAAGTTTTTGATAAAAACAATCTGTTGTTTCACTAAAGGCATTGTAAGGTGTGTTTGGACCTGACTTCCAACATTTCTAGTTATGCTGAAGATGTAGGCTTTGATCCCCATTATAGTACAACAGATTTGGAACACATATTTGTTCCAAAATAATAAATTATAAAATCAATAAATTATCCATCCAGGTCCTTCCCTTTCTGTCATTATATAATGTTAATAATACAAAGAGGTTTCCAAACACAAATAACAATCTTTTGAGACTACATAAATCTCTGCAGCATTTGCTTTGTAGTCCTGTCTCTATTCAGAATGAGTCCTTCACAGGATACCACTGTGAAAATTTTATTTTTGAAATCGTTCACTAAACCATACCTGTATCCTTCCTACTGCCTCCTGGAATTCTCTGTTAGATAAGCAAGTTGAGCACTTAATTTGTCTTTCCATGATATGATGAGTAACAACTCTGAATATAATGGTTACACCTTCAAAGGTCCTTTAGTTGGTCTGGTTGTTCCTTTCTGCTTGTCTGGAATGCAAGAATCTGATTTTTTTTACCATGAAGTGATGCCAGAGGTTTTTTATAAACACATTTTTCACTCACAGGAGTGTTCAGTATTTGAAAAACTGATTATAGGCATCTGTTTGAGGGGGGAGGTTTATCCACATTCTACTACAAGTCTGGAATTTGATGAACTCGCTGAACCTGGTGATCATACCCCCAAGTACAGCAATAAATACATCTGATTTATCCATGCCTCACCAGTTCTCCACAGACCTGGAGTCACTCAGCTTTCACCTTACTCTTTTATTTTCTGCCAATAGCAGCCAAACAGTGCAGCTCTTATTTTATATCTGGTCTCCGTGTCAAGTGCCCACAGAAGAAGAATGCACAGCAGTAAGACCAGGATCAAGATTGCATCCTAGAAGAACCATGTCTATTGAATCTAAAAATCTTTGACAGAACCATGTCATGTCATCTGTCTCAGATCCAGAATTAATCCAGTAGCAATCGATGTGGTCACTTGTAATTTTATCACTTTAAAATCTAGATTCATTATAGGTCTACCAATTTAAATAGATGGAAGTTTGAATACTATACAAAGATGCCCAGTATTCTGTGAGGGGGAACAATGAACAAAATTATGCTGTCTTTTAAAAGAGAGAAAAGCACCCATCCCAGTATTGCCAGCACTTGGAGCCTGAGTGCTGGTGAGGTAAGGTGTGGCAGCTGCCCTGCCTGGTACTCAGAAGGCTGCCTAAATGCCTTCCATAGGAAATTTCCCTAGAGAAAATAAGGAATAATTTTGCCAACAACTGAACTGCTGTGCAGTCTGCAAGCCCTTTGTGCCTTTCACAGCCTGCCCTGAATGCTGTTAATGACGTGATGCCAGGGTGACGGAGTTCTCTTTGACTCCGGATAACTTTGGGCAGTGATTTTCCTCCTGTTGTCCCCAAAGGTGTCTCACGGGCTGTCTGCCCCCGGAGCCCTCACTGCCCTCACCAGCGATTCCTAGGGCAGCCGCCCTCCTCCGTCTGCTCTGCTGCAGCCCAGCCAAAGCAAGAAGCATGATGGAGCGTTCAAGTATAATGAAGTGCTGTGCTGGTGTTATCTCTCCCCATCTCTTCCGTCTTGCTCTGGTGGGCTTCCCTCTCAGAGTGAAACACAAGGAGGAGACTAGCACAGTGTTTCCTCTTGCCTGATGTTTGCTTGTTATTCCAGCTAATTTGCTCCAAGAGAAGAAATAAACTGGGCTTGAAACAGCACCGTTAATTCTGATCCTTTTTGACCAATTGCATATCTCCTGGCACCATGAAACGAATTTAAATTAATGAAAAAATACTTTTTTCTCCTTTTTTATTTTTTTTTAATTAAAGGAAACCCCCCACCTCCCCCCTCCTCAATCCCCTTCCTCCCCCCGGCTGATTGACAAAGTGAGCAGAATCCGTGTTCTCACACCAACGGGTATCTATTACATGAGAACTTTCTTCTGGCGCCAGGAGGTATTTAGAGAGTTTGCCTGGCTATTCCACAGGGGAAATCCTGCTGAAAGTTGGGGATACCTGAGCAAAATTCACTGCTGGCCAAAATCTGGGCAAAACAGCCATCACACTCGATAATGTCTCGTTACGGTTATTGCACTGGAAATGCCGGGGAGAAGCAGCAACTAACAGGGAGCAGTTTCTTTCCTCGGGGAGGATGCGCTCGTGTCGCTCTGCGGGGCGGGATCCCCTTTGGGTCAATTAGCGGCTCGAAGGACAAACGTGGGGGGGTTTGGTTTGTTTGTTTGTTTGGTGGGATTTTGGTTGGTCGGTTCGGTTGGAGGTTTTGAAGGTGGAAGATTTGTTTCTTTGTCTTTTTGATTTTAAACTTAAAAGCATGTCCTCGCTTATGCTCGGGGTTGCTGAGCGAGAAGCACGAACCCTCCCCGCAGCCCAGGCAGTAAAACCAGCCCCGCAGCCGCGGAATCAGGACACCAGAGACTCGCCGCACTCCTATCGCCCAGCAGCCCTCTCCGGCCGGGCTTTCCTCCTGGAGCCGAGGGTTTCCTCCGCCGGGCCGGCGATCGCCCAGGCAGAGACTCCCCCGACAGCAAAGGAGAGCTCTGCCCGTCCCGCTGCTGGAGGCCGCCCCGCCGGCTCTCGGGAAGAGAAACGGGACAGCCCCAGCTCGCAGGGAGCGAGGAGAGGGCCGGAGAGGAGGGGTTTAACCTCGGTTTCTAGTCCCTTCACCAAGTGAATCGTCAAGCATGCCCCTTGATGGCAAGGTTTGCTTTTGCTGGGCAAAATAAATTCTAGTAAATATTTTATTTGTTTTCCTTACAGAGGTTCATTTATCATCTCCTGTTTGCTTTATTTGACGTGGCTTGACCCCCAGAGTACTCTTTGATTTTGTTATATGGTGGAAAGACTTTTTTAGGGAAGTCCATCCTGCTCCTAAAACACACACACACCCACACACTCATTTCCAGTAACTGCTTGGTTTCTGCCTTCTCCCGTGATGATTTGGGATCCCCTGGGCTAGCTCACACGGAGTATCCCCAGAGAGGCAGCTGCCAGGGTTCCAGGACATGGGCACCACGGCGCTGTCACCTTAGTAAAACGAAAAAAAAAAAAAAAAAAAAAAAAAAAGAAGGGAATTCTTTAATGGCTCGAGCCGTGCTATCTCTCTGGCTAAGGACAGGGTACCCGGGGCACTGACTGTAGCAGACATCATTCCAGTATAGGCGTTTTAAGCAGCGGCAAGGTTGTTGGAATGAGGGACAATCACACACTTTCCCTTCATTCAGTGCCTTTACTGGGCAACCTGAGCCAAGCAGAATCGTCTCTGCTCTGCGTGGCATTAAGCCAAGTTTATAATTCATCCACCTGCTTTTCCTACTAGACCAACCATCTCCATCATCCATCACTTCATGGCAGAAGCCTTGCACGCCCTTCACACAGCCTGGATGCGTGTGAATATATAAATTCTTGTGAAGAGATGAAGGCGAAAGCATTTGTCAGCCGCTGTCCTCTTCTCCGAACATCCCGCCTTTCTCATCACCGCGGGGAAAATGAATAAAAAAGCCCTTGTTACATCTAGGTCTTTCTGAGAAAGCATAGCGCACTTCAGGTGGGGCGAACTCGATAACTCTGCTGAGTTCGAGGAAAGGACAAATGCCAAAGGAAAGCCGTATTTAAAGCACTTTATCGAGAACACATCATCTCCCTCCTCCACCCTGCTTTGTCGCTGCCAACACCCCAGAGGATGAGGGTGAAAGACACGGGGCTTTTAGCAGTTCGCTCTCCCATTCTCGGAGATAACCCGCATTTTATAGACTTGGCCTCCGGTCATTTTTCTCTTTTGTTTTTCTGCTATAATTTATTCTGAAACTTAAGGAAGTAAATGAGAGGGTCATTACCCCTATGCCTCATCCCAGACACCTGCCGGCTTGTTAGGGCCGCGCTTTTGTCGCGGGGGGCGGCGGCTGCAGGGCACAGGCGCCTCCCGGCCTCCCTGGGGATGTTCTCCATTCTCACCGGTCGTCAGCTGCCGCACGAAACACCCTCACTTGTTGCAAAAACCTAAGAAAAGATCTGGTTTTCGTGGACTCCTCTTTGCTTGGTTGCATTTATTTACCTAAATGCCTGTTGGAAAAGTGTGAGGAAAAAAGCCCACTCCATCCCAGTGAGATTCGGCAATTCAGGGATCTCCCCTCAGTGGGGAAAAGCTGATTTTTGTGACCTCAGGGCCAGCAACGGTGGCAGATGCAAAACTCCTTGGGGGAGGGAGTCTCTGCAGCTTCTTCCCATGTAGGAGCTCTTCTAACTACTGCTGCTATCCCTTTACACACACACACACCCCGTTTTGCAAACCCAGGCTCTCCCTGTACCTCGCCCAGTGTGCGGGGATAGACCGTGGAACAGGGAAGGTTGCTGGCCTCGGAGTTCGGGTACAGTTCGTGGTTTTATCTTTTAACGCAGAAAGGGGAAAGGGACTGCACCTGATAACAGTAAAGCATTAAATGCTGCCTTGATATACCAGAGACTTACCCTACTCACCTCACAGAGATCATAAAGGATCAAAATCTTGACAAATGGAAGCATGATGTAATACCCTGGCCCCATCAAAGACTTTATCCTGAAAATGATATCTTTGTCAGGGTCGGAGAAATTAGCGGTTTGATAGATGAGTCAGGTCTGCTCAGCTACATTGGGTGTAAATCCGAAGTAAACCCTGACTTAAGATTTACTCCACTGCGTTTCCCATTTCTTTTACTAACTAGGAAGTAGTCAAAGATTATCTGAGAAATCTGGCTCGTCTTCCTGCCCCTAGTCCTTTCATTAAATGAGTCAAGGTGTCCATTATGCATCGCCTTTAATTTGCTGAGGCAAAGGATGGCAGGAAAGGTGAGGCTTGGCATTGTGGTTTTTAAGACTGGGTACTATTTTCTTCTCTGCTTAAAGAAATTCAGTACTTTCTTCCATTAATCTTTAGCAGGGAAAGCGTTCAGCCTGCACCTGTATAAACAACCCAGATGGGGGGAAAAAGTAAACCTATATCTCTTCCCCTGCAGTATCTTTATGTACTTATACATACATACATATATATATATATATATATATATATATATATATATATATATGGATAATGCAGTCTAATTGGGGAGGAAGGGCAACCCCCAAGTCCAGCGTGCTGCCCTTTCACCGTGCAGCGTGTGGGACCCAGCCTGAGCATCTACCGTAGTGTCAAACCAAGTTCAAGAGATCCAGTTGCAAGATCAGCTGCCTGTATAGGTGGTTCAAGAAATGTCAAGTTTCACTTGGAAAGGCTGCCATTAAACTCGCTCTGATGTGGTTCTAGCCCCAGCGGGTGCAGTCGGGGTTTGCACAGCGTTAAGTGGCCTCAGAGAGCCTGCAGGGCTGGCGGGGGGGTGCGGGGGGAGCAGAGCTCTGGGCCCAAAGGCGGCCGGCGGTGCCAGGAAAGTTGCATGGCAGCAGCCGGGAGGGTTCCGCTCGGGCGAGAGAGAAATGGAAGGAAAAAGCCGTGAACAGAAACTGCGGGACAAGATCTTTCCACCTGTTGTAGTCATTAGGTTATTTTCTGAGAACTGCATTTTTATTCTGGTTAATCATATCCAAGTTGTGAAAGCGAGTAAGGAACTAAACGCTACTTCTTCATGTGAAAAAGGGAGATTTTGGGAGAGGTGCGAGGGATACAAGTTGATGGCTTATTTTTTAATATTTCTTTTTTATTATTTATACATCTGTTGAACTGGTTTGTCAGCATTTCCATTGGATGTGGGGTCCACCATTCACCCGTGGACTCTATAATAAAAATTGAACTACAGAATTTGTTTAAAAAACATGCAAGTAACTCGAAAAGCTGTCTCGATTAATTTGCTCTGTGACAGAGAGGCGTACACAGCCAATTTAATGGGTTTTAATTAAGTGCGCTGAGGAAGGAGAAACCCTCGGACTGGAGCTATGAAACCACAGTACGCACGTTCCCAGCGACTTTTTGCGCTGCTCCCCACACACCGTACACCCAGCTCCCAGTGCCGCGTCTCCTGCTGCCTCCGCTCGCCCCGGCGGGGGCGCCGGGATCGCACAGCCGCTTCCAGAAGCTGGGCAGGCAGAGGAAGAGCCCAGGGGGCTGGTGCTCCGTCCTGTTCATATGTTGGGAAAATCTTATGCCCTCGAAGGAAAGGCAAGAGAAAGAGCGAGGGTGGATGGGCTGGAAGTAGAGTCCCGGGTCGCGCTGAGCCCTTAGAGGCAGGGAGCGGTGCCCTCCTCCCCGCACAAACACTGGTGGGACCAGCCCTGGAGATATTTTACAATCTCCGAAGGGAGGAGAGGGGCCTGTCCAGTGGGACGCGCAAGAGCGCGCACAGACGCAGAGACATCCCGCGTGTCCGCGTTCCCCGATCCGCGTGTGTGTGCCCCCACGCAGGGGTCTGGCTCTGCGCACCGCCGCACCAGCCCCGCCGCGGACCGCGGGCCGGCGCGGAGAGGCGCCGCCCCCGGCGCGGGGCTCGCAGGGCCCGACCCCCGCCCCGCGCCCTCTCCTCCCCTCCGCCCGGCAGATGGTTCGCTCCGCGGACACCCGATATATAGCGCTGTCAAGGGGCGCATCCCCCCTCCGCGCCCCCCCGCGCCCCCGCCCCGGCACGGACTCTCCGCAGCGGGGCCGCCCCGCTCCGGGCCGACTCGGCTCGGCCGTCCGCCCCCGCCCGCCTCCCCGCCGCCCGCCCGGGGCCATGTCCACGGGCTCCGCGAGCGAGGCGGAGGAGCTGCCCGAGATGGACCTGCGGGCGCTGCAGCTGGACTACCCGCCGCCGCCGGCCAAGCGCCAGCCCCGCGGTGAGCTCTACCCCTCGGGGGACAACTCCTCGGCGGCGGAGGAGGAGGAAGAGGAGGAAGAGGAGGAAGAGGACGGCGAGGGCAGCTGCGCGGCGGGGCCGGCGGGCAGCGGCTGCAAGAGGAAACGGGCGCGGGGCGGCGGCCCCGGGGGCAAGAAGGCGGCGTCGGGGCCGCGGGGGCCGCCGCCCGAGGGGAAGCAGTCCCAGCGCAACGCGGCCAACGCGCGGGAGCGGGCGCGGATGCGGGTGCTGAGCAAGGCGTTCTCCCGGCTGAAGACGAGCCTGCCCTGGGTGCCGCCCGACACCAAGCTCTCTAAGCTGGACACGCTGCGCCTGGCGTCCAGCTACATCGCCCACCTCCGGCAGCTCCTGCAGGAGGACCGCTACGAGAACGGCTACGTCCATCCCGTCAACCTGGTACGGCGCGGGGGCGGGCGGGATGCGGCGGGGGCACCCGCGGGAATCCCCGGGCCGGTGGCAGCGCTCGGGCCGTGCCCGCCCTGGAAGGAGCGGCGGGGCGGCCCTGGCTGCTCCGCAGATCCCCGGGGGCCCTCGCACCGTGGGTGACTCCGGGGCCGCGCTTGGCTTTGGGGGATGGTGGGTGTGTCAGTCCTGGGGAGCCAGAATAGCGGACCCTAAAGATTACATTCCTCGGGCATTAGGCAAGTTTAGCGTCCGAAAAAGGAGTAACTCGGTCTGCCGGCTGGCCTGCAGCACAAGCAGAACTTCATGAGTTCATCGGTACAAAATTAAACACCCGATGCTTGTCACAGGGGTAAGACGTTTTCTGCAGTGATTGTTTTGAATAGTTTATATACTTTTTATTTGTTAAATGATACAAAGAGTTTTAAAGCAAGAGAAACATTGCAGTTTGGATGTGAATAGTGTTGCTGACTATTGTAGACCTTCTGTGGAGCATTTAATTATAAGGAAAAACATAATGAAAATATTTGTTCGAGGAACTCAGCTCTCTCTGTGCTTCCCACAGGGACTAAAGCATGATGACGTGGTTGCAACTGAACCAGAGTTAGACATCTATCAGTAATAAAGCTCCAGTTTCATACGAGGATAAACTTTCTTTTAATATGAAATGCCTTTTTATTTTGTTTACAGACTTGGCCGTTTGTGGTTTCAGGAAGACCTGACTCTGACACCAAAGAAGTTTCTACTGCCAGCAGATTATGTGGAACTACTGCATAGTCAGACTAAATTGAAGATTTCTTATTGTTAACTTTTTTTAATAGGTTGGATATTTTTAAGAGCTGTGATTTATGAGCTCAGGACTAGTAGATGGGGCAAACTCCTATCTCTAACAGTGTTAAATCTGCATCCCTCATCATTCTTTCTCCTTAATGTTCTGAGGGCAGATTATTTAAAGCAGTAAAGAATGGAGGTTGTTGAAATTAGAGGTTTTATGAACTGACTGCACCAGCTGAAGTCTAAGACTTGGCTTCATCATTCTTACCACTGCCTGAGGACCTGCTGTTCTGAGGCTTTTAAACTAATGGAAGAGGAATATAATGATAGAGAATTAACAGCATGGACCAAAATACAATTCTACAAACTAACCCCAAACAGTGTTATTTGTATTGTAAAGCAAAACAGTATTTTAAAGTAGCTTTGAAAGTCAGATAGATTTCTAATATATTTTGATGGCTTTTGTATTCATGGGTCTGGTTTATTGCAACTATGCAATTAGTCATACTTTTTTTTATTTGGTTCCTTTGATCAGAGTTTTCTTAAAAATGTATAAGTGGACATGTTCTGCTACAACACATTGTAATTAAAGTAATTCCTTTGGCTATGTCTTGAAATGCCACATGTAAGAATGTGGGACTGTCCCTAGAAATGTGGCAGAGTTTCTGTGCCTTAATCTGGAACGGAATTCTGCTTACTGTAAGGCCAGTGTGCATGTGTTTTAAAGAATGTGTTTGTATGATGCTGCAAAATAACAAGAATTCACAGTGTTTTAAATATTTTTCCTGTACTGTTATGCTTATAATTGAGAAGTTTACTCTCAAAAGAGTTAGTGTGTCATTTCCGTACAGATTCAAGCATTGTAATAAAAACCGATGCCATCAAATAAGTTGCAAATGTAAATAACTCTATTTTTTTATAAATGACATTAAAAGCTTGGTTACAGTGACTTACTGGTACTGTGATAGTTTGTGTCTGCATCCATATGGGACCGTCTTTGTAATGCATGTTCTTGAAACCCACTTTTGTAAACATGGTTATCTTCCCCATTTCTTGAGGGCAGATACATCTCCAGCAACAGAGTCAGATAAGAACACTTTCACGCCAAACAATTTATTCGAGGTGCAGTAATATATCAATCAGCAATGATGGCCAAGTTTTAACAACTTACAGAATGCTCTGTAATATTCTCTTCTGTGAAGCAGAAGAATAAATAAATGCAGATTAAGAAATCACAGTCATATAGCACAATAGCTCCTTTTGCTGTTTTTTAGCATTTCCATATGTAATGTGTTTTGCTTTTAGCTGTATTTTTGCAGTGGGAAAATCAGATTAATTTTCCTAGTTAAGAACAGAATTTTCCTGTGTTAAGATTAAAACTCCTGAGATAAGATTTTATTTTTCTAAAAATACTTTATCAGCAGTTAACTCGGAGTAAGAGAGAAAACTGAATTGCTTTAGAGAAGAAACAGCCACTTCGTCTTAATATAAGCAGTGAGGAGGAAGAAACATTTGTTTAATATGAAACAGTTTAACCTAATTTGTTGTCATCCTATGTAATCAGGTCATCCCATGTCATGAATCTCTGGTTTGAAATACTTCATAGAAGTCCAAGTCTGACTACTGGTAGTGTCCTGCAAGTACATGAACTGCAGAAAATTGGTTTTCTTCATGTGAAAATAATCCAGAAACACTGCAAAATAAAGTGAAAGCACAGTCCAGGATCTGCTGAAAGTGTTGCTTCTAGTGATTTGAGGGCAAGCTGTACAGAGACCATAATATAATTTAACTTCTATATTTTTTCAGAGAAGTCTGTGAAGGAAGAGGGCTATCCTAATTTGCAGTTAATGTAGCTGAGCTGGGACTCTACATCACTTCCTTTAGGAAATTTTATAAAAAGAAAAGAACATAAACAATAAAGCAAAAGTGAAGGACCTTTAGGAAGGCATAAGGTATGAGAAAACTCAACCAATGTTTATCTGAACCCTAAAAAAAAGATTATTCAGCAGTTTAACTAAGGTACCACTTGAGATAATCTCAGTTGTGATACTTAGCTGGTTTTGGCCTTGATCCCAGCTGTAATTGGTTAATGACTCTAGGAGATCAGTAAAACAAGGAAAGCTGGAGAACTTTAAACAGTATAGAAAGGTCTGTGCAGAGTGATGGAAAAAAATGTTCAGTGTCTATTCCCAAATACAAAGTGGTTATGTTAAGTAAATACAGTTGATCAAAACAGGGTGAGGAGTGTGACATGAAGAAAAACATAGGATTGCTTCCACCCATGCACTATACTGCATGCTCTCAAGTAGATTTTTCTTTGTGGCTGCATAATAAGTTGAAATATTTTCTTCATAAAGTAATGAATGCATTTACTGTATTTTTTACTGTAACACACATCCATATGGTGGTGATGTCCCAACAGACTGTCAGTGGTTTTAGAATAGAAGTAAACAGTGGCCTTAGGTGACATTTCATGTCAAAATCTGGAGAGAAAATGACAGCTTTTAGATACTGAATGTTGTACATGACTCAGATTTTTCTTTTACATACCTCTATACAGAGATATATGTATTAGTGTATACTTATTTCTCTTAATACAGCAATTAGGGATGTTTCGATTTCTCCAGTAAGGATCTGATATTTCAAATCATTAATTTTAATCCTTGGGTTTATAAATTCTGTAACTGAAAAGTAAATTAATCTTCTTCTCTCTCAGTGAGATGCATTATATGATTAGAAAAAAGATCAAGTATTGAACAGGTTCCCTGTGGGTTTGTCTGTTTGTTTTGAGATAAAGGCTGCTGTCTTTCCAGAGGAATGCCATGTAGGTCATATACTCTGGAAATCCTCACCTATAAAGACAAACCAAAAACACATAATTGCAGTTTTGAAATATTTTTTTAAACTCAGATGAAAATCAGATCAATTCTTTACAAGAATGAAATGAACAAAACATTCTAAAATGTGATTTTTAAGCATTAACAGATTCCACTGAAAGAAAATAAAGGTCATCCTTTTTTTTTTTAATTAAGTTTTTGACAACCTGGTATAGTAAATTAATTTCATTTTTAAAACCTGACTGTTTGGTTTGTCTGAATAGTTACAGAGGTGTGCAGAGGGGAGACTTAAAATGAGAAACAACCTCACATATCTACAACTGATGAGCACAGAAGGTAAGAAATACATACATTTTTATTAGACTTGGCAAGTTTATGCTTGATGGTTTTGGGTTATATTAATGTTGCTTGCACAAATTAAAAGATCAACCCTTCTTGATCCCATAAAGTTATGGAGAATTTGCTGAAGCTGTTTTACAAATAAAATGCCAAATTACCTACAACTGATAGTCTATCAAAACCTGCTTCATGTGAAATCTGACTGGCATATTACCTGCCTTGACTTCCAGGGCAAACAGTCCATATATAAAGAGGAACACTTGCCTCTCAACAATATTTTTATGACTTTAGATTGATACAAATGTTGTGTGATACTTTTTTTTTGTCTCTATTCTGTGTGGGAATCTGATGGAGCAGATCAGTAGCCATCATTAACCTTTCCTTTCCAATGCATGTGTTAGCTTACACAAAGGAAGTATGTCTCTCCTATTGAAAATGTTAACAAATCTGAGCAGAAGAAACATAGTTTGCATATAAAAAATACCTAAGCCATATTTTTCCCTCTTAGTGTCTTTATACATGTACTGTTTAAAGAACTCTCAGCTACTGTAAGGATTCTCAGTAAAAGTTTGATTTTTTTTGGCTAAGTAAATGTCATTATGTAAGTGGTGCAGTTGCCATAGGGGTGTCCCAGGTGAAAAAGGGAGTTGAATAAATTATTGTAAGATCTCAATATGTACCTGAAAGTTACTCTGTCTTTCTTTAATGACTCTAAAAAGACCCGGAGAGGACTAACTGCACAATTCAGTTAAATATGAATGTTGTCGTTAAATATCTAACGTTGGGAGGAATATAGGCAGGTTTCAATGTCAGAACTTTATATGAGCCAAGGAAGCTAAAAAGAAGGAAGAGGAGTATTTAGAGCCACCCAACAATATAAGCCTATAGTAACCTCATAAGCAAATAATACATACATTATTTGGATGAAATAACATGGAAAGCTGTCCATTCTACTGAGCAAGAGTCACTTCTTCACAAGTAACTAATTCAATGTAATAGTGAATTTGCACTTCATATGGCAGGGCAGGTTCTCACCAAGGCTTGTTCTAGTTATACCTAAGAATATGGTTCCACCACTGGACAGTTTATCACACTCCAGCTGAAAGATATGTACACAGATATTTTCTTCAGTGCACAGAGGACAAATGCTGAGCTGTCTTGCAGACCCTAAATACCTACATCCATAATTTTATTATATTCTGACAAGAGGTCTCTGGGATGAGTTGCTACATTATGCAGCACCTTGTGCTATCACAGTGCAGGCTGGTTAGGATTCAGGTACTAAGAAGAAATGGGTCTCAGTATTTTCCTTGGCTCTGAAAAATGTGTAAATGCAAATTAGTAAAAAAAAAAACCAACTAAAAATGCCTTAGTTAGAATGCAGCATGTGACAATCTTACTAGAGTTAAAATTCTTACAAAAGTTAAGACAGCTGAAAGGATTAATATAGTTATCTATCCAGCAAGTCATGCAAAACTGAGAACTTATGGCTGATGTAGAGCTGAGGAATTGCTCCTGTAATATTGAGTCTCTGACAGTCTGGGAGGGTCTGGGACTAGAAATATGTGGTGACACTCAGGAAAACTATAATTAACCTTGATGTGACTGGAATTTAGTGAGCAAAGGAAATCACTCTGTCTTTCCATAGCAGTGAAACTGTTAAAAAGAATTCACATTTCCAGGGTTAAAAGTAATTCAGACTGCGACAATAAAAGCTCTCTATGACAACAAAACAGGCAGAACTGTGAGCAGAATAATTGCAAAAACATAACCCTAATCCAAGCAAATAGGCTGCTCAGCATTTGGGACAAAAAGTCACGAGAATAGCAAAGGGTTGCATCACTGTGTGTTTATGAAGGCCTGTGTAGTAAGCTCAGCACACATGAAGGGCATGGAAAACAGCACCTTCATCTTACAGGAATTTTCACAAAAACAAAAATAATAAGATCAATGGACAGTTATCCAAAACTTAATGGATGACTTTTTAATTTTAATTCCAAGTTGCTGTGATGGCACAAGCTACATGACTAGCACCTTAATCTAGTCAGTAAAAGATAAGTAAAAGAAGTAAATATAGGTATGACTATTTATAGAAAATTTGGATTGGAACAGCACAAGCAATTACTGTATTCTTTGAATTTTGTCCCCTTCAAAGGGGACCAAAAAAAATTTTTTGCTATTTACTAGGAAGGTGATTTGAAGTCCTGAAAAGGCCTTATATTCCTGTGTGTGGCATTTTCATGTTAGGTATGGATATGCTTGAGACTTCTAAGGTCTATTAGGATAGCTCTGTATAACTGTGGAGGTTATAAAAGGTCACCCTGTGTATGCAGGAAGACCTCTGGGGTACTCAAACCCCAGAATCACAATTAAATGTCAACACAGGAAAAAACACACATCACATTCATTTGGGTTGTGCCCAGTTCTTGCCCTTTTCATAGGAAAAGGAGCAAAACTTGTGGTGTTTGGGGAATGATTGAGTAAATTACATTTTGACATGAGAAAAAGAGGGGGAAAAAAAACAAAGAGAAAATTTAACCCTTTTCTGTAGAACCCCTTGATTAAAACTAAACTGCCAAATTGGTGAAGTTATAATGAAGATCATTATAAGGAACTACTCCTCAAGAGTAAATTTGTCTTCATCCACTAGAAATGAAGTGTCAGCTTCATGGAGATAAATGTATGAAATTCATCTGTCTGTACAGATATTTGGATTACAAATTTAGTGTTTAACAGCATGACAGTGACTTTATGAAGCATAAACTGAAAACTCTATTGAAAGACAGCCCTGAGATGTCTTATCTGGGCTAAGGTGTAACTACATGTCATACATAGAATCACATAGATCTCCTGAAATACAGTACCCATGTATGCATAATATGATTTGTACTGCAGCCTATACTAAACCTGCCCCATGGAGATGTCACGAGTTAAAAAGAAATGGTGGCCAGAAGCACTGCTGAGCATTGCAGCTTCAGTGTCTATGCTGTCACATCCTTGGAGAGGTCCCTGCTTGGTTTGTGGGTTTGGTGTGGGACACGTGCCATTCTCCCAAGCACTGCCAAGCCATAGTTAGTGAGTCAGCTGTGGGTAGGGATCATTTACAATATTCAGTTGAAGTTATAGTATTCTGGAGATCGAGAGTGCACAGTCATAAGCAGCATGCACACAAACTAGCCCAGGACAGGTGACCTCAAAGGCAGACGACAGTCTTTGTAGAACAGCCCTTCATTCTATTTAGTACTTTAGACATAACCTCTGTATTTTAAGTGAGGTATCCAGTTCACAGAAGTTCCTATGTTTTATATTTGATTCAGAATTTTCTCTTATTTTAGATTCTTCTGGGCAGAGAAGACCATGCAACCCTTTATTCTTATGCATCTATCGCCAAGAAGTCTTACATCTGACCAGAATGTTACTAAACATCAAAGCAAAATGAATAAAAATCCTGACATTACTGTAGACCCTACTGCTGAAGCTGAATAAAATCCTTAGAATTGTAAAATTTCTCTAAGAACGCTAAGTGCAACCACTAACCGGCCACTGCCATGTTCACTACTAAAATGTATCCCCAAATGTCACATGTATATGTTTTTTTAAGATTTCTAGGAATGGTGATTCCATCACTTTCCTGAACAAACTAGGTAGGTGATTTCAGTTCAGTTTTATGTGCAGCTCCCTTGTAATATATGTTCCAGTGTGCAAGACAATGGCAAGTCTAGCAGTGGACTGAAAGACAGCAGGTCATTTTTTTTCTGAGTGTAGTTTAACACTAAAATGTACATGAGGCATCAAAGCAATATAACAGTCCCTATTTCCTCTTCCAGGTTTTTGGTGTGTGTCTCAAGTACTAAATATTAAATTAACCCTTTTATTTTTTTCACTTCTTAGATATGCCTTTACACTGTCATTATTGTAAAGCCAAAAAAGGCTCTTCTTTCTTCAACATTTAAGACAAAATAGACAAATTATGATTTTTATTTTTCTGACAGCAGCCACTTTGGATACCCACAGACACAGCAAGACACATTTCCCAAACTCTGGTAATCCCACAAAAGTGTCCCTCTGAATGAGGGTGGGGAGACGTCCCCAGGTGGCCTTCAGCATCTCTGGCTGGCACAAGTGTTTCCTCTCTGTCATCGAGACATGTGCCTGGCTCTTTTCTGAGATGACTCCTGGAGAACTGGAAGCTGGCTGGGAGACGTGAGCAAGAGGAAAAAAATTCAGGTGAAGCAAAGAGAAAAAATCAATTTGTAAAGAGCCTGCAGATACAGCCGAAAGGGCTATGATGGATTTGCAAAAATCTTGGGGTGTGATGAACATAATCACTACTTCAAAAATATTTAAATACACCTACAGAAAGGACTAGGGGGAGGTGATCTAGTTACCCCAGTTTAGAACCATAGAATGATAGAATAATGAAGGTTGGAAAAGACCTTTAACATCACCAAGTCCAACCGTCAGCTTGTGAGCTTGTTCACTCACTCCTAAGCACTACTTTATTTAATAAAGGAGTATCAGCAACAAATACTGATGGAAGACTGATGGAGCGTCAGCAGCAAATACTGATGGAGGGCTCCTAAGTGCTCTGCACCTGGTGCAGAGGGGCTCCTCATTTCTCGGCACTGGCAGCCCCCGTCCCATTTTATAGAGCCCGAGAGTTCCGCCGTGTCCGCTCGGCTCCGCGGCCGCCCCGGCGCGCCCGGGCCGCTGCTGCCCCCTGGCGGCTGCTGCGGGAGCCCGGCGGCCCCGGGCCGGCCGAGCGGGGCCCGCCCGCCGGGAAAGGCGCGACCGGCCCCAGGCGGGGCACGCGCGCCCCCCGGTGGCTCTCCGGGAGAAGAACCTTTTCCTAATGTCCAACCTAAGGCTCCCCCGACGCGGCCTCAGGCCGTTCCCTCGGGTCCTGTCGCTGTCACCGCAGAGCAGAGATCAGTGCCTGCCCTCCTCTTCCCCTCGTGAGGGACTTGTAACTGCAGTGAGGTCTCCCCCAGGCTCCTCCGGGCTGAACAGACCAAGTGACCTCAGTCACTCCACATACCACTTCCCCTCAAGGCCCTTCACAACCTCGTGGCCCTGCTTTGGACACTCTATGATAGTTTAATGTCTTTTTGATATTGTGGCACCCAAAACTTCCCCCAGCACTCGAGGCGAGGCCGCCCCAGTGCAGAGCAGAGTGGGACAATCCCCTCCCTTGCCCGGCTGGCCATGCTGTACCTAAAACCCCCCAGGACACACCTGGCCCTCCTGGCTGCCCGGGCTCTGCTGACTCAGGTTCAAGTTGCCATTGCCCAGGACCATCAAGTCCTTTTCCACGTTGCTGCTTCCCAGCCTCTCATTCCACAGTCTGTCCGTGCACCCAGGGTTGCCCCACCCCAGGTGCAGAATCCAGAACTTTCCCTTGTTGAGCTTCACATGGCTGGTGATTTCTCAGAGTGTCGGGAATGAATGATGTGGGGATCAGCATTAGGAATGGTGCTGGAATGGTGTTACAGCCCTTGTACCAGCCATGGCTCCTTCAATAAGCCCATGGATGGTGGCACCTAAAGAGCCTCCTGTGGAGGGTCTGTGTGTGCGTGGGCTGCCCACAGCTCCAGGGGAAAATCCCTGAAAGTCCCCAGCACCCCAATTCCCTGCCAGTGTGGCCAAGAAACACGGGAACAGGGTGTAGGTGCAAAGGTGGTGTATGCATGGGTCCATATAGCGTGGCACCGACTGTGCCTTACCCAGAACAAAATAAAACTATTAAAAGAAGATGGAAGGGAGAGGAGCCACCCAGGATGCAGGGTCCAGCCTGCTCCTACAGGCCTGCCCAGCTCAGCATGGCTCACTCCTGCCCAGTTTATAGCCACTGAACAGTTCTTGCCCCAGCAGATTTTGTCCTCTCTGATCAGGGCTGGGACATCTTGTGGTGAAGGACCCTGGGGGTGCTCTACAACCTGCTCTTGGTGTATTTTTCCAGCACAGGTTCCCCTGGGGCATTTCCTATTTACACTGGCTGTTTTGTTTGGTAGGTAATGACAGCCTGTAATCCTGAATGAAAGGGTCAGTATGGAAAGGGACAGCTACATCTTGTGGTCAGAATGGGAGACAGAGACTGTTCTGATTTGCTGGGCTATGAAATAATATTGAACTCTTCGTTTCTCTGTGCTGTACTCGCCTGATGGTATTCAGATATGTCTTGTGCTCCAAAAAACATTCAGAACTTCTACTAGTAAATAAAAATAAGTAAAGGAATGCTAATATTTTGTTACTATGACTATCTTTAGATTATTAGAAAGTAACAAATACCTAATTATAGAAACACAAGCTTAGTATGACAATCTGTACTGATGTTTTCATAGACTGAGTTGTCCTTTTAGTTCATCTCTCCCTCATTTTTTTGCTTTAGATAAGAGAGAAAGATTTTCTGTGGCTCCAGTACAAGAGGCCTACTTGAATCAACCCCTTTGCATAACCTTCTGAATTTTTAAATGAAATAAACACTGTGTTATGCATTCATTGACAAATACTGGGTTTATACTGATTGTACTGAGCTGGGAAAAGTGAGGCTGACCTGATTTCAGACATTCAAAACATCCAGTAAGGGATCATTTCTCAAAGTCAGCTTTGAAAAGCTGGGGCCAGGACAACAGGGGTGACATGGCAATAATAATGCAGGGAACATTCCTGGGGTGAGGGACAGGAGTCAAACTCAGTCTTGCACTGCCCACCATAGCTGTTTTCAGCTGTATGCTGAGGCAATAGGAGCAAACCTCCTACATTCCCAAAGACCTGAAGCTGGCAACTTTCCAGCAATGGCTAGAATTGCAGATGTTCAAGACACTTTATACTTTTTCTCTTTATTGCCTTAAACACAGGAATGAAAGAAATAAACCTTATCCCAGTGTTTCTTATCTGGTCTGACAGCTCCTCATCCTTGCACAGATATTAAAGAAATAAAACATCTTCCTATTACAACTTAACCTACCTCACATCTGCTTATATTAGGTAGTGGCTTCAGTCTTATGTCTCCAAACACAGAACAAGGGATGCAGCCTGAACAAAGAGGATGAGATCTGTGTCAGATAAAGAAAAAAGGCAGAAGGGTTTTCTTCCTCCTCTATCCATAAATTGATTCAACAGTGAACTACAGGCTGCAGTTAGGAAAATCAACTATGGTACTATCAGTACCACACAGTGGGAATAGTAGAAATGTCACTATGAAGATACCTAGATTTATTGTGTCCCTGTGTTCTTTCTTATTAAGCAACCATTCCAGAAATTTGAGCTGTCTCCTTGTATGTTCACCTTTTCACTTTGACTCTCAGCTGATAAGCTAAAATCCACATTGACTGGAAAATGTAGTAATGAAATACTGACTTGAATGAAAATGTTGGCATCAGTGGGATAAGACTCATTCTAAGAATTTAGCACATTTAGATTTAATCTCTTTCTGCTTTTCTAGTTTCTGTTAGGAGCAGTGATCCAGCATGAAAAAAAATTACAGGTCTGAAAAAAAAAGTAACTTTAGTACATCAGATTTTTTTTTCAGTTCCTGAAGCAAAACACTCTACCTCCTTAACCTGTAATTCTTTAAAATTTTAACAACTAAGCGTCTTTAAGGAGGGCTGATTCATCATTCATCTTAGCCTGATATTGCATTGCATTGCTTGAAATCAATCTCTACCCTGTTGAGGATGTATCCCTGATGGTGGAGTGTTATATTCTGGACAAAAGGATAAACCCTTACAATTTAAATTGTGCCCTAATGTTCCTTGCCCACTGAGAGCGTGGATAAAATGAGATTGGTTTTGGTTTTCCTTATGATTTTCTGACACTAGTTCCCCAAGAATGAAGTAGAACAGCTTCATTAGCGAGCTCCTTTCATCTTGCCACAGAGGATATATTTTTTCCTTGTTGAAAACAGTCTTCCAAACATGGGAAATTTGTCCAGACAGAGTTTCAGATTTTATCTATAGGCAATAGATTTGGACTAAAGATCTTGACAGTCCCAGATTGCAGCAGACTGTAAAAAGATGGTAGTAGGACCCTTTAGGCAGCCTACTTTGTTTGTGTAGTCTATGAAAGAGCTGAAAGCTGGGTTGCCCTGTCTGGAAGGTGAATTGGGATGCACAAAACACTCCTCTCTCATCTGCCTCCTTAGATCTTGTTCACCTCAGTCTGCTGATAACTTAGGTGTCTGACAAAATGTGGAACTGTTTTCTTACCATTTTTCTTAAGTGGTCTCTTGGGGATAGAACAAGGAGACCTACCTTCACCTTGGGAAGGAACAGAGTATACTGCTTCCAAATCAGTGTATCACTGCAGGGTCCACATCTCTGACACACAGTTCCTCCCAATTCCAGTCTCTCCATCTCTGTTCTATGCTACCATATACAATGGACCTCAGGGTAAAAGTACATTTTATCCCAGAGTAATTTTTTATAATTTAGGACATTGGCTAAACACAGCAGTGATTGTTTACATATGTTAGTGTTTAAGTTTGCTTGAAGCAGTCATTCTGCCACTATAATAAATCCTGCTGTATGATTAAATGCTCATTTGAATCTTTCAGTTTAATTATTTTCAGTTTTAATCCAAGATAGCAAGAAAAGGCCAAGAAAATCTTCACATATGGCATTCAAAATATAAATTGTGGTATCTCAGCTGGGTTCTTCAAGAGTAGATCATCCTAAAACTGTGACTGCTGAAAGTGTCTTGGACCCAGTAGATTTCAGAACATAAGCCTGTAGCATAACCAAAGTGATGAAAAAATTACAAGAAATTATTACAGAATATTTCAGAAGCCGTTTGCACTTCAGATTATTATTTCCCAGTCAAGTCAGTAGGAATTTAAAAAAAAAACCCCAAAACTTGTCACTAAAATTTTAATGCTTCTATGGAAAAAAAATAGTCCCTTGAAACATTAAGTTCTAAATTTACTGTGTGGTTTACCCATTTCCAGTAAACAGTGACACCAAGCAATATATTCACTTTTAAAATGATAGGGAATGTGCACACCTTCTAATTTTAGGTATACTATTTAGATGGCATCTAAGATGATTGGCAGAGAAACTGAAGCCCTCCAGACCTACTTTTAATGACTTATCACACTTCCTTCCTAATATAAGCATATATTTTGGATGCCTATATTTAAATAAATGGCCTTGCAGATCTGAAGCCACTTAGCTGAACACCCCCAAAATGGGGTAGCACGAAGGGACCTGACTCAGATGGTAGAGAATAGTATGTGCCTGCCCAGTGAGAGCTGGACATCTCAGAAGCACAGAGGAGGTGTGAGATCCAGCTTCCCTCTGGCTCGCTGGGGCACTGGGAGGAAAGGATGTATTTACAAGCTTCTCCTTAGAGTCAAAGGGTGACACTCAGTGAAAGTGCCAGCAGCAACTCCAAGTAGCTGATGTGCCATGCATGTGGGCCTGCATGGGCATATGTAGACAAATGAACTCAAATCAAATCATACTAGAATCATTATGCACTTGTCTGACCTTTTTAAGCATAACAATAACTTTTTTTTCACATTCATTTGAACCTAGAGCGATCCTTTATATCCAGCAGTTCACTATTTATGTCAAAGAGCACTTAATGGGAATGCATTTTTCTAAGGAATTTGTGCTGACAGAAAAAAAAAATTATCTTTCAATATGATGCTTTTAGGCTGTGTGGGAAAAAATGGTACAACCAGCATGTGAAATTTAACTGGAGGTTCAAGTAATTTGCTCAGGGAATCATTTGTCCTTATGAATTTTAGAAAAATTCAAGCCAAGAAAGGGATTATAATGCACTCTTTGCTAGTTCTGAACATTTCAACGTTCATATTTTGTCATTTTATAAAGGGTAAAAAAAGCAACTTTACTCAGACTAAATCATGCAATTCACTCAGTTCACACTTGATGGTTTGATGCAATGTTTTTCTGCCTGAATTCATTCCAGTAACAGATTTACACTGCTGCAGACCACAACTTGCTTAATTTTTGACTCTTGTTAAAGAGCACCTAGTTTAAAGTTTTAAAATACAGACTGATACTACCTGTCATGCAGGAGGAAAAAAAAACAAAGCCCAACAAACCCAGATAAAAACTTCCAAAATAAACTTTAATTCAATTTCCTAATCAAAGCAACACATTTTAAAAATATGTACTCAAAATTCTGGAGTTAGAAATTATTAGTGTCTGCATAGATCAGCAAAACACACTGAATCCCACTGTACAATGTTCTGTTTCAACACATTGCAGTCAACTGACAGTTTGAACCAGTTTTCATCCTTTTTATCTGGCCCATAGACTTAGTGAAATAGTAATATACTAACATATATTTTCTTTTTTTTCCAAATAAGGTATATGTACAAACATTTTACTGATCTATTTGACATATATGAAAAAATATTTTACATATATATTACACAGAAGTAAGAAAAAAAAAGAATATCAAGATACATAAAGTGTTCAGCTATCCAGAGATTGGTATCTGTGAGAATTTGTTTTTTCAAATGTTCAAAGGCATTAAAAAAATTCCTTTGTTTTCACATTCCAGGTCTTAATCCGGAGTCAGACAACTAGATTTATTTTCCTACAGCTCCCACCCTCTTATGAAGCAACTTTAAGAACAAAAGACTGTGAGTTACAGAAATTTAAAAGCAAAGGTTTTTTTTCCCTGTTGTTCCTGCAGTACTAGATACCTGAGCCTTCAGTTCATCTGATGAATTATTGTTATGACAATTTAGGATTCTCAGAACACCTGCTAATGTGCATCAAAATCCACCACCAGGGAAGAGGATGCAGTTTTATCCATATTATCTTTGCTAGAAATTTCAGTGAACATTAATTCTTACAGTCTTCAGAGAGCAGAATGTACCAGATTCCTGTTGCCCACAGTGACGTTAAGATGAGAATATTTGCTATTGTAGTAGAAGAAAAAGTTGTTGCCCAAATATCCGTGCCTTTTTTGTCAGTTTAGACTGTTTCTAAGCTTAAACAATTGCTTTTTTTATACATTATCACATTTCATTATATATCTGCTTGAATTTTCTATTTTTTACCTCTGTTATCTTAAGAAACTACTGACATTTTTCCTTTTAAAATTAAATCTGTAAACATCTCTCCTTTTAAAATTAGTTTCAGCTCAGGGAAGAGGAAAGTCTCAATGGGTAGATCAATTTCACTCTCCAAGCTCATGCGTAAATACTATCTACCTAGCCTGTAGTTAGACTGGGTCTGAGTTTTGCTGCAGTTTTGTTCACCTTTAAACAGTTTGCACTGACAAAATACATGTTAGCATCTCCCATCTGACTGCATGAGTTAAAAGGTCCAGTTCCATTTCCAAGAGATTAGTCCGACTGAAGCCTACCTTCCAGAGAAGAATCAGGCCTCATCTCAGTGTAGCAAGAATCTACCACTGCAAAGTCTTCCATTTTATCTTTTAGCCATGGACCTTGATTTTTTTTCCTTTTTATTTTTTTTTCTTGCAAGGCTTCTTCTTCACCTACCTATATATGATCTCCAGGAACTTTGTGGTAGGGAAAAATTCTTTGAAAGGAGGGAAGCAGAGACTGAAATTATGTTTTTATTTTTACTGCTCCCAGGGTGCAGGGAAGGAGTACCTAAGTCCCTCTCTTCTACTTTCCCAGCTATTTTACTAATCCTCAGCCCACTTACCCTCAGGCACTGATCCCCAGAGCCCCCTGCAGTGTGCCAGGAATAACAAACACAAATTTGATGCTGATCTATCTTCCACCACTTTCTCCAGCTCTCTTCTGTACGTATAAATCCCAGTCTGTATCATACAATTCAGGAGAAGCTGCAGCAGTGACCAGTTGCCTTCATAGTCATAAAATCTTTTATTTGGATGTGGCCTTAGGGAGATAATTAATGCCTGTTTGGGTGGGGAAGAGATATTACCATTTGCTGGATTTTTTTTTCTTTTAGCAATAAAAAGAAGTGTTTTGACAAAATTTTGACTGCATAGATGTAGAAAAATAGGATAAGATTCCCTTTGAAGTACTGACCATAGAATATAAATTTCCATCAACCTGATATGGTGTCTGAAAATGTTTTATTTTGGCAATGTGACAAGCAATTTTCCTTCCTTCCTTCCTTCCTTCCTTCCTTCCTTCCTTCCTTCCTTCCTTCCTTCCT
>QUSF01000001.1:37496009-37604649 GCA_003676055.1 Chloebia gouldiae | reverse complement strand
TTTTTTTTCTTTTCTTTTCTTGCCAATCTGTGCCTTTCATTCTCTCTTGGCTGTTAGAAACAAAAAAAATTGTCAATATCTATGGGCACACTGAAGAACACGGATATTTTTGAAATTTAGAGGGAAATAAAACTTTCCCTGGATTTTTGTATATGAGGGACAATAGACTTTAAAATAACAAATATGGACTCCAAATATCCAGATGTAAGCTAAAGAGAATGAAGACAAACCAAAATGACTACAGCTAATTCTTTTTCCATATAGGCTTTATCTATACCATGTAGACGGATCTCTTGATGGATGGCTGAGTTTTATCAAATGTCTCTCTCTTCAGGAAATTTTCAGTCTCTTCCATTCTTTTTTGGGACATTTTTCTCTGAGTCATGTGCACTGAGCTCATTTAACTTGCCTAGTTCCTAAACAGATCTATTAGCTGATCTGATGAAGATCAACTAATCTTCATCTTAAAACCCAACATGTCAGTATTACCATAAATGCAGAGAATAAGAAGGTATGAAATAAATTTCTAAAATATACAGCAGAAAGAAAGGGAAGAGACAAAACTTCTCTGTTTTAATGGCCTGTATTGCAAAATGAAACTATCAGAACAAAAATCCATATTGATAATCAAAATTAAATATATATGTGAAAGGCAAAATTCATTTTAAGACTAGCTTTTGAATTGCCATAAAAAATTGATGATGGTAGGACATGTGGAATTAGTTCCCATCTATCACTAATCTGTAGCATTGCGAAGAATTGAAAAGCCTACTTTAAGGTGGTAGACACAGAGTGACTTATTGAAACTTCTTGCTTTGACTTAAATTACACACCGACATATAAGCAATGAGACCTCTGTTTTCCCCTCTAACCACAGCCTATGTGTAAAACCAGGTAGCAGAAATTTTAGCCCACATCTCTATTAAATTGGGTAATGACTATTCACCATGCAGTTTTTGGCAAGTACAGACAGGGCGACTGTTCAAGAAAAACAAGAAATTTCCTGCTGTATATGAACTCCTCATAAACACTTGAGCCCTGGCACTTTTTACTCAAACTCTGCAGGTCTCAGATGCCTAGTATTAATAGAGACTGCTAATTACAAGCAGTGTGGTTAAAGCAAATGCTTAGCCATACAGAATGTTAATTGACACTGTTGTTGGGGAGAATGAAGGGCTGTGTGTGTGGGGAACTGTTTTCCCAGTGAGAAGGCTCAAGTCACTGCAATTTTTGCTGGGTTTGTTCATATTTTCCCAAAGCAGGTCTAGATTTAGACTACATTCTCTGCCTTAGATGACCAAGGAGGGAACTGTGATTCCTTTCTGGCTCCCATGGTTCAAGGTGGGAGGTAGCCTGATAAAGGCTTTTTCCCATCGAGTTTCCACAGCCATGCTGGCCAGGCCTTTGGGGCTGTGAGGTCAAGGTTCAGTTCACTGCCTGTGCTGTAGCTCTGCTACTCTACATTCTGTGTCTCATGTATTGTACCTCCTGCCCCCGTGCCTTGGTCAACTGTGATGGGCATCACAGCAACACAACCCAACCATGCAGGATGCCCGATTCCTGTCTGAGTTATTCAGAAGGTTTGTGCAAGTGGATTCCTTTATACATCTCATATTTCTTGTCTCAGAACACAGCACAAAGCTCAAAGCCTGTCTTTGGAACAGGAGATTTGCTGGCTTGTTCTGGTGGCCTACCTAAGGAGCTGCCATTTTAACTTTTGACAATACTTGAAATCCCCTTCAGTCAATCTGTCCGTTTTCAGGATGAAATTAAGGATGATAGGAGTACCTTGGGTCAATAGCCAGGAGACTATTCAAAATGAGTTAACCGAGAAGAAAATATAAGACATAGTGGTCATGTACATCATGCACTTACACAGAGGAAAAGCTGTTAGAATGATCCCAAAGAATTTACCCTTTCCAACACAAAGTGAGTTGACAGATAAATTCCTAGTAAAAGCAAATTCTTAGTATACCCTGTTTGTCCAGTGTCTTCTTTACCTCTATGACAAACTTTAAAGACCAGAGAGAAAAAGTCCAGGAAATCACTATAGAAATTAATACCTCATCTCACCTAAGAAATAAAAAAGTGATTTTTACTTCAGTTTTTTTTCTGGAAGAATTCAAAAGCTTAATGACCCAAACAGACATATTTGTTGTTGTGGAGGTTATTTTTTCCTCTGAATTGCTATTGTACAGAAAGTAAAAAGAAAGTGTTGCAGAAGAAAGGAGTAAATCCCTCAATTTATGAAGTGTTCTGTTACTTTGTGCAACAGAGAAGGGCTTAGAGTCTAGCAGTTTTCTAACAGGAGTCACGGCTGATGGGGTTGTATGGTGGGGCTAGAGCAAGACTGAGGGAAGGACAGCTGAGGTAGTTAAGTTTACATCTTCCAGTCTCGCTCCAGAGTGAAAACACTTTAGTACAGTGGGGTGCATTCTAAGCCTCTCTACTTAAGGTAGGTTGGCTTTGCAGATGAACTGTACAGTCTGCAGCGTGTTGTCTTGTAAACTTGCAGAGATGAAATTCCTGAAATGAAATGTTGTCTGAAAATATAATTTATATATTAAATAAAAACAGGATCAGCTTTACATAACAACTCTATCACCTCATTTGATTAGTACTGGTTGGAAAATTGACATTTTATACCTCTCCTCCTCCTGGACAGAGCACAGTAGCCTCTCAGGTATTTTTAACTCTGCAACAATACATTCAAGTGCAGATTTGCCTCTGTACAAGAGAGGGCAGCCTAGTCCTGGTAATAGTGCCTCCAGAGCTCTGGACATCTGGAAAATCTGTTACCTTATTTGTTATGCTTGACTGTAAAAATTACTGTGTAAATTGCAAATTAATCTTTGTTCTTAATTTTATGGCAGACCGGAGGCTACTCTAAGACTTCTTAAGGTTGAAGAAAAGTTACAAAATAAAATCCTTTGTTTTATTCATGGGAAATTTCTGCTAATGTGATACAAATATGTGGGTCTCTTCAGTGATAAATTACTTTACAACTTGTAGTGTGAAAGCTGAGCTGAATCAGAGCCCTATGTCTGGACTGATCTCATCAATTTTGGTTCCTCAGCAGGGATTTGGCTTTTGATCACACACTTCTTAATAGATCCAAATATCTAGACACTATGGCCACTTGTGTTTAAATCCTTGCTGCTTGGGTTTATTTCATGCATTGCTTTTAGGTCTTAAAAGCTGAGAGGTGCAGCGGAGGGTCAGACTGAAGGTCTGCATTGTCTGGTAATCTGTCTCTGAGTGGTTATAGCAAATGCTTAGGGAAGGACTAAAACAGAAAGGGTGAACACAGAGGGATCGTTGTCTGGCATACCTTCCACCTTCCAGCAGTCACTGGTCTAAAACAACAATTTCTTGAGCCAGAGTTTGCATCTTGAGAGCCACTCTTTATTTCCTCTGAGGATGTTCCATGTGCTCAGTATACCTGAGACTGGGAAGCCAATTAAAGTATTTTCCTTCTTTCATTTTAAGGTCTGCTTTGCTGCCTGAGAGGGACTTTCTCCATTCCTGAAGCTTTCAGAAGTTAAGCCAGCTCAATCTCAGCCATGCCCTGCTGTCTGCTGAGACTGAGATCTTGACCAAGTCTTGTTTCCATCCAGTAACCTCCCTAAACTTTTGTATAAAAGAGATATCTGTGTTATTGTCTGTTGGTTCGTTGTACAACACACTCCCATTGTCACCTAATTCTATCAATTTATTTTCTATTTCAATATATCTCATAATTTATCTCATAACTTTATCACATAAGTTAGCTCAACTTATTTTTCTATTTCAAAGATATCAGTTGCAGGAGTGTCCTTTCTGTATTGATGCCCTCTCCAAATTAAAAAAAAAAATCCTAAAATCAAATATCCAGCAAAAAACAGACTTGGATTTTGCTGAAAGGACTCTGGTTTCCTGAGATATGGAAAACTGAGTTCTTGGAGATGGCAATAATCCTCAGAAAAAAAGGCCACATTTCATTGTACCCTTTAAAGAGAAAGGGGAAAGGACAGATTCATTACCAAGGCTGTTAACATCAGTTAGATAGGAAAAAAAAAAAAGGAAGTAAAAATGCTTGGAGAAAATCTTCCTCATTTGACTTTGATCAGTCAAAATGTCCCACAACTTTTCTTGCTCATGATTCTTGTCATTAATGCATATTACTGGTTACTTGGGCCTTGCAGTTTTCATGAATTGAGGCAGCTTCTACCTTTAACCTTTTACTCTTACATGAGACTTCTTTTCCTTGTTTAGAATATTGTGAGGCACAAAAATGATAGACAAACTCATGAGTGTGGACAAGCTGAACACTAGTTGGTCTATGGCTGTTTTCTGTTCAAGTTTTGATGCAAAGCTTAAAGTTCCTGCTGTCCAGTGCTGGGTAAATGACAGCATTCTTCACTGCAGAGCTGCCTTGCTAGAGAGAGAGGGGGCTTTGCCATCCCTTGCTAGTGCATCAGTGACATTAACTTCTTTGCCTGTTAGGATAAGGAAACGTGCCTTCTGGTTTTTCCTTTCTTAAAGCAACTCTCATGCAGTAATGTGTTGGCCGTGTGGGTATATCTCAGTACACTCATTACAGCATTATCATGATTTATGGATGATTTATGGATCAGCTAAGCCACAGTCTTGGTGTGAATGCCCTGGTTAGCTGTGGAGGTGATGTATGCATGGAAGGCAGTGATTTTTCTCTAGGACAAAGTTTCAAACCCACAAAGTTCAAATGGGTTCAGAATTTACTCAAACACATTCTCACATTCCTTTATTTTACGGACAAGGGTAATGATCCTAAAAGCAACTGCCCTGCAGTGTCACTGGAGTGAAAAATTGAAGGGTTGTTTTCCAAGTAATCTGACTCTGTACAGCTGGATCAATAGTCAGTATTGCCAGGGCTTGGCTGCCTTGCTTCTACCTAATTTTTACCATTGAATGTCACAATAAAGCCCAATGTGGAAGACCATCCAGAATTTGGAGAGGAAAAAAGGACAAGAAACAATACCTGTTCTCAGTGTTGTCTACTTTTTAGTATATGGTATGTATTGAAGATTCAAGCATTTCAGTAGGTTTCTAAATTGGACAGAAATATGTGAGCTTCTGTAAAACTGATAGTTGATTGCTATTACTTGCAGAGACATTGGTAGAGCATAGGTATTTCCCTCACCAAAATTATCCCAAAGCTGTCCAAGCACATGTAGATGCACATTTGAAAAATGCCATATAAGTCAGTACCAACCAATCTTTAAAGTTAAATTTCAACCTTGTGTTAATCTAACTTTTCTAGTTATAATTTATACCCTCTTCTCAAAATTGTTTGGGCCAATTTCTAATGTACTTACAAAAATCCCACAAAAAATTCTAGTAAGCTTGAATCAAATTTATGGAGACCGTGGAGCACAGAAGTTTGAAAAGTTTATGCCAAAAAAAGGTTTTTTAAGTATAAATTAGTCCTCTTGCCATCCAATCATATGCCTTGAAAATTTCTTTAATACAGGAGTGAGGTTTTTTCCCTCCTCCTTTTAGCCCTCTGGAAGGTCTGTTTCTAGGTAAGACTGATGTGACCAGGAGTTATCCTTTACAGCTCCCTCCAACAGAGAGAGAATGAAGACACAGTGGGTGATGGTGTCTTCTGCATCAACTGCTTTACAGTTGCCAGAATAAGGGAAGCAGATCAGACAGTCAGGGCTTTATGAAAGTCAGACCCAGACTTAAAATTAGTCAATGCTACAGACAGCTATTGGTGACTGAGCAAGATGTCTCTGTGGCAGCACTGCCCCAGTCAGACTGCATGCTAGAAGTGGAACAGTAGCCTGCCAGGGACGTGCATATGGCAGGGAAAAGTGTTTTTTTCTAGCAGCAGAGGGCTCCTGACCAGCAATATGTAGCAGATTTGTGACCACAGATGCCACTTGGGTGGTGCAGGCTAGCTCTGACTGCTCTCAAGAATTTGCTCGAGCAACTCTTTAGAAATTCCACCTGGCAAGACTTATAACGTAACTTTTCAGGACATTGTTACTGACTTCCTGGAACATCTGTAAATAGCTGGTTTGTGTATGTTCATGCACCGTGGAGGATAGAGTTCAGAATTTTTTACTGAGGCTATCCTTTTAGCACAGGGCCAGATCTGTCAGGGGGGCAGATCTATGCTGGGGAGAGCTGTTTGCTTGACTTAGTGGGTGGCATTCTCAGAGCTGAATAACAATTTCTTTGTTTTGTTTCTTTTATGGTACCTTTACTCTTAGGGAAAGGACCCACTGTGTCCTTATATATGTGTGCCTTATATATGAGCAGATTGTTCTCCTGAAAATTATGTGTTTTTATTCTGAGCACTGCTTCTCTAACTAGCCTTTACTAACATCTCCCAAAAATCAAATTTAGCAGATCCAACCCAGAAATATATGGGCAGGTTGACAATGGCTACATTCATTTTGGAAAATCCTTTCCCAATGGCTAAAATTAAAAGGATTAGTAAAAAAATAGTTCCCAGTCCTTCTATATTCTGTCACGGATCCTTTTAGTTGCTGCTGCACAAGCAATGAGAGACTGTAATAAGTCATCTTCTTTGCTACAAGAAGCTATAATTTTGATTTTTCCCATGTCTGAATGACTTTTTTTTCTGTTGTGACTTCACTTTCAAATTTAGACTCCACTGCACCAAAATTACAAATTTGATTGTTAAAAGTTAAAAATTAGTAATGGAAGTTGTACTTTCTCAGAAGGAAATAATAATTAACTGGATTTTAATTCATACGTATCTACAAAATAAAATCAGAAAACAAAAATAAAACACAAAATGTAACAATTATGTCTTGAAATTTTTTGCAAGCAAACGTAGTTGATTTGATAAAGTTTAGTCAAACTGGTAAGAAAATGTAGGGATCTAGTGGATATGGACAAACAAGATGGTGGATTGTTTAATATTCTAATAATTTCATTAACAGTTTACAGTCAGGAACATTTGTCTTGAGATTTTGAGTAATTCTACTTGGATTCTGGAGCGATTTACAAGCTCTGCAAACCTAACTGGTCTTTTTTTTTCCTTTGTCTTATTTCATTTCTAAAAGAAAGGGAAAGTAACATGAAGCAGTTTAATTACACTTGAATTCAGAAGTTATATGTATCAGAGGTAGGAAATTATAAAATATTGAATGTTCATTGGCAACTTTTCCCATGGTGATAATTCCCCTGGCAGATAAAATTTGCTTTCTTTCTGTTTACTTTCTACATTCAAACATTCTGTTTTTCCTTCTCTCTTTTTTCTCACTAATACTAATTACCATTCTCATAAACTCTGATATAATTAGCATGCAGCATTAGAAGAGCTACATATGAGCTACAAAAGTACATTGTACTTAAGTTCCTTATTTAAATCTACATATGACAATTTTTTAATGTGAGTTTGCTTTCTGTATGCACAACAGTTTTCTTATGACCAAACAATTGGTTTTGTTTTCTTTCTGTAAAATAAAATGTTTTCATAAGCATGTGAAATATTAAATTTTGCATAAATAAATCACCCATTCCGTCACTTATGCAACTGTTTAACACAAGGATGCAGTCTATTTCTGATTTCTGCTGGTTTCCTCAGTTTCTCAGTTCTTCACCAGTGAATTTGGATTCTGTGGAATGGAACACATTTGTTGTTGTTCAGAAGAAATATGCCAGGGTGTTTCTTCAGTCTTTCTTTTTGGGGTTTTTTGTTGCTTACATAGTTATGGAAAATAAAAGGGTCAGCTACCAGGAACTTGATAGCTCTGTCTTAACTTTACTGTGCCTAACTTTAAATAAACTACTTCACTTTCTTTTTTTTCTTTTTAATCAAGATCTATAAAATCTCAATTTCCAGTTTATGTTTACCCTGTGCATTCATGGCAGTATTCTTTGATAGATCTGTACTACTTGCATATCAGACAGATTTTTAAACTTTGTACCACACTTAAGTTATAAGGCATCTGTTCCACAAATGCACTGAAGCCTATGCTTATCATGGAGCTATTGAACCACAGATGTGCTTCAGCACTTTGATGACTGGTTGAAGTCTAAAGCTGCTTCAAATGAGCACATACCTCAACTTTTTTCAAAATTAGACATTATAAAAGTACATTTTAATGTCTGTTGAAAAGTGAAGATCTTAAAATGTTGATAGGAATGATGACAGCAGAATGAGCAATCCTGTTATGCTACATACTGCACTTAAGGCAAATGCTTCTCTTTACAGAGTTTTTATTGTAGCTTCCTAATATGAAATTCCATGTTTCTGCCTTAGTATGTTAGGGAAAAACTGTTTTTAAATTTGCAATTACTTTCCTATCATGCTCCTATACAGAGGGAAAGCCAGTTCATAGTTTGGAAGAATGTCTCAAGTATTTGGTAGGTAACTTGGAGCAGAAAGCAGCAGAGGGCTTTGTTGGTGGTCATGTCTGGGTAGGCTGAGCAGGTGCTAAACCTTGTGATCCCCTTGGAGGAAATAGTAATTGTATGCAACCTCTCAAAAGAGAGAGTACTGGAGGGGAATGTTAGGCTACAAACCCAATCATTTGGTGTCTTCTCCTCCAGGCATAAGCTGCTTCTCAGATGATAGGGTCCTGATTTGCACAAACCCTGCAAAGCAAATTCTTTGGTCTTTTCTCCATAATGCTGACATTGGATTTTTACAAAGGTTGTGGTTCTGTTTTCAAAGACTTGGCTTGGGCTCCAGCTGCTCAACACAAAGCAGTACAGAGTAAGTGGTGCCTCTGCACCATGATCAGGTTTCCTTTTTAAGACATTGGCAAAGACTTCCCAGTAGCTGTTGATCCCAGCAGCTCATGTAAATCCTGCATGTACCCCCTTCTCCTCAGCTATTTGCAGTACAGAGTCTGTATTATAGCCAAGTCCTCTAAAGTTCTTCTCTTCTTTAAGCAGCAGAATGCATCCACGTTTTCTCAGTCTGCTTACATCAATGTGGGATTTGGCAGAGGATCCACCCAAGGAACAGGCTGAGGGTCTTCTGTTCTGTATTGGTTTTCTTTGGAAAGGCCTACAAAGTTTCCATTCCTTATACACAACTCTGGCTCCTCAGCTCATTAGAGAAAAATTAACATACAGAGGTGTCCTTGTCCCCTTATTCCTAGTGTCCATTCCATTGTGAACCACATAGCTTCACTTTTTCTACCCTTTTCCCCTCTTCTGGTTCTTCTCCCTAAGAACAGAAGCTCCAAAACATCAATCAGTACAAAAAAATTTGTAATTACATGAACTTATGTAAACGAGGCTCATCAACCCCCTGCAGCACATTATTTACTTACGTCAATGAATGCTTAAGCAAGTGATGCCTCTAAACAGCACCTTCAAACACATCCAGGTCATGTGACTACTGTCAGTCCCCAAAAACTATTTACTTCTGGTTTTGTACCAGACCAGAATAGTCACGCATTTGCAGGTTCTACCTGTCTTGTGTAGCAGGTATTAATTAAATAGCAAAACAGACTCCAGAAGCAAAATTTTACCTTTGACCTCTTCCATCTAATACCATTTGACATAAATTACTACCTGTTGTGTTGTGCCATGCCAAATCAAAGTAATCTCACACTTTTACTAGACAGCTACCTTTACAGCAAAACTATGATGTGCACAATAAATCCACATTTTTCCTGTCTTGTAAATCACTGGATTTAGTTTTTTCAGATGAATGGTGACAGCAATGGTAGCCAAGAGATAAGACATCATTGCCTTTGCATGGACCTTCAGAGAAGTTCAGTAATATTATGATTTATTATTGTTACCCTTGTTAGAAGGTAATAGAGACCCCATTCTTGTGCCTTATAGGATACTTGAAAAGAGAACTTGATGATCTTGGAGTGGTTCTTTATGATCTTGAGAGAGAAGGTGCCACAAAACTAAAACCTTTCCCTCATACTGTGCAAGATGGTATTTCAGTGATAAGTCACCTATCTTTTTTCAAAATAAAGCTGGAGAGCCATTTCAGAGTCATTAATTTTTAAACTTTCAGGAAGGCCCAAGAAATGTCCAATTTGCAACTAATATAGTAAATCTCAGAACCTAATCCAGGCAGATTTGAGCCACACATAATAAATTATGACTGAATTTAAGAAATTTTGTCCACTGAAGAAACTCAGAATTTCACTGATTCTTCAATAAAAGAATATCACAAGTAAGACAAACACAAATCATTTAGGAGAGAGCAAAATATTCAAACAAGATTAATCTTCAAATAAGGAAAGACTATATTCTTCAATGCTGCCATGAAAACAACCTAAAATGTTCCCTTCATCATGTGGTACAATCGATGTGAACTATTTCTGTTTGGCTAAAGACTCTTTAGACTTCTAAGTCACCAAATATCCTTACCAACCTATGTTCAATTCGCTTCCACACTCACCCAAAGTACAGGATGTGGAGACATTGTGTAAAACATACATACACACATATGACAGTATTCTTGAATTCCTCTATTCATACTTCAAGCCAGACACATATAAGCAAATCTGACCTGGGAGCCACGTGGCTGCTTTAACATTAGCATCTTTCTGGCTCCATGCCAGTATGACCTAAGGAAAAGCAGGGTTAAGCTCAGGCAGATCACTGCTATCCACCACTATTCTTTAGCAGTGTTAGTACTAAGTGCTCAGCAGCTGTTCGGCTAACACAATATAGAAATCAAGTGACTTCATTTTACTTCACCTGCATTTGTCTGTGAAGCCTTTTCTCCATAAAGACCTGCTGGGACTGGGTCTGATTCAAACACTTCGAAGCTGCCCTGTATGTTTTTTCATTTCAGACCAGTGAGGTTGTTGCAGACCTCTCAGTGGGACAGAAACTTTGTGGCTGCCCACCTTGAGAATGGCTGTAAAATGCTGGCTTTGATCTCAATGCCCTGAGTTAACAGAGCTCTAGTTATAGGTGAAATTGCCTCCCCATGCAGTCAGCCACAGCTGTGCTGGAGGAGGGGATGAAGGTGGGAGTGAGTGTGCTCTGTGAAAATGAAATCTCACTGGAGTTTGACTCCTAGTTTTGAGCAAGCATCTACAGAACACAAAATTTTTAAGTCTTTGTCATGGCAAAATGGATCTGTGTATATTCAGAATCAGCAAAAAGCATGACCTAGATGCTTAGGGAATTCTGAAGTTCCTTTTCCAAAGCAAAGGTATGTTAGAACTTCTAAGCAATGCTATTGTACAGTTTATTTACATTGTAGCAGGAATGTAATATTGCCCTTTTCTCTAAATTATTTGGAAATGACTGAACCATTTTAATGAAATTTTCTAAAATAAGTCAGCCCAAGACAGATACTTTGTGTGGGAAAGTTCAGCCCAAATAGTTAAATATTGGCAAAGTTTTATAAATTACGTAAAACTGTATCTTATAATGGTAGACATTGGGCAATCCAGCTGTATTTGTCACTACCAACTCTGCCCAGACTCCCTACACTGTCAGAAAGTGTTTGTGTTTCAGAACATTATTTCCACAGTCTATTTGAATTGGCAGATGTTTGTTTTTTATCTGCCAATATTATATTTTGCTTGAGATAAGTGAGGTGCTGAAATTGCAGCTCAGAATGTGCTTGGCTTGTAGCAATTTCAATTTATTTCACAACTGTGACAAAGCAAGTGGATTTACAATTTTTATTTTCTATTTTAAGGGTAGGAAGTTCTGTGCTGGTCAAACCAAGGTCTGCAGCACACACTGACCATGTGAAGGCTGGTCTGGGGTGAGTGAGGCCTCAAGCAGGTGCACAGAATTTGAGTACTCACCTGTTGGAAATATTCAGTCCAAGTATCTAGATTCTGTGTGAGTGAACTGACTGGGGAGCATGAAAGACACATCAAATTGTGAGGCATGAAGTGGTTGTTCTGTGTTAGTGACTGAAGTACTGCTCAGATCTCTGTGCCTCTCACACAAATCCTGTTGGTGATATGGGTACTCTTGCTTTTTCTATTCCCTCCTTGCAGAGTTCTCCTCTATCAGACTGGCAAAGGGAGCTTTCCCACTCAGTGAGTTATGTGCAGTTCCAGGAGACATTCTCAATTGCCACTGCAGAGGTCTGAATGGGCACAGAGGATCTTTTGTTCCCCCCAAGGAACCAGCGGTGAATTGATTCACAATTGAATACCAAAAACACAGGCTTAAAGGTAAATCTGCCATTTCCTAGCTAGGAGATTAAAAAAAAAAAATCACCTTTCTTCCCATAATCATTAAAGATGGAGAACGAAAATTCCAGTTTTTTTTACATCAAAATATGTAAAGTTTAGATGCATATATATAACATAGATCCTTACTTTGCAAAGTAGTGTAAGTGTAATACTATGAAATACAAAAGTAAATATTTTTTCAAAGGATTTCAAATTTTCTTTAATTCTGATTCAATGCAGTACATTGTCAAGAAAACAGATTCAGATTGTTGCTTCAGGTTAAGAAAAATGGAGAACTGTAGAGAGTAGAAACATTCTATTTCATGTTGGTCCTTTTTCATTTAGTTTTATATAGTGGAACTGAACAGAACATTTAAAAATTAATGGAAAAAGTTGCACATGATATTCCATCTCATACAAATCTTTTCCCTTCCCACAGAATCCCAGAATCCTGAAAAGTTACTGGAAAACTGAAAAAATTATCATTCTTTAATAACTTGTTTTAGTTTTGGTAGGCATATTCTGTCAGAAATATCTGCTTCTGAGTTTCTGCACATGTAATTAATCATGTACATGTTGAATTAATCCTACCAGCTGAGTGTTCATATGAAAGACCAGAGAACAGAGTGTGAGGAGTTTCTTGTATGGCTCCATGGCAATCCCCATTTCAACACAGCCGATCGCAGTAACAAAGCTGTAGTAGCACCATCTGTGATATACACAGAGCCCTGCATGTCCTCTCCCAACACAGATACAGCTGAGGCTGTGGGGCTGAAATGTGTTAGTTGAAATATCAAGTAGCTGCATTATCTCCTTCTCTTATCACTCACCTGCGACCATTACTAAACTCATGGGTGTTCCCTATACAGGTATGCCCTCGTAATGTTTTTGGTAGATATGCTCTTCAGATGGTGATACCTCTGTAGATTAACTGGATCATTCCAAACTGTTCTCCTTATTCTGGAGGCCTGGATAATAATAGCTCCTTCCTTATGTTTGTGCTCTATTTTCATGTGAAATGGAATTTCAGTACTTTCACTAGACATCAAATATTGTTCATAACAGAAATATCTAATATCTAGGATATGGTGTATGTCTTGGTATGTTTGAAGTTACACTTCTTTATTTGGACATCTCCTTTAAAAATAGTGTTGCTGCATAAATTTTTCCATATTTCCAAATGTTTTGTATTTTTTTTTTCAAGGGCTCGTGATACTCTGTCTTTTTCATATGGTTAGAAAGTTATGGTTAATACCATTGTCTTTATTTAAAATTAGGTAAACATTTATGTTAAAAGACACAGTTTTCTTCTGTTTGCCAAATCTTTCTTTGGTCTGAAATCCCACATGCCTGTATCAAGCTAAATTTCCTGGGAAAGTCTGAGCAAAAATGCTTGGGCATGGGAAGATTAAATGGTATTTTCTGAATTAAAATATTCTGGTAGTTGTACTGGCACAACTACAATGGCCTAAAACAGCATGTAGATAAAGAGTGCAAGGTCCTTTATCTCTGCATTCTTTTGAGTGCTCCAATAAAGCCATGTGAAATCTGGGCAGTGTTGTGAAAAATTCCTAGTGTTCTGTCTACCCTGAGCATGTATTTATATACCACTGGACTGAATGCATTTTACACTGTAAAACAACTAAATTTTCTCTTTCGAGGAAGAAATAGCAAGACATTTCCTGGAAAAACAAAAAAAACCAACCCAAAAAAAACCAAACAGGATTTAAAACTCTCCCTTGTCTTAATTTAGATTGGGAATACCCATGTCCAAGCTTTTCTCAGTATTAGTGAGATCCCAGCATAACATGCTGCTTGAAAAGTTGCTATCAGATGTTAAACTCTGTTGGGTTGGTTGTGGAGGATCCTACCAGGTTACTTGGAGGAATGATGGTGTTAACTAAGGCATCAATCTCTACTGCCTTTACACCTCTTTTGTCTTTTCCCCTCACAAATGTTTTCTTTGGCATTATTACTTACAAAACGAAGTGTCAAAAAAACCAAAAAAAAATCCAAAACAAAATGAAAAATAAACACACAAAAACCCAAACAAAAAACCAAACAAAAAAATTAAAAGTGAAGCAATAGAAGCAATAGTGCAAACAATGGTAGCACTGCTATGTGCCTTCCAGGCCATTACCCTTCAGTAGAACTGATCTTTTTTCTCTTCTTTCACTGTCCTCTCATTCAGCCTTGCCTGGTGCAACTCACAGAGTGGAACTTCTTCCCCATCACACATCTGGGCACGTGCAGGACTTGTCCCTCCCATGCTCCTTCCTCCCATGCCATGGGAAAGCCTGGTCATCCTCAGCCATGGCAGGGCCTCAGGGTTTTCCTGCTGTGGCATCTCAACACTGCACACTGCTGCAAGACAAATAAAATCTAGTCCTGGCAATAAGAAACCTTGTGCCCCTTGACACAGAGACCATCTCTTTCTATTTTCAAAACTAGTGGAAACAGCAACATCTGAGGAGAGTGCAACAGGTGTCCCTGAAACTCAGAAATATTTCCATTTAATTACACAACCAGGGACTGTGGGGCTCATAAAGTTTCTGTATTTGCACCTTTGTTTGCTCTTTTTCTTGCTTAGAATTGCTGCAGCTGCAGAAAGATTTAAGAAAATCTTTTCACCTTATAAAAACTGGAAATATCAAACCCTGTGGGGTATCTAAAAGGAGAGGTTCTGGTGTAAGAATTTGTTTGACCGGCATATTTAAAAGTGAAAGTAATAAACAACATGGAACCTCATTTTTGTATATCCTGTAGGTTTCAGGTGCATTGAAATTAGAGCTGAGTGAATACTGCTAAAAGAACATTTAAACATTCATTCAAAGGCTTCAGATGACTGTGGTAAGATTTTATGGGCTTTACTAAAACATAAAATGAAAAAGTTAGTTGACAGGGAAATAGCAACATTTAAATAAATAATCTGAGGGTTTCTGTAGAGCACACCTGAAGACATTCATTTGGGGTTGCCAGCAGTAATATTTACATTTGTCTGAGGAAATGCAGGCCATTTTGTGAACTACTGATTTAGATACTGTATCCATCAGGGTATATTCTGATCTGACATGATCAAAGAATCTCCAGGTGAAACTATGACACAAGCAAGAGATATTTATGGAAAGCCAAATGGCAGCTCCCTGCAAAACTGTGCAGCCTCAGTCCATTCACAAAAATACTAAGAGAGCGTTCTGAGCTCATGAATAGATAGATAATGTCTCCAAGTAACAGAAAAACATATGGGTTCAGGTACTGAATGAAAAATGGAGAACTAGCCTGGTTAAAAATGGGTTATTTTAGTATCTCCTTTGATTCTACTAAGCAACCACAAGTAATGAAATTTTATTTAACTATTAAATATCAGAATTTTTTTTTTGGTCAGAAATACATTGGATGCTCATTTTGCTGTTAAGACATTTAAAAACAACATTCCAATATTTCCTTCTCTATCACAAAAATTTTTATATAGAAACTTTTTTCCTACTCACCTAATCACTTTTAGATTATCCAACTCTCTGCAACCACTTAAGAAGTAGTAAAGTGCTTCCTAGAACCTTGTGCTATTTTCCATCAGCTCACTGCATAGTTTTTACCACAAGTTGGAAGAACTTAAGTCACTAAAAAATCATCACTGAGGAGACCCTAAATATGTTAGATCTGTGCAATGGTTCAGCCTGGGGCATATGAATCCCAGTTTATAATTCTTAAATGAGACCACAGCTCAAACTCTGCTGCATTTACCTTCAAAATATACTTCAAGGACTATTTCAGGAAGGAACCAAAGATATGTTTCCTTGTAAATAGTAGTTTGATTATACTAGTAGGATATATCCTTAGGGAAGTATTAGGAACATTTCAAAAATAAATATGTCTGTAATGTCATCCCTTTAGAAATATATTGCATGTCTTATAGGATTATTTTTCAAAACAAGTTTCTAATGTCTTGCTTTTTTAGTTCAGTACAGAGTATACTGGACTGGTGCTATTCTTTTTAGGAATCTTTTATGCCTTTTCATGGGTCTTGCCTGTAGATGAAAGAATTCTGTCTCTTTGAAAGTTGTACAAGTCATAAAAGTACAACTGTAACACATTTAAATCTGTTCTTGAATAGCACTAAGTAGATTTCTCTGTCTGTGTGTATGTATCCATGCTCACTTGAAATATGTCTACATGCATATATTTTGAAAGAGAAGGAATGAAATTTAGGTACAAAATGTACCTCTGTTCAGTAAATTTAAAGCAGTGACTTCATCTTAGGCAAGGTTATGGAGATTTACAGATATGGATGTAGAAATGTGTCATTATTTGAACAGAATAGCAAGAATTTGAGTGGAAGTTTAAACTATAAGATATTCATTCAATTGCATTAAAATGAAACAATTTAATAAATATATGCTGCATTTTTGCCATCAAGGGCAATATGCTTAGCCTATTCGCTTTTATTTTACAACAAATTCCTGGCAGATTTCCCTTTCAGAGTCTCATCAGCTATAATGCTAGAGACTCTGGGATCATACATTTATTCATAATAGAGTTTTTTAAAACATATGAGCATAAGCTGGATTTTATAAACTTGTTTTTCTTACTACTTTTCTTACACTAATAATAGATCTGAAACATCTATTTTATTGTTAATGAAACAGCAAATCTGAAGTATCAACAAGAGGATACTCTGTGTGCACATATTTGTATGTGTCTGTGTCTTGGAAAGAGCTTCTTGAATGGCAAAAGCTTGCTAATAAATGTTATCTATTTTTCCCACAGTTTTCTTTTTCTTCTTCAATTTTACCTGGCTCTGAGATTTTAGCCCTTTGCAGAGTACACAAAATCAGTTTTGATTTTTTTTCCCCTAAACAAAAATCCTCACTTTGATTACCCAGCCCAGGTCTGTGTGCATATTCAACCAAAATAACATCTCCCAGGAGCATTAATTTCATTTCTTTTTCATATTATCTGGCTCAGCCATAGGGAAAGTGGAAGGAATAATCTTATATCTAAGGTTTTTATTTGCCTCTTTCTGGTCTTTCATATTGGTGGGGAAGAAAATGGATGGCACTAGTTTCATCAGCAGCTCTGCCTTTCTTGGCTTCATTTTTATTTTGTCTGGCATGAAGCAATGAAGCCTGTGTGAGTTATTACTGTCTCATGTCTCAGTACACAATTAATTTTTTTTCCCATCCCAAACTGCCAGGGACCGGCTTTCATCCAATCTTTACAAAAAGGCTACTGTGTGAGGGGATGGTTTTCATTCTTTTTCCAATCATGAAGGCAGTAGTGTAGATTTTTCTTATTTTAAGAGTCTCTCCTTCTGAAGAAGAGAAAAAGGAATTAGTAGATTCTAAAGTCACATTGTCCTGTAGGTAGGAATGACTTCTTTTGAAGGGTCAGTGTATTACATAACTTTTCCCTGAGTGCTAGCATAGGTGTTAATTTCCCATCCTGCATATACTTCTTTGTTTGGTTTATAAAAAGGTAATTTCATGCAAGTAATTGCCTCTTGGAATCTTTATATTAAATTGCAGGTTTTGACATCTAATTAACTCTTATTAACTGCTCATGAAATTACTATCTTTAAAAATCTGAGCCTTTAATGTACTGGCCCTTAACTTTATAAAACTTCCTATAATTAATTTACCTGCAGATTTCTTTTGTCATCAGAGGAAAATGTCTGGCTTTGCTTTGAAAATTCTCAACTGATACTCTGTATTTTAAGTCTCTACAGGATGCTGATGCTCCAGAGTCAACATAGGAAATTTTTCTTATTCAAATAGTGTAGGTCAAGATCTCGTTCAAATTTGGGCTTATATCATGGAGGTTTCATAGTATAAACTCTTTTCAAAAAGAACCCAAAGTAAGTATCTTTTGCACAGATTCTACAGTAATTCCTGTATCCTGAATGATGTAGATTATCCACTTGGTCTGTGAACAGGTCTTCTATTTTGTATTCCTCCTATTTCCATGTGTTTATTATTCCTGTGGAAACTATCATGGTAGTATTCACTGCTTACACTTCCTTTCTAGCTGATACTTCTCAGAAAGGTATAATAACACTGTGGCAGCATAATGGGAAAAAAAAGAAGATGGAAAGTGAAGAGCATGGAATACATGAAACTGATTAGAAATGTAACAAACTCCTACAAAACTTGCTAAAAATCAGGTCAGTTATGATAACCAATTGGCAGGACTTGGTCCTGTGCTTAAAGACGTAATATCAGGAATAGTCATCCAGTTCTATGTAATTCTTGAGCTATATGATACATGTCTATGCCTTCACCAGTGAATTTCCATAGCTGCTTAAATCATCAGCATATGCAGAGGTTGTAATATCTTTCACCACGTCCATTAAGCTTCTTTCTGCACACTAAATACTTGCCTGCCTATCCATGGATGACATCATTAAGGTACAGTCTCTTTCAGTGGCATGGACTGGATGGGAGTGTAGGAAGAGAATAAAACTGTAAATCATGTCCAGATATATTAGAAAAATTTTGGGATACATGAAGCCCTTCTGAAAACTAGTTTCAATCTTCTGTATTTCTATATTCTTAACAACATCTAACAGACATGGTTCATCCTCCATTCCCCTCTGCAGCCCCTCAAACAACTACTACAAACTCTTCTTCTGTGCCATCCTATAACATGTTGATACAGTCCTGAATTTTCCCTTTCACTTCTGAGAAGTTTTAAGCCTCTACACATTACTTGGTGAATGAAAACCAGTTAAAAATACTGACTTTAACTGATACAAAAAGGATTGAAAGAACACAGACTTCCCCAGCTTATGAAATTTTACCCCAGTGATGGGAGGTGAAGATTTAAAGATTTCAGGCAGGGTGTAATGACCAGGTTGCCTCAAGCACCAATCTTACCATGAGCAGCAGGTTAGATTAAGTGAGATCCCTTCCAGACGAAACCATCCTCTGGTTCTGTGAGCCTTTGAGACTCCAGCTCCAGAACATAACTGAGGATTATGAAACCAAATCTTCCTACAACCAGAAAAAGCCTGTGTCTTCAAGAAAGCAACACATTTACAATGCAACCTTTCTTCCCGATGATCATCAGCTTAAGGAGCTTACTGTTCTGAGTATGGGGTTTTGTGGTTCTCATTCCTAAAATGCCGATCTGCCAAGCACAGTTTAGAGTGTGCAGTTACAAGTTTCATTAGGTGGTGAAACAGCTGTACACCACTAACCCTCCTGTTTTGTTACATTGCTGCTTCAATTGAGGGAGTGGTGTAGTTTGCTGAAACCTGTTAAATCATACAACTCCTAGTAATTCCAGCATTTTTTTCCTTGGGCAATTTTTGTTTTCCAGAAATGCACATATTGCACAAATGCTAGTGCTGACCTATTCATTGCCACATTTCTAGTTTCCATTTCAGGTAAATGCATCTAATCATTAATAAAATAAATCAAGACAGGAAAAGTAAAGAACCACCTCAGATTAGGAACTGAAAAAATATATATATAACAATATTTTTAAATTGTCAATCTCCAGTGTTTGAAAATAGCAATAGAATGTTTCAGAGTGCAGAATATATCTATCTGTTGACTCTTAAATATAATTGTTGATGTTATTTCAGAGAAATTAGGTAGAAATATTTACCAATTTGTGTAACAGGTCATAATTTGAGGGTTCTGTGAAAAGGTCCATGAAGAAGCAATCATGTTTAAAATAGCAGAAATTAATACATTTATAGTTACAGGAACACAACCAAAGGTTGGCGGTGCTTTTCTGCTTTCCTTGTTGAAAATAGAATGCATATATCACTTAGGACATAAATGAATCTTTGACATAGTAAAAATTTCTAACAGGTTATTGTTGCACAGCTGGCCTCCACATGCATCCTGATCTGCAGTTTGCAAGTCACCATATTTGATCATCACCTCAAGGTCAATATGAAAATGTTGCACTGTTTTGATCTGTGGATTTTTCAGGACTTCCTGACATGCCGCAAAAGTGACATAGTTGTCATTCATGAAGATGATACTGTTACCTGCCTAGAGGTAGAGCAGCTGCTCTAACAGCATATCTCTTTGTTTCTCAGCTGATGTTAAGAAAAGGTCAGGCTAGAGGCTGCAGAATGACATGTCAACTTGCAGCATGGGATAGCGCTCAAGGTGCTCCCTTTCATTCAGTTTGGAATGCAACTACTTGTAAATTGGTTGGTATTTTGTCCCTCACTACTAGCTTTTTGTTATGATTGGTTAGCAATTATTTGACTGAGTGAAACAGCTGTGTTAATCTGAAAACAGAAGAGGAATAAACACAGAAAAATTGTTTAAATATGATCTAAACAAATAGACAAGTAGGCATTGCCTCTGTTTTTGCTATCTTGCTGACAGATGTGAAACAACCACTCAAAAAATCTAGGCAGCATTAAAACGTCTTACCAGTGTAAATATTCTGAGGTATTTATATAATCCCCTAGCAAGCTTGTGAAGAGTATAAACCACCTTGCAGTTATTTCTAACATAGTAGTAATATAATTAATGTACTTAGTGTATCAGCTAGTAAATTAGGAACAGAATTTTGTTTTCTTTCATCCTTTAGTGCTGACAGTTTGATTTCTACAGTAAAAGGTCATGTATGAAGACACAAGTCTTCTCAGCACTAAAACCAAAATTGATTTTTTCCCCAAGAGGAAAGATGGGGCCTGTAGTGAAAGTAATGGTAGAGATACAACAAACAAGGGTAAAAATTCAGTCTTGCCACTTGTGGCAGCTGGAGGATATAATGAGCACTGGTGGCTGCTGGTGCCAGAGGAAGCCTGTCCCAGTTCCTAGAAACAGCTGCTGCCCCATCATGGCCTTTTGGTCTTACCACAGTAGCAGCATCTGGGTTAGATTTTCAGAGTTTGGCTGTGCCAAACAAGTGACTTGTTATCCCTAGCAATGTGCTGTCATAGTTCTGAGTGTGTTTTGAGGTGATTTTCATGACCAGAGTGATCAAATGTTACGTTATTAGCATATGAACACAGACAGGTGTTTCAGGAATAAAGTAGATGGTGTTACAGATTCCCCATTAAGAAAATGTGTCCCATATAAAAATGTGTTTCTTTCCTTCCTTCTTCTTTCCCACCTTTCAAAGAAATAGTAGCATTTGGGAGAACATTTTCGGTATTGTAGAAACTTCATTACAGGAGGTAAATCTACAACAGAACTCAATCTGCTTCAAGACGAAAACTTTCGAAACAAAATGTGACTTTTTAAGTAAGGGTAATTTACAATCAGATTTCCAAGAGATGTTGTAAATTTGTCACCTGACACTTTTAAAACAAGATTTTCTGTCTTTCTAATATAAGCACTCAATTTAACCACCAGGCCATTGAGTTCTGTTATGTTGTAGGGAATTGTAGTAATCATCTTCAATGTGGGAGCAACAAGCAAAAAAATTCTGATTTTTTGCTGGACAGTTCAGACTAGTGATTTCTTGTGAGTGACATGATTACAGCAGTCCTTTCCAGGACTACTAATAAGATTCAATAGAATATACATATAATTGACCTACTATGAGCTAGGAGGCACAAGTGTCCATGGATGCCCTCAGTCCTTTCTCCTTTGGGCAACATTGCATGATGGCTTATTATCAAACCTGAGGTGATTGTCAAGATGTTGCAGAAGACACGGTTCTCCAGTGCATTGAAAATGGCAGAAGAAATCTTCATTTCTTCTGGGTTCATCACACAAGTTCCTTGCTGTTCTAAAGTAATATTAATAGCAGGCAAGACACCCTTCATAATGACCCTTTCCAGGCAAAAGTCAGTTTATTTCTGATGTTTATTCTGTTGTTACTATTATTATTCTGATCCCTGGTTGGAATATACTCCCCACATAAAATTTTTGGCTCTTGCCTTTTTCTGGGAAAAGATGGAGTAATATTACACTTAATTTCGTAGGAAAAACAGAATTTTCTCGTTGCACCACTTATAGCTACTAGTCTTCTGCACTATTCAAAGCTGCTATCATAATGGGAACTGGACTTAATTCATCTGTTTGGGCTTTATTTTGTCATGGTTTTATAATAATAATATCAGGGCCGGGGACAGACAAATTACTGAGGTTGCTGATCATGCATTTACAGATTTCTTGCATTGTCACTTAATAACCACCAAAGAGTAGTTTCTTGTTATTTTCTTTACTGGATCTGTACTGGAGACAAGGAACTCAGATTAGTAAAACAGGTGAGAGAGACCATTTGAGAAAACAATCTCTAGGCCAGGCAACCCTGAAAGCAAAGCATTCAGTGTGAATATGTGAAACCATGGACTCATCAGAATTCAACAATTTAAAGTTATTTATTTTATACATTCAGTCAAATGATAGCAAACTTTTATTTCTAGTGCAATAGATTCTTGGGAGTTTTAGATAAGAGTAGGAAGAAAGCCTGCTTACCCAAATGGGTTATTACTCAAAAAAGCATCATTGTTGGATCCACACAGACACTTTTAAAGACAACCTAAATTTTTGATGCAATAGGTGTCATTGAAATAATTTTTATTTCTGGACAGGGATAGCTGGCTTTAACTGGAGACCTTCAAATTCAGCTCACTGGTTAACAGTTTTTATTATTAACAAATGCTTTTTCTTAAAGGGAAACAAAACTCAAACTTTTCATAATTCTAATTTTTCTAATGCCTAACTTTTTCTCTGAGAATGAACTGGAATATATTTGGGTTTTTTTTTTTCTAGGAATACAGATAAAGTATTTTCAAGCTGATTTAAACTCAGCAAATTAACTTTTTTTTAATAACCTCAATTTCCATTTAATATGCAAATACACACAAAAAAAAGTCACTTAAAAATGTAAGACAAATAGTCAGTTGGAGGATAGGAAAAGATTTATCCACCTGACTCCATTTAGTAGGAGAAAGAGGTTAATGCTTAACTGTGTGTTTCTGTGAGGTATTTGTTATTCTAACAATTAAACACTTACAATAAGCACTATATATGTCTTCACTGAATCTTAATTTAATCCTCACCATTTGATGACACGTCAAACCTCATCAATTTTACACCTTTTTTCCCCTGGAATGAGTTTTCATTCACCAATTTCAATCCAATTACTCTTGCTCTCCCATTTCATTAGGCCTTGTAAATGTGATCCCAAAATACTGCTGTTAACGACTGCTAGCAAGACCTCATAAATATATTTTATAATTGATGGATGTTACATAACAAATGAATGCTTTAAAAATCATGCTGAAAGGCATTAGAGCAGCATTAGTCCTGTTAGAGGAAAAAGTGAAAACCTCCCTCTCCACATCTGGAAATAAATTCAGTTCGACAGTGTTTTCACTTGTTGTTAAAAGTTCTCTCTTTGCCTATTGTGCTTGATAAGTTATTAGAGATGACAGATGGCATTTGACTGAAATTTACAGTCAATTACGTTCTCCTAACTCATGCAGAAATTCAGAATTGTACTGCAGCAGGCTGAAAGTTAGCCTAAAAAAACCTCAGAAAATATAAAATTTAGATATTCTGTGTAATGTTACAAATTTGTTCACCGAAACCCTGCAGGGTCAAAATATGTGATGATGAGCACGTCCTGGTATTTGGAATGCCCAGGTGGAATAGACATACAGCTTCCTCAAATGGTCACAGTTCTTCTGCAAACTCAGTTGCTGTAGATATGACACTGGAGGGTGTCTTCTGCCAGATTTAGTTACTATATATTTTCACATTTGACCAAGTGGATTTACAGCAACAGTTGGTTTGAAAATAGCTCAGGGAGAGGATTAATATAAATATGTAGAATCATAGAATAGTTTGGGCTGGAAGCGACCTTAAATATCATCTCACTCCAATACCCCTGCTGTGGGCAGGGATGCTACCCACTAGATTAGATTGCTTGAAGCCCCATCCAGTCTGGCCTTGAAAACTTTCAAGCATCCACAACTTCTCTGGGAAACCTGTTCTAGTCCCTCACTATCCTCTGAGTAGTAAACCTAATCTAAATCCCTCTTCTTTCAGTTTAAAACCATTCCCCCTTGTCCTAGCACTACTTGCCAAAAGTCTCTCCCTCTCTTTTTGTTATAAGCCCCCTTTAAGTACAGAAAGCCCATGATGATGTCTCCCCAAAGAAGCATTGCATGTAGTATTAAGCTACTTTCACTCCCTGGGTTGAAAGAGGTGACTTTTGTATATAATGTTTAATTAACTGTGTAATTTTGGAAAGTTTTGGGACCTTTGAGGACCATCTAGTCCATCCTCCCACTCAGAGCAGAAGTAACTTCAAAATTAGATCAGGTTGCTCAGGGTCTTTCAAACACATCCAAAAATAGAGATTCCACAATCCAATCTAGTGCTTTATCACTTGCATTACAAATTTATGGTTTCCTTATATCTAGTGAGAATTTTCCTTCCTGCCAATTGCAGCAATAGCTCCTGATTTGAAGTGTGCCTATATGAAAATAGCCTGACTTTTCTCTATGGGCTCTCTTTAGATAAAAACTGAAACTTTCTCACATGGCAACATTCTGTTCTCCAGACTAAGCAGTATTTCTTTCTTCATCAGCTTTTCCTAATGTGCACTATCCTCTAACATCCTCACACCACGGGAGACATATTCTGGACTCTTTAGTTTGCAGTCCTCTCTCTTGTAGAAGCACCAAAGCCTGGACATAACACCTCATTTGTGAGCCACCCGTGTCAGACAGCAGGATGATTTCACCAACTCGTTGGTCAAGCTCTTTCTAACGTAGTGCAGAGCACAGGCAGCCTGTATTATTGCAAGATTACACTGATTTATGTTCAAGCTGACCCCCTCCAAAATGTCCCAACTGCTTCTGTAAATGTGCTTTGATCTAGTTGACCCCATGCATTTAGTAGTGCATGGGGTTATTTTTTGCCAGTCAAAGGATTTGGCATTTTCCATTGTTGAACCTCCTGAGGTTTGTCTGTATGATTGTCCTGGTCATTGATGAAGATATCAGAGAGCACTATGAAGATAAACAGAAATGAACATAAGCAGTGCCATATCAGTTCCTGAAGCATGACATTCACAACCAGATTCCAACTGGACTTGCAACAATTGATCATGGCTCTCTTTGCCCAAGTATATGGCCAGTTTTTCAGCAACATTAAAGTTACCCCACACAATCCATCTCTCCTCAGTTCAGCTACAAGGATGCTGTTGGAGACAGTATTGAAGGTTTTGCTGGAGTCCAGTACTGCTTTCTCCTCATTCACAAAGCCAGACATTTCATAACAGAAAATAGTCAAGTTGGTCAGGTGTGATTTTCTTTGATAAATACTTGCTGGCTGTCCCCAGGCACCTTGTATTTCATGCTTAAAAATTACTTTCAGAAAAGATGAACCCTTTCAAACCCTGAATTTAGGATAAAAAGCACCCTCCTCACAGCTTGGTTTTCTTTTTTTTTTTTTAATATTGACTAGGTATTTGGCTTTTTCAGTATGCAGAAGCATACTGCAATGGCTACAAGCTTATCAAATGTCCTTCAACTACTCTAAGCCAGTTCCTTTGAACACCTTCTGGTATGTCTTGATGGACTTGTATGTCCAACATACTTAAGTAGCCCTAGCTTTATTTTCCTCTGCTTTGGATAAAATCTGTTTCCTGTAAACTCTTCTGTAATGAGTAGAGATTAGAAAGGTTTCTGACCAATAAAGACCAGAGCAAGGAAGGTGTTGCTATCTAAGTTTTTCCCATATCCTTCAGTACAAGGTGGCCTGTTGCAGTAAGAAATGAAAAATTTTGTTGAATCTTGATTTTGCTACCAATATATCTATAGAAGCTTTTCTTGTTCACGTTTCATTCCACTCAGCCATAACCCCAGCCAGGTTTTAAGCTTATTAATTCTATCTCTGCTTTCTGTATGCCTCCTTGCTTGCCTGTTCCTGCCTTCATCTCTTGAGCATTTCTTTTTAGCAGTTTAACTCAGGTTGCTCAGCCAGCCCTTAACCTGGCATGCATGCACATGTTGATGGCTGCTAAGCTCTGAATGGATGATTCTTATCCTTTGAGGATGATGTCCTTGAAGACTGGCCAGGTCTCCATGGCTCCTTTGTCTTCTACAGGATTGCCCTGCCAGTTCCCTGAACAATCCAAAATGTAAAGTCCAGGCCTGTTTTCAATGGACTGGCATGTTTTGTTCTCTCTGGATTTTAAATTCTACCATCTCCTTGTCAATGCTGCAGATATCACATCTCTAGCCAGTTCTACCTTAACCATGAGTGGCAGGTCCATAAGTATGGGCTCTATCCCTAATCCAGCACCTGCATTAAAAAAAAAAAAATTGTTTCAAATCATCTCCAGAAACCTGTATTGCTTCTAGGTGCTGGGAGGCAGAGCTTGTTATCAGGGGACTTGTTCACCTCCTTTTCTTGGTCTATAGCCTCACAACCTGTTCCCAGTCATAGGAAAAAGTTTATGAATTCAAGACACTTCTTTGTATAGAGAGCAAATGGCCCTTCTTGTTCCCTTTGCCTGTCTTTCCTCAGCAACCTGTGGGTCTGAGACTCCTCTGTGACTGAAAGGCAGCATTCTTCATTATAGCTTTTATGTACATCTTTACTGTGTTTTGCAAAAAAAAAAATAAACAACTTTATTTTCACATCAACTAATGTTTATCTAAAAAAATTCAGAACACATTCCTCATTTTTATCCCTACTCTCTGTCACACACATCATCTGGACAGGATGTAAGCACGGGGGCTCACATCTTACCTGTCAGACATTGCATTGCTCATAGTGCACCAAATTCACCTCTGATGAATCTTTCCTGCAGTCAGCAACTACATCGCTCAAAGCTCTGTGACAAACCTCAGTTGCAGTCAGTACACAGAAATGCTCCAGGTATTCCATTTTTGCAGGAGATTTGTCTCTGTATGTTTCCTTGATTTATTTTCACCTTGCACAGAAAATCTCCAATACATCATTTACCATGAAACTGGCTGTTACAAGAGATGAGATTATGAAGAATAATTGCTAACAGAAGTAAGCTGCTTAAAAATCATTAATGCAGCTCAATGAAAATGGTTATTAATCTTCCCTTGAGAAAAGTGATCTATATTTAACATCCATGAGTTTTTTCCTACAAGTTTTCTTTAATTTTCTTTCTGTATTCCTTCTCAGCACCAAAGGTGATACTTGAAGATTTGTCTGGTGGCGTTGCTTCAGGCTTTAGCTGTCAAACAATTTTAAGGGATTATGTGTCAATAACAGGAGCAATACTGTTTCCAAAGGTCTAATAAATCAGAGCAGCTGTCCATTGCCAGGGAGTCCAGTGTGCTCCTGCGGGCAGACTGCAGGACCCAACACACCTGCACACCCAGAAAGGGGCAGCTTTAAGTCCTTGAACTGCTCTAATGATATCAAATAGACCATTTACTGCTGACTGAACATTCTGTGATTGTTTCTGATGAATAATTACTATTAGAACAAGCCAGGGTCTTTAATGGAAATGAGTTTCCTGTCTGTAATGTAAATAGAACAGCCATAGCATAACTTTCTCAACCCTGATATAAACTACTTCTACTGCTTAATGTTGAAATTAATATTTTTATTAACTTTTTCCCAAGTAAATGTTATGGATTAGTGAAAAGTTCTATTAAACAATAAGACACTTAACATGCTTTTTGGCAACTTTTATTTATTTTTCTTGCTTTCAACTCCAATTTGCTGTACACACTAACAAATAATCTTTAACTGTTTTAAGATCTATTTCCATCATTTTGGAGCCATCACAAAACATCATTTCAGCAAGAAAGAATTTAATGGTTATACCTCAATAGCTGAAATTTTGTTAGAATGGACAAAAAAAACCCAAAACGCCATACTTCGTACTTTTCAATCTTGTTCTCCTCCAGATTTGCAAAGCACTCAAATCTTTCAGAAATATTTCTGAAAGTAATCATTTATATGGACATTCAAAAGTGGAATTTAAGGTCATAATTTTAAAAATTTTGGTTTTGTTATCACTCACCTTGTTAAATATATAATGCATGTTGAATGAAGGTCGCCTGATTAGAATTAAAGATGATAATATATCAAAGTAACCTGAGGAAAAACCTCCTGTTATCCGGGACAATCCTAAAGAAAATAAAAAATTGTCCTTTTCTGAAAATAGTATTGTACCAGATTTTGGCAGCATCCAGAACGTTTACTGTTGTAAAGCAATAGAGACTTTCATAATAATGTCTACTACACAATAACTGTAGTAGACAAATTTTACAGGATTTATATATGGATATGTCACATGAATCTGTGCATCTATGACCCCAAGCATAACTAATGCATTTGCCTATCTACACAGTATTGTGGGAATATTGCAGACAGGAAATTAGAGTATTATAATTTCTGCTAAAAGTCACTTGGGAATATTTTTTTAAGAGACATTGTGAAGAAGTGCATCTAAAGAGACATCTGTTATAACATCCCACAAGGTCCACAAATCTGTACCACAGTAAACTGTATCAAGTTATCTCCTTTCGATAGACAATCAGTACACCTGAGAGCCAGCCTTTCCTGACAGGGCCATTTCATCTGATAGAGTATCAAATGGCTGGTTGATTATTCTGACTTCAAAGGCCAACAGTGCTGATATCTTCAAGGTGGTCTGTAATGCCTGAGTGATGAGGCCACCTGTCAATGTGACTGCAAAATTAAAGAGAATCTGTTGGGAAATGGAGGGTAAACTTCCTCTCCCTCAGATTAGCCTGATTAGCCTTGAACAATTTAACTTCTACAAATCAGTTTTGTAGCTATGGGAAAATTATTTATCAATGGCTACCTTTTTCTTGGGACAGGGAGGGGGAAGTTGTTTATGGTGAGTAGTTCTATAAAATGCGCTCACCTACTTCAGAACCAGTTTTCCATTCACTGAGTTACAAAATAAAGACAATTCCTTTACAATTCTATCAGTATTTGCAGTGGTGATTTTTTTTTAATGGTAAAAATAACTCTTCCACTGCACTAACTCTTGTTCTTTTCTCTCATTTTAATTAAATACTCTGTTGAGGATAGCAGAATGTCAAGAACTAAGAACAAAAGGGTTTAATTTTTTTAAGTAATAAGCTCATAACCAGCAATAATTTCTTAGCTAACAACTAGACTATTTTAATGTTTCTGTTAGGAAGAGGAACAATATTTTGCATTCAAGGAGAAAGCTAAAAGCAGTGCTAGGCTGGCCTCTCATCTCATTAAAACAGGGAAGAAGAAGCTGTTAAGGACCTCTAAGTTATTTATGAATTTGGGGATTATGTATTGCAATGTGGAACATGTTTCTGATTTTCTTTCCTGTAATCATAAGTAAAGCAGGAAGTTGCAAGTGGAATCTCAGTTTGAGTGTGGTAATACAACTTGCTGAGATTTAGGTTGTCCCACACTTGTAAGCTCACACTACGCAGTGATCTCAGCTCTGTCCCGTGGCTCTCAGGCTTGTTGCTAATGTGCCCCATGGGAAGCTGACAATGGAGCAGGTTCCTGATAGGATCTGTGACTCCATGGAGAGAGGAGACCAGGCTGGAGGAGATTTGCTGGCAAGATTTGTTATCCTGCAAGATCCCCATTTCTGAAGCAGTTTGTTCCTGAAGGACTGCACCCCATGGAAATAGGGAACCCTCCCTCTAGTAGTTTGTCAAGAGCTGCAGCCTTGACAAAGGCTTGACAAAGAGCTTCCTCCTATGGGAAGGACTCAGGTTGGAAAAGTTGGTGGAGGTCTGTCTCCCATGAAAGGGACCCCATGCCGGATCAGGGGAAGAGTGTGAGGAGTCCTCCCATGAGAAGGAAGGGGCAGCAGAGGCAATATGTGATGAAGTGATCACAATCCCCATTCTCTACCACTGCAGGAAGGAGGTAGGGATTTTGGGAGAGAAGTTAAACATGGGAAGAATGGAGAAAGATGCTTTTAAAATTCATTTTTATTTCTCATTATTGTATTCTGTTTTGATTGGTAATAAACTAATTTTCCCAAGTTGATTCATTTTTTACCTGTGACAATGATGAGTGACTTCTCCCTTTCCTTATCTTTACCCACAACCCTTGCATTATATTTTGTCTTCCCTGTCCAGCTGAGGAAGGGCATGATAGAGCAGCTTTGCTGGGATCCTGGCATCCAGCCAGGGTTAACCCTGTATTCCAGTAAATGCTGGGAGACGTGCAAAACTTGTAACCTCCGGGTTCAAAAGTGAATTTTCTGTAAATCTTCATGACTGAGCTGGAAGTTATCAACTCTGATAAACTCCTGACAGTAATGTTTAATTTATCCAGTGGCTGGGATTTTTTTAGTTAATCACCTTTACTGTGCTATTACTCAGACCTGCAGGACTTCTTAGATTTATCAAAATAATTGCAATTTTAATCTGGAGCGTGTATATATGTTGCCGTCACTCCTTAGCAGGCTCCTTTCGTTGAACTGAAAGCAAAGTTTGTGCACTATCGATTTATTTATGTGGCTAGTTTTAAAATACACAAAGAAGTGTATACGAAGAGCAGCAGGAAAATATTATCAATATGCACCCATTGCTTTGAAGAAAGACATTTGTTCTTCTTCATTTAGCCCTAATAGGAAAACTGAGTCTAAACTGGGACAGCCGCAACCTGCTGTTAGAACAAATGGTTCTCTTGAGGTGGCCTATTTTCTTCTACACTTTGATTTGCTTGTTTTTTTAAGAAATCTGATAGAGATGTCTATGAGATCTCTGTCATACATGTGTGCTCCTGTTACTCATAAGCTATGTAGCAGTCTGCACCTTACTTGGGCCAAAATTAGGCCTTGCCCCCGCTTGCATATAATACTTTCAAGAACTTAATTATTGAAAGAGTATTGCTTTTTGCCAGGTTTGGCTGAAATCAGGCAGCAGGTGCAGAAGCTACTCTGCAAAAGTGAGAGAAACAGACAGAAATATAGATTAAAATAGACATTCAGAGACACAGTGACTCCATAAGACTAACTCCAATGGGAAAGGAGCCTAAAATGACTTAAGACTTTTCTATTACAGCACTAAAAAACAAATTGAGAGACAGAAGGATTGAAATAAATCCAGCAATAATTTGGCATAGCTGCTGATGTAGAAAGTCATAGAAGAAAAGGGAAGAGATGTACTCCATTTTGACTTTAGATACTCATTTTCTTTATGAGTGGGGCACCAATAACCAAAATAGTTGGCACATGTTAATAACTATCTTGTTATGGGACAATGTGTCCTGCTACCATTAAAATTTAACCCCTCCTCAAAGTAATTCTGCTATTTTCTGTCTCAGCCACAAAGCAATGAAAGAATTGCAATGCCATTTGTTCACACATGGATGGTATGTTGCTGTTTGTGACTCTTCTGCAAAGTTCATTAATTAGTTCAATTAATTGTCCCTCAGTAAATGAAACTGTAAAGAGGGGTTTCACAATGTGGCACCTACCAGGCAAAGCAAGAGTAAGTGCTCCAGCTGTTGCCTCTAAAAGACAGAGATTCTGCTCCTCTGGCACACACGCAAGGCCACAAGTGCCAAAGTGTGAGGACAATAAGTTATGGGACACTGATAAGTCAGTAATGGCACAAAGACAGCTGATTTTCTAATTCCAGCAATGGACAGAGAAAGGCATAGGGTTTCTGCTTAACACTGTTCAGCAGATTTTCCAGAGGAGGTGACCTTCCCACATGAATTAAAGCTACTGGAAATAACTCCCTACAGGCAACCTCAAACCACACACAGCTGGTCCTGCAGCACTTTGTGTATTTGATATTGAACATATTTGATATAATTTTAGGGTTTAGGTTTGCACATCTTGCATGGAAAATCAACTTATTTTCTTTTCCAGTAGTTTTAGAATATTATTTTCATTATTGACCTTTTTTCCTTTCAGAAAGACATCAAAAAGAAGGGCTTACAGACAACATTTTGATTCCTCCTACATATTGTCACTCTTTCAGAAATGGCTGCTAACTTCTGGTGTTAAAATAGCATCTGAATTACCCAAATAAAATATAATTGTAATCTATGTTGAATGGCTCAGAGCATGAAAAGATGCATTTCCTAGGTCGTGAGAAAGTTAATTGTTTGTGTGTGGATGCTGTCACTACTTGCTGAAGCTCTGTTTTCTTCCGTAATATCTCAGGATGAAAACCATCTTTTAATGCCACTCATCCTGCATGGAGAAAAAAATACTGTCTTTTTTTGTTCTTTCTAGTTTTGTTCTTGTAGTTCCAAAAGTATTCTTCATGAGTGTCTATTTTTATTTCTGATTTTACTAAGAAACTTCAAAAATAAAACTCTAAAATCAAAGTTGATTTGGTACTTGCATAAATAGTATATTAAACTTGCTATTCTTTATATGGCTCCCCTTTAATTATTTTTCATTCTTTAAATTTTAGAAAGACTACATTGCTTTCTAGCTATTGTTATTTTTAATTCTGATGTCCTACTTCCTTCTACTTTCCAAAAAAAATAGTTGTAGCATATTTAATCTTTCCCCATACTGAGGTCTTTCCAGTTCCCATGACTTTAATTATTTTTGTTACTTTTTCTTTGGATATAATCTGCATATTAAGGCTACTAACCTCTGCTCAGTTTCCAGTCCTTCTTCAGATGCTTTCTCACACTTCATTAGGCCAAATCTGAATGCAAAAACTTCAGAGGCAGATTCTCCAAGCAGAGCTTCCCATTTTATCAGATTAACTGGTTTTAACTGCAGCTGAGGAACACACTCCATCATCATGTTCCCACTCTTCCAACCGATGCATTTCTCTTCTTTATCTTTCATTCCACTCTTTACTCCGCAAGGTACAGGGAGCGCTACTATTTATAGCACCTGAATGCACCATTTAACATTTGCTCATATTGAAACTCATCAACTATTTCTTCAACCATTCCCTTAATGTGTTTAAATATCACAGAGAACAATCTGTACCACTTAGAGTATTAGTGTTACTTAAGGTTCTGCTTCCATCAGCAAAGTTTATCAGTGTATAGAAAGATCATTAGGATCAACTGCTGACACCTCTTCCCTGACTTAATACAGTGAAGTGATGGGCTCAGAAGTTTATTGACTGATAGCTAACAAGAGATATTTGATGTAAACTAAAGAAAGAGCAATTACCTCTATCATGAAAAAGAAATTAGTCCGAAATTTATTATGACCAAAGAAACAAGCTGGTTATACTTCTAGTTCTAGCTTTATAGTTGCATCTCACCAAGTTTCTCATCAGCTGTTGAGACAACCTGAATTAACTCTGTTGTGTTGGTGGACCAAGAGGATTGAAGTTGTATGTAAAGCTGTAAGCTCAGAAGGTGAATATTCTATAGGAGAAAATTCAAGTAAAGGAGTGGGGTTGTGTGTGTGTGTGTTTGTGTATAGAAATATCTACATGTATGCAAGGTAACTTCTTTTTCTCCATGCTAGAACTCTACCTTTACACACTACTGCTTTGATTTGTATGGTGCAAAGCAGCACACAAATCTTTCTTCCAGAAGGTACACTCCAACACAGCTCTTTTCTAACAGGATTACATATGAGCATCTTTCTTTCAGTCCCTTCTAAGTAGATGCAGAATGTCACATAGATGATGCAAAGCTGAATGCATTCTGCTTGCTCCAGAGGACTTGCTCCCAGATGCATCCCAGCTGTCTGAGCAAGGTGCTTGATTTTCAGAAGAGACACAGACACCTGTGCACAGGCATGAGGATTATTTCCTTTCAGGCAATAAATGTGGGAAAACATTGAGCAGCATTTTAAATCTCAGTGTTTTCCAATACAATTTGTCCTCTACTTGTGATCCTGGTACAAAATCTTTTCCTCACTTGTTTTTATAGTCAAAAAGAGCAATATAATAGTTATTTTGAAAAATAAGCAGGTGAGAAAAGATTAATAGACACAGCTGGTAATTAATATTCTAGTTACTGAGGCCATTGTATGAGCTGTGAGTGGTCCAGAGCTTCAGATTCACTCTCTTCAGCTCTCACACATCTCCCTGAAATGTTCCCTGAATCCAGAGACTGTTTTGAACCTCGCATCTTCTGTTTCCTGTGTCTACTGCATAGGAAATAGTTCTCTGAAGAGGCCAAGACAAACTCCTAAGAGAAAAAGTGCATATTCCACCTAGAAGGAGTGCAAATCTTCTGAACTGTTGTGAGGAGAAAACTTTTACTGGCTTGAATTCTTAAAGAAAGGAGCTAAGCAGATAAGCTCCTGTTTATAAGTGTCTACAGAGTGTCAGTAAGTATTTTGAGCAGTGATACCTGAGCAAGTTCATGAGGGTTCTCACTTGCAGAGTGAGAACATGGAGAACTTGAGTAGAACTGCAGAGCAGTAGGGTCTTTATGGTAGAGCTATTTTCAAGACTAGCATTTTGAACGTGATTTTGAGGAACATGTAGCAACATGTTCAAATCCTTTTTTAGGTAACCACATTCTTTCCTGAAGCAAAACAAAAGTGGCCATACTGAAACATGTCTGGCTTTTGCATGTGAAAAAGAAATGTTTTCCTTTGGCAAATGTTATGAAATCATTTACCACACAATTTCTCACCTGTTCCTCATAGGGTGGAACAGCCTTTTATCCCTAAGACCTTTGAAATTTCTAATGTAGCCACTTTTTTCTTCACCTTCCCATCCTGACTTATCTTCATGAAACTTTAAACGATCACCCAATGTACTCCATCTACATTAAAAACATCATGTTAATAAATAAAAATCTATCTCTAAAACCCAAGCAAAATTACCAGACTGTGCCATGTAACTCCCACAGACCTGTATTCAGTGCTGACTATTGCAAATTGATTAGCAGACTCTTAATGGTTATTAAGTTATGAACAAAGCATGTATAGATTTAAATAGCAGCTTGAATTTTGAAGGTTGCATGCATGAAAACAAATACAGTATGCCATGATTCAGAAGTGCAGGGCAATTAATATCGAGACTTAGGGGACTAAAATCTACCTTGAAATAGCCAAACATATAAGCACTACTAAATCAAGGCCTCTATTTTCCTGCCTTTGTCTTTCCAATGTTTAGTTTCACAGTAAATGAAAGGGGCTATTTGAAGTGAGGGAGAGAAGAAGACAGGTCTGTGACCTCTAGATAGACTGTGGAGATCAAAGGCAGTCTCCATATGTGTTAGATATTATCTTTTTGAGGCAAGTGGGCATGATGTTTTGTGATGCAGCAGTGTGGAAACACACAAATAACCTGGCTAGTGACCGCTGAGAGAAGAATGATTGACATTGTGTTTGAAAAGCAGTAGTAAAACCATGGAAAAAAGATTTAGCTTTAGTTTACAGAAGGATCCTTCAAAGCTCTGTAGTGCTCAAAAACTGGTTTAATGGAAAATTCCTAAGCTTATATAAATATCATAATTTATATGCTAAAAAGAAAAAGTTGCTACAACTAACAACATTTGAAAGCCAATGTCCTCTATAAATCTATTAGTTTAAGATACCTATCAAACTACAGTTTCAGCACATACATCTTTTTGTTGGTTTGGTTTTTTCCTTTGAAATACATGCACAATTTAGACTGTATCTTCTTGTGGGTAGTTTACTTGTTGCATTACAAAATGAGCAGTGTCAGTAGAAAATGACAGAACCACTGGGAAAAACATGATTTTGTGGTTGGAACAGTGGATCAATACAGTAAAGCAACCACCCCATTGCTGTTAACACAGAATAACATTCTAGTGTGGGCATCATGTTGGGCACTTATGTCCCACTGCATAGAGGTGTCAGTATAGCAAGGGGTTTATCTAGATGAGGCTCTAGCTCATTTATGATCAACACATTTAATCTGCCTCTATTGACTTTTCCTCTCTGTGTAGGGGTACATAGTAGTATTATTCCCTGAGAGAGACCATGAATATTCCTTTATGTAGTTTTCCAAGTCCACTCTGAAAGGAGGGCAGTAAAAGTGAAAAGGATTACTGCAAAGGATAGTCTATTAGACTAAAAACTTTAACAATTGCTCAGGAAGCCATGCTGCAAAAGAAAACCACTTTGTTTTTGTTCTGTTTGCCAAGTATGTTAAGAGGAGAATGTTGTCAAAAAGCTGAATATCATCAAAATCAGCTTAAGAAGCCTTAATGCCTCCCTGTCTGCACAACGTCAGTCACCAGTCTGCGCTTTTGAAGTTCCTCAGTTCAAGAGCAAATACAACCAAAGGTGAATATGGTTACAGCCCCAAAGTTGAACTTGACCTTTAAGTAACTCTTTCACTTTTCCCTGCTCTCCTTTCCAATTCATCATTCACTTTGCAAAGCTGGAAAATGCATTGTACCTTTTTATTTTCAATATTATTTTTATTGGCTATTCTGAACTTTCATTTTAATCTTCATGTTATTTTTCTTTAAAATATATACTTTTTAATCCAGGACACCAGACATATTGATTTGATTATCTAGGTTATTGTACTTTTGGTATACCCAGCAAGTGCTCAAGCACTCGCAAATTCCTTTTTTTTCTTTTTTTTTGTAGTCACAGAGAATTCTGAAGTTCCCTTTAAGAATGTATAAAAATAGCTGTAAAGTGTGTTCCTTTTTAATATCTCTGAAAATGAACATTGAGGTCCTCTTAATAATTTAGAGTGAGATGGAAAATACAGAATGCTGAAACCATGAATTATGTGGAATGTAACACACATTCTTTAGTAAATCCAAAAATAACAGAGAACAGTTCATAATCTTTTTACACTAAGAAAAATCCAAAAAAGCCTTGTCATTTTTGTTGACTCGAGATTTAAGAGGCTGCTGCATCCCCATATTGCAGCATTCAACCAAAATTTATCTGTAGGACATGCCTGCAGAATATGCTTGGCTATACATCAACTCTTGCTTTCTGTACCTGTTATATACTTTGGCCAAGGTCAGGCCCTTTTACAAGCAAAAACCACATGCCTGTACAGAAATGCCTAGCCCACAGAGAGGATGTGTGTTCCCTCCTTAAAGACTATGTGGATGGAAAATAATGGAGTGAACCACAGAGAAACAGCCTGTAGTCAGTCACTCACTTGCAAAAGAGCAGTAGCATTTAACAGTTACCACATCTCATCAGTTTATCATAATCCTTCACCTGAGATGATTACATCTCCCTCTGACAGCTCTTCATCTGTGTCAGCAGAGTCAAAAAGATTAGATTAATTCATTGCTGTGAGAGATTTGAGCTGACTGATATTATTTGCACTGAAACAGAGCCAGGCTGTGCTTGGCCTTTCTAGAAGAGTGTCAATTAACAAGTAAAGCATGTAAAAGGGCACCTTTAGCACTGAAATTTTGCCTCTTCAAATCTTATTTTCATGAGAGTTGACAGTGGCTATTTTGAAAAATGACAGGGCTTAAATTATTCATTGAGACACCAGGATTGTCTCCTGTGAGACTTTCAAACACAAATAGATATTGGCAAATCAGGCCTTGGTACCTGTCCAAAGTTTCAATAGCAGTGGAGATATGACCACAGTTTCATCCTCTGCCTTTAAAATACTGCACAGGATATTGTAAAGGAGAACGGCCACATACGTCAGCATCAAGTGTTTTAGCTAGTGCATGGGAAACCATAGTTCTGCCAAATGTACCCTAGATGTCACAATAAATAAATCTTAAAACCGAAAAACTGGAGTAAACAATATTCCCCTCAGTGAGGAAAAAAAACCCACTTTATACATATATACATATATATGTGTGTGTGTGTGTATATATATACACATATATACATCTATACATATATATCTACACATATCTATACATATCTATACATACCTACATATATACATATGTACATATATATTACACCCACATCAGTATTGATGTTCCTTCTGTGCAATATGTTTTTAGGGTACACACATAATATGGAATTATTTTCATTAAATGCCACATAAGGACTATTTTACCTTCTGTGAAAATATTTACAGTATACCCATTCAAACTTTACAAGCAGCAATAAATAGCTCTCAGAACAACAAAGTGTGAACAAACACATCAGCTGGTCTTTAGACTCATGAAGAAATAGACTCTGCAGAAATAGTTCTACAGGAATGACTACAATGAAATAAAATTAAAAAGTACCGAACTATAGAAAATTTTCTTTTTTTCTGCAGAAGCAGCTGCTGAGTTTTTAACCAGGAGCATGATGGTTCAAATTCATTAGTAAAGTCAGTCTTGCACTTAACAATAAAATTGATATACAGCCTACTATGAAGGCAGCCAATAATCTATTTGCAGAGAAAATTCTCTTGGCATAAGCAAAAATTCTCCTTTTTCCATCATGTTACAGTTTTACAGAATGACAGACAGGCTCCAAATCTTCATTAAAACATCTTTATTCAAACATCTTTAAGTATCCTGTTTCTTGCTGCATGTTCAGGACAAACTTTTTCTGTGGATATAAACTCTGGATAATTACACTGAATGTGGATTATTTCAGATTTATGATTAGGTAAGGATGAATCTTTAATATCAAGCCTCTATTAACTCTAGGCAAGATATCTAGGCAAGATAGTTGACCTTATTAGCAAAAGATATTTAGAGTGAGGCAAACAGATAAATAGATACTAAGTTTTTCCATCTTAATGCATGGAAAATGTTATTAAAGACTTACACAGAAATGGTGAATGGAAAATCCCAAGCAATGCAAGTCAGCATTTTAAGAACAAGACAAAGTATGAATGAGCTTTATGTTCTACAGTTTGACATAAATCTTTAACTGAAATGTGAAGGGAAATATTAGGGAGAAATGAAAGAAATTATGACACTGTGTCTCAATCCACATCACCACTTGAAAAGCTTCTTAATAATTTGATGTGATAATCTCTCTTGTATTGTTCACATTTTGGACCTTTCTTCAGCACTTTTGTCCTTGTATTTATTTAGGAAGATCATGCAGGTCAAGTCTGACAGACAACATGTCCCAGCCAAAGTGCTATGTGGAATTGTGGCCTCACAGTCTGACAGTGACAGGGAAAATCTTCTGGCCCAGGTTTAGTGGCCCTCTAAGCCCTACAGAGAAGAGAGAGTGTGAAGATGGTTGACTTAGCACAGGCATGTTTGCAATGAGACTGCAAACTAATTCCAATTTGGCAGTCCCCCTGTCCCTGTTCTACAATCCATACCATTGCTGGGAAGGGTCATTCACCCTTGCTTTGTAGTTCACTAGAAATTTAAATAGACAAATATAATTCCTGCTATATAAACAAATCAACATAAACAAACTATTTAAAAGATGACAACACATTCCTGCAAATAATCCTAATGGCTGTAATATACTTCACCTCCTCCACCCCACTGCACTTCCCTCATGTCTTTGTGTTTTAATACTCTGGTCACCCTGGAAAACCTTTTTCTCTATGCTGTGGGTGAGTATTAATGTTCGGGTGGAATTTTTTATAATTGTGTCTGCGTTGGTAATAGTTTATTCACTTCAGAGAAATGATTATTTATCAAAGTGGGTCTGATAGTCCTTTCTCTGCATCTAAGGTATCCCAGTAATTTATAAACAAGGTAAACATGCTCGGACATCAGGATATAAAGAGGTAGAAATCTGGTCTAGCTGCAATAAACTCTTGTAAATAGCTTCTCCCTCTGAGTCTTCTTTCACAGATGCTCTCCTATGAAAACACTGCAGTTTGGCAAACCTGCATTCTTCAACAAGCCCTTAATTAACAGAGAGTTAGGCATGTCCTTTCCCAAAGCCTGGAATGCAGTATTATTGGCCTGCCACACAAAGTCATCACATAACTTAATGAGCCATTGGCACTTTAATTTTATAACACACTTCCCCAATTAAGCTCTCTAGACCCCAGACTTAAACAGCTGTCCACAGCTGTTGAAAAGTGATTTATCATTGTCAGTCTTTGCAGCCAAAACATTCAAAGGTGCAAGTTTTCAATATCATTCAGCAGATAAACTTTTGTCTGATTTCATTCATTTTAATGCTGTTTCAATAAACCTTTGGGCATCAATAAATATAGTCTTTTTATCTATCCTATAACATACAGATCCATGTTAATTCTATATTCCTTCATGTGTACCCATGTCAGGGAATACAAAAAGACATAACCTCTAACAGTGTTTTGCTTCTAAGTGTGGAGTGAAAAGCTCCAAATTTCAGTATGGTTGGTCATACACAGGCATGGACTCTTGATCATGTGTTATGAGCCAACATTTAGACTGCAAACATATGCAAATGAAGTTTTGCTGTAAAGTGCTGACCTTCCCTTTTTGCGGCAATCTTCTAGTCGTGTGATACTGTATTATAAAATAGGCTGTAGAGCTTCCTGAAGATCAAACCTAACAAATGCACTTAACAATTCCAATTGGCAGGATTCCCTACAGAAACATTCAAAAGGGTGGTCATTTTGGATATTTTATTAGATAAACATTCAACTCTTCTCATCCATTTCAATACTGTTGCAATGACATTATGAACATTAACCTCACTTTTCATATGTATCTTACCTTTTCAACTTTAAAAACTGTTTGTTTTTTTTCTGCATTCTTGTATACTATACTTTCATATAGTTGAACCCATTGATTTGGTATGCTACACCCTACATCAGGGTGAAGTAGAAGAAATTTTGGTTGGAATAGGAGATAAGTGAAAGAGGCTACTTTATTTGGCTACCAGAGTTTAACACAAATAGAAAAGGTCTAGTGTTGATTTTAGCAGGTAACATTATTAGAGCCAGTATTGATTTGTCCATAATGTGACAATCCTCTCAATATCGGTACCGATATATTGATAATATGGTAAAGAGTTACACCACTGTTGCATTCTTGTTATGTGACTTTTCTTAAATTAATTCTTTATTGCCTTCAAACTCAGAAACAAGAGAATGAATATAACTCTGGAAGCAGACAATAATCACCCTCAGCACTGCCACTACAGTTGAAAGCATTTGTCAGTAACGCTTGGGCAGTGTGTGGGGTTAGAGTTAAGGAAAACTTTTTCCAGTTTTGAGTGTTGTGTGGCAAAAAAAAAGCATAGAGGACAGACAAGTGGAAAGATTTTAAGGTCTGCAGAGAGAAATAAGATTTATTCCTTGCACGTCTCTAGTATTTGTCAGTCATTCAGTCATTGTGTTGAGCTAGTGGGTGGTCTGGTCTCAATTACGGGCTAGGCATTTACCAGTGCCATGTTACAGAGGATACCTATAAATGAAAGGTTTTATTCCAACACATTTACAGTAGAAGAGTTTTCAAATAGTAACTGAAAACATTTCTTATACACTTACATTCCTTATATGTGGTCAACAAACCAGTATTTAGATGAGAAGAAATAGAGTGTTTCCAAGGAAGGGCACATTTAATTCTTACTGAGTTGGTGACATCAAAAATAGAGACTCAACACAGTGATGCCTACTAACAAAATGTCATAATAACATTATGTTTTTCTTTTTTGTTTTTTCTTTTTTTTTTTTTTTTAAAAACCACATAAAATGGCCCAAGCAGAAACAAAATATTCAGGTCACACCAGCCTGAACTTTCACAAAGCCATTGCTTGCCTTTGGAGGTGGGACAGCCTTGAAAAGTAAAGAGGAATTTTCTTGTTTCCCATCCACTTTTCAACCAAGACTGGGGAGAGGTGTAGATTTCTTTCTCTGTCGTGTCTTTTGGAGGATGCTCTACATTTCAGATGATAAAATTAATTTCTACAAGAGATTTAAATACTGGATTATTTTTTACAAGTTCAAGGATGGATCATTTAATACATCTGTGATTGCAAAGGATCTCTGTTGCTACTCTTTAAATTGAGGGCTGGGCAACATGAACTTTCCCTCCATTTGCATTTGTTTATACATCCCCTATCTGTTAATTTATAGATGCATGCCAGGCCTATGGGAATAATGCACAAGTTATAACTAAATGTAAAATTCTAGTGTAGCTTTCAAAAAACATTGGCTGGTAGAAGCACATCAGGCTTATTTTCTTCTTTCCAGAGTGCTTTCCTGATGACAAAAATTGATCACACCAAGAAAAATGACCAGTCAGAAGTTTTAAAAGAAGCAATCTCAGAAGAATTTTTTTGTGTTCAATTACTGCAGGGCATAGTAAATATAAAAAATATGAATATTTTAATATCTAGATGGAAAAAATGTGCATAAAGTCTGTCAACAGTTCCTAAGTACAACAATGCAGATTCAACTTTCAGCTCAGGAAATCCCCAAACAGTAAATTTCCAGAAGCTGTAAGAGAGGAACTAGTATCATGTGAAGTAACTTTCTATACTGGTGCCATTCCTAAGTATTCAGCTCTGGACAATTTCCAGAAAGATAGAGGACCCAGTAGCCACAGCCATTAGTAAATTTAGCATATCTTTGATGAGATCCACACAGACATTAAGTTCCCACAGACTATCCAGGAAAACAAAGATACTTATTATTTCAAATGCTCAGCACATATCCATAAGCTTTTTAGTAAGCTTGTTTCCTCATATCTCAAGCACTGTTTTGCACAAGATAATTGCCAATAAAACCATATCTCAAAACTGCATCATTTCCTACATATGAGTAAAATTCATCTGCAGACAGAACAAAATTCCTTTCAAGACTGCAAATACGGCCCTACTGTTCTACTTACCTTCAATGCAGGTTCTTTCAATCTCACCACAATTAATGTCAAAGACACAGTCTTGTGCACAATGAAGCAAATAAAACCATATCCAAAAAATCACTCTGTGCCTAAACTTCTCTTCCTCGGAGAAAGCTGAAAAGGCAAAGGAAACACAACATCAGCCAGTCAAGGTACACAGCACATTTCTGGGAACCACTTCATTGAAATGTCCTCAACAGTGAACTTCATTATGTTCACAGTTGTGTTCCAAGTAGAGAAAATGTCCTGGTTTGAGCAAGGTTCATTGTCCTGCTTCCAGGAAAGGGACTATCCAAGGCAAGGCAAGGTGCCGAAGCTGGAGTGAGAAAACCTTATTTCTAAAAGGAAGGAATTTTTTTTCTGGAAGAAGGTTTCAATAGACAACGCTGACAACATTGAATGACATAATTTTCACCTCATGTGGTGGGAGTGGATGCAGTGTGGTGTTCTAGTAAAATGAGCATTGCTTTAAATATATCTCAAGCTAGCCCAAAAACTGTAAGAGTGAGAGTCAGACTCTATTGAATTTGGTGTCTTTTTAGTATGCTTTAATGCAAAGTCACCATGAAATGTATGGATCTTGGAAGACAAAACTAAAATAAATATGCTCTGTTTTTCCAGTTTTAAAAACAGTCTTTCCAGAAAAATTTTCCTCAGCTGTAGAATTAACATGAATCATAGCAACATTTTATCATACATGCTTTCTTGCATGTAAAATTTAACATAATCCACTGAGAGTAGCAGACTAATATCAAAATTTAATTTTCAGTTCTACTCTGTGTTTTACAAGATGTTATCCTTTTTCTTCTTTAGTCAGCTGGCACCTCTGAATGACATTTTCCCACTGAGCTATTTTTAGTTGAAGTAAAATCAATATTAGTTTGAAAAACTGAGAAAGGAAAAAAAAGACTTCAGCATTTTTAGTTAGCAGATGTTGGAGAGATAGGGGGAAAGTTTTTTGCTAAGATAGTGTTTCTCAAGGATAAACAATGATTCAATAACACATTGATCTAAAGCATATTTTGCTGAGAAATTTACAGTATCTTTATCACACCTATTTAAGTTACATGACCCTGAGGTGAGACACTGCAGCCGAGCAGTACGGGTGACTACCCTGTACAGGAGGAAGATTGCTGTAGACCTGCATTCAGTTTTCTACAGCTTTAACCTGGTCCTGCCAGGGCAGAGGGACTGAAAACTCTCAACTGTGACTGAGTGGACAAATGGGTAATGTAGGAACACAGGTACCATCTTTGTCTTGAGCCAGAGGTGATCACACAGGTAAATACTCCAGCAGCACAGGCTCATAGCGTATGGGCTCTTACATCCTCTTAAATCTGATACATCATTTGCATCTTGCTACCTCAGATTTAATTTCTTGCATTTTCTTTTTCACTTGAGAAGAAGGATATGATATGATTCTCTGATTCTATGATTCTATACTAGAATCCAATTATTTTTGTTAACTTCTAAATAGCACACAACCATCATTTTCATTAACCATCTGTTCTATTTACTGAATCTAGGTTGGGATGGCTCAAAATTTCTTACAGACTGATACAAACAGGGAAAAAAGCAAAAAGATATTTGGAATTCATGTGAATTGGCTAAAATTTAGGAATGATAGATCAAATTCATTACAGATTTAATAAAAGACTTCTCTATTGGCCATCAAATCAATAAATATTTAATTATGCTCAATCAAATGAATTATTTAAGCATGTAAAAATTGCAACATGAGACTTGGCCTTTCTTGATTTGTAAAATGGTGTGTAGAAGCCTCTGAGAAACATCTTGACTGTGAGTATAAAAGTACTGTATTCCTCTGCACAAATACTCATTTGCGTGAACATTTGTGGCATCTGAGCTTTGCCTTGTAGATTTTGGCTCTTTGTGAACATCCATAAACTGGGATTCCAATAATGCAAACACTTGCATATCTGAGTTAACACTGTGCATATGAATAATCTAATTGAACTCACATGTACAAAATTATTCACATATGTTTGTAGGATTGTGGCCAAAAGAATATTGATTCCTATGACATATATTTATTCATTTCACTTCATTTAAGATGAGCCTGAGCCACAAATTGCTGGCTTCATGCTGCATCTTCTCAAAATATGGGAGTGTTCTGAATAAAATCTTGATCCCAAAGCACTTCTTCTACAATTAACATTTAATATATTTCATTTTATCATTTTATTGTCTACTCTTTTTTTTAATTCATCAGAACATAATGTCCAACTCCAATTAGTAAATAATGCCCAAATTATTTATCTCAACTCCCTATAGTTAAAGAATACATAAATGTGTATACCCCAGTATAATAAGAAGCTCAATTTAGTAACTTACTACCTTAGTGTAATGACCCTTTTCCTCTGAGAACTGGCTTTTACTACAACCTAAACTAAGGCAGAGGAAACTCATTTTGACTGTAATGGCTACATGTATAATGAGATTAGGCTGACAGAATCCTGTTCTCTCTTTGCAGACCAAAGGTATTCAATTCAAAACCTCCCTCTTTGCTTGGAAGAGGAAGGTGCTAACATTGGACCTGCTGGTCTCTTACCAGTCTACTCAAAACACGCTTTCTTTTTTATTCCATCAAACTGAATACAGTAATGAAAAATACTTTACAAAAAAATGTTATGTAATGCTAAATCTCTAGATAAAGTTGTCTCCTTAATCAATAAATTCTGTTAAGCTTTCTAAGAAACCACAAAGAACATGCTGTTTTATGGTATATGAAATTAGGGCCATAATCTTTCATTTCCTGGCATTCATATATACTTAATTGACTTATTAATTTGGTAACTTCTACCCACCCCAGCTAGCATGAACGTAAGAGATTTTCAGTTTAAAGTTGGAGAGTGTATGTAAAATGTTAAGCTTCTGCAAAGCATTTTAGCAAAGAGACTTGCAGAGATGCAGGCACAGCAGCCAGACATTGTGCTGAGACACAGGGTAAAACTCTTTTACTCTGTCCCAGTGTAACCTTTTCTCCAACTCAAAGGAGCAATAACTTTCAAGACAAGAAGAGCCCATTTTGGTAATTAATTCTACTTTTTTCACCTAATTATTTTTGCACCAGAACCATCTCAGTTTCAGCTGCAGCCTCACTTTGTGAAATACATCTCACCCTTAATTAAAACTTCAGTATTGATGAATCAGCCATGCTTTGAGAGGGATTGTTTCAATTCTTCCACTTCAACAAATACTCATCTTTTTGACTCTAGCAGTAGAAATCATTGTGCTTTCTCTGTGGGATAAGATAGCTGTAGGAGAAATCTTTTTCACATCAATATTTCTAAATTGTTGTCAACATTTGTCTGCAAAGACTTGTGATCCGGGGCAGCAGTCAGTGCACCATCACATTTCCTTGGGACAACATCCCAGATACTAAATGTAGTATTACTGGAAAGGATTTTTCAATTTTGGGACCAGCTATTTTATCAGATTTCCATCACACCTCTCTTAGTATTTAACTAAGACCTTTTTTTTCCAGTGGTTTTACATTATTTAAAGAATGAACATCAGAACAACATGTACTCTTTCTGCATTAAAATGAGTTTTATATTTTAGTGGAAAGCAGAGCACCACTATTATCTTAAAACAATAACTATATATTTGCCAAAGAAATAAAGTACAAAAAATCAAAAGACTACAAGCTTCCCTAATTTCCTTCAGGAAGAAACGTGTACAGTGATTGCTGAATCTGTCAGTCCCCATGTGAAACAAATAGGAGTATTGTTCAGCATAGAAATTCTCCAAGCACTAAATCCATCAAACAGAACTTATTATTCACAGGTTCAGATTTAACATGTCGTGAATCTCTTCTACTTCCTAACATTCTTGTTTCTGATCTCCTGTGATCAGTGCTGCTTCTTAACATGGCCTGTGGTGCACCACAGACACCCTTACAAACCTGCTGTTAAATCAATCACTGGGTGGCACCCAAGAGCCAGCTAAGAGATGTATTGAATTGCAGACACTCTCTAATACACATATTTTAACAATTTCCTCCGTCTTCAGTGAAATTATGCTAATATTTTAGTTGAGTTTCCTTAAGTCTGGAACTCAAATTAAGTCTGTCTGTTTCGTTTTTATGATAGTGCTTGAAATCACTTGCAGACAAGGGGTTGTTGGACCATGAGATTTATAGTGGCAATGCCACAAAGGTGAAACACATCCTGAGGAAGAGGAAAGCAATCTGTATAGCCAGTGTTTTCACTGCAGTAAAGTTTATAGCAGTATTAAGGGAATAGTTACAAATCAGTTTGATGGTGTTGATTTCATTGAGAATAAGTATATTTACACTTGCAAGCTTTCTCTTAATAATTTTCGGTATGTTTTACACAATGGGGTTAGTGAAGGTTGAATCTGAGCATATTTCAGGAGTGACAAAATCTGTTTTTCTTTTTCCCACCCATCCTTCTACTTTACTTCACAAAAATGGTTTTATAACAGATCCTAAGGGGCTGAGTCAAGGTTCAGCTATTTTACTGAGGCTCACTGATGTTTCTGAAGATGCTGCAGAATCTTTTATTTTCAGATACTTTTGGTTATGATTCAGATGTGTGGGAAGTAAAATAAAGTGTATGAGTAGCAAAAGTCATGCACTTCCTCTATTGGCTCCTTACCACCAATTAATTACCTGGAAGGCTGTGGTTAGGTTATATTATTTCCAAACATAAAGCTTTCTAAATGATGCAGGTTATAATAATTTTTCTTCCCTCCTGGCAATTGAACTGTTCACACCTCATTGTGCCTCTATAGCATGCAAACTTGTCACCTGCAGAATATCTCTAAATTCAGTCACTTTGGGGAAAGGGGGAACCCTTAACACATAAATATGTAACAGATGTGCAAGTGTAGTTGGGGATGATTATACTAGGTAGGGACAATAAAACAGATAACTTATTCAGATAATATTCCAGTTAAGAGATAATATTTCTTGAAGGACACTTGGGTCTGAAAATCCTTTCCAGAGTAAATGAAGAGCTAGCAGCGGCAAAACCAGAACCAGAGAGTAAAAAAACCAAAATGGTAGACTTGCACCGGGGGTTTAATTACTATTTCCAGCAATGGCAAGAGAAGGGTACATAAAGGGGAATTATGCAACAGCAGCTGCACCCAGTGAGAAGGAGCAGATGGGGAGTACCCATTACCTGAGCGAGGATGCTGGTCAGCAGGCAGAAAAGGGCAGTGGGAAACATCTGTCAGATACCCATTTTGAAGGTATATTATCTAAAAATGCATCAGATGGTAAATGCTGTGTGCCCTGGACTGCAATGAATATAAACCCGTTTTCCCTCCCCTTCGCTCTTCAAATCCGTCAAGAGCTGTTCTGCAGCCAAGAATTTTACACTGGAAGTCCTTCAAAAAATTGGCTGTTGTTGTTGTGTCCTTGCACAGCATGTTCAAAGTCTGCCCTCAGCACAGTCCCACAGTCCTGAGCAACACAGATATTACACTCAGCACTTCCCACTAACCACCCACCCCCCCCGGCTTTCCCCTTGGCTTCTCCTTCTGCTTCCTTCACATAAACCCAATTTTTGTCTCTTTCCTTTCCTAACTAAAACAGGTTTCCAATTAATGTTTGCCTTTAGGATGGTGTACCCTCCACAGTGTGGAGCAAGACAAGGTCACGGACCTCACTTCCTTCCTTAAACTAAGTGCAATTGTACGGCCACACAAGGGTGACTGTCCTTGTTCCTCCCTGCCTTTGTTCATCCATGCAAAAGATGCCTACAATCCAACACTGAAATAGGAAGGCAAAATGCTAAAAACACATCTGAAATTATGACAAAATCATTTTTGACACTTATGAGAGCTCTGATTTAAGATATAGCCACCACATGCTTAACTTCTGTCCCCAAATAATGTGCAAGAAAAAGTTAACATGCCTGCTCCTACACACTGTTTGGAGTATATTAAATAGAACATCAATAACCTGAGAAATGAGAATTCTCTAGAGATAAAGAGGTTAAGTCTTTTCATATAACAAATTAAGCTCCTATATTATTCTTAAGCTTTTTTATTTCAAGGGCTAGGAAAATAGTCTAGTTTTAGAAATTAAAATACTTTAAGTTAAATCCTTTCAGTGATTTTCTTTATAATGAAAAAATATTGTACTTTTATGGTGAGCAATGAATAGTTATGGTAGTTGCCTTTTTCCTCTCATTTTAAAGAACAATAGGTCTATTCAAGAAATGTGGTTTTGTTCTTTTTATTGAGTTCTACTTTCCAGTTTCTTTATTTGAATGTTTGCTCATTCCTTGGAGAAGAAAAGCAACACAAAACACTTAGTATCACAACTTGGGACATTATTTTTCTGCACATAATCTTTAAAGAGTAGAGAAATCATAATATAATGTCTTTATATTGAAGAGATTTCTTCTTGTTCCAGTTCTTACAAAAATATAATTCATACTTATGAGAAGTACAATGTCAGCCTCTGTAAAGTTTCAGTGCCTTTATGCAGTGTGCACTCAAGGTTGGTTTTTGATTGGCAAAACTGGACTGAAACAATAAAAAATAAACTCTAGAACTGTGTATCACTGAGTTTGGGTTTATTTCTGACTCATACCCTCCTGGGTGACACCAGAGCCAGTGCAGGTTAAAGATTTCAGAAGTGAATTAGAATAAGGAGCGCAAAGCCTGAGTATATGTTTGGTACATAAGTGCCACTCACCAAGGTGTGGTAATACCTGATTCACTCATATATGCACTTTCCAGGTATGAGTTAAATACAAATATGTTTTTCTACACTATTAATTTGAAACCTGATTCTGGTCTGAGTTCAAGAGTGCACAGTGCCAGATCACAGTAGGACTATCTCTAATGCGAGTATCCCAATGTACCAGTTTTCTGCGGCTGAGAAATTGGCCTATTTCCTCCAAATTCATACTTGCAATGTGGCAGTGACTGGTGAAAAACCTGTACACGACACAGATGTCCTTTATGTTGTGATGTTTTAATCAAATTCTAATTATCCATTGGCCAAAAGGTATTGTAGTTTCCAAGTTCTTTTTTTGACACAAATGTTATGATAAAGATGGAAGAGTCACATTAACAAAATCCAAGGATTATTTTCTTGAAAATTTACAAGCACATTTGAACCTGGCTTTAATGTGCTATAGAAATTACTGAAAGCAATAGTTTTGGTTATTTCTTGGACTGCAGGACTTCACTTTCTTCCTTTGCTTGCTGTTAAGGAACCACATGACTTGTGAGCCCTGTGTGGAGTCAGAGCATACTGTGCCTTGAGGAACAGCAGAACAGGAAATCTGTCTGGAGAGGGCTCTTTCCCTTAACACAACAGCTGCTTCTGTTCAATGTGTTTGTTCAACCTTAGTCAGATCTGGTCATTTAAGAGGTTGCATCTTACAATGATAACAGGTCCAATGGCATATTGTCGTGGTTTAACCCCAGCCAGCAGCCAAGCTCCTCAAGCAGCCGCTCAGTCACTCCCCCACCAGCAGGACTGGGGAGAGAACCAGAGGAGTAAAAGCCAGAAAACTTGTGGGATGAGATAGACAGTTTAATAGAGAAGCAAAAGTCATGTGTGCAAAGGGAAGAAAAACAAAGAAATAATTCTCTGCTTCCCAGGGGGCACCCAGGTGTTCAGCCATCTCCAGGAAAGGAAGGCTCCCTCATGTGCAGTTTTTACTTGGGAAGACAAACCCTGTCACTCCAAAAGTACCCCCTTTCTCCTTCTTCTCCCAGCTTTATGTACTGAGAATATTGTCTGGAATATCTGGTTGGTTGGTAGGTTGGTTGATTGGCGCAACCTATCCTAGCTGTGTTGCCTCCCAATTTCCCATCCATCTGTGACCAATAACTATTTTCAGCAATAAGTGACTCATTTCTTCAATAAAATTACCCATTTCTAACATTCAGTTCTCATATTTGTCTCACAGATGTCCTTCAGTGATGCCAGATTTCTCAGTGACCAAAACAAAGTGTACCTGCCTCTGTAGTACCAGTTGCCTTTTCACCACATTTAATTGAACGCTCAGACCATCTTTCCTCTCCACCTCTGTGTTAATTCTGCACTAGATACAACAATAGCATTGGTCTTTTCCTATTTTATGTAGACAGATGTTTTTCTATCCCATTTCGGTCTATTAGAAGAATCTGGCAGGGACATAAGAGTCTTTTCTCCCTTAGGAAGCCTAATCCATAAACTCACCATCCAATTTCATGCCAAGAAATAATATATCTTATGCTTTTTGTCTAAACTGCAGTCATTTTGCCATCTGCTAGCCTATACATATCTAGCACTAGGCCAATTATATGGAGAAGTTCCAAGGCTACCACAATATTTTCAATATCAGATTGGAAATATTTTATTTCTTACTAAGCCAAAATAACATACCAGGAGTACCCAGTTAGTAGCCACCAAAGAAAATGTTAGCCCTCTTCTAACTGAGCTGAGAAGAACACCTGTTTTGCACTGAATGTCCACTTCTCACCTTACAGCTGCTCTTATCTCAATGCTCTTGTTTAGGCTGGAAGATTTTTAAACCTCTGCTCCCAGATATCAAAATTCATCTTTGTTAATTTACATCACCTGTATGTACCTAGCAAGCTAGGTTTTTTCTGGGACTTTAAAAGGAACCACATGCTTCATTCTGTCTGCCAGTCAGGTTAAATAAAATTAAGGGAAATAGTTCAATACTCTGTGATTTCTGTGGAGACAATAAGATGCTCCTTAAGTTGCAGTTTCTACTGAACACTCCCTCTCAAGATCATGCCTTACCTTAATGCTTTATCTGTATGTCATTTCTAATAGGCTTTCAAAATTAGCCAGATATCCAAAAATTCATTCAAGCTCTCTCTTTGGTTGTTATAATTTTCTTTCCTCTAGCCTAGATAATGCATAAGACAGTTTGGCTACCTTGTTGTGATAATCTGTTTAATTAAGACCTTTGAGTGCATAAACTCTTCAATGGGGTAATTCACTTCTATTTAAAATATAAGAAAAAAGAATATTTACCTTCACTTTCAAAGCCTACTTATACCTCTCTTTCACCACTAAATTGAGTCCTTCAGCAGTATGCAACTGTAATCTCATCAGTCAGGGACATTTTTAAGCAAATTCTATATTTTCTTCCAGAAACAGCCAAATTTTGCCTCCATTTCCCCATAAAGATATCTTGGAATCTTTCATCAAGGATCTTTTCTGGGATGGCTCTCAGAAGTGAGCCATGCAGTCGAACCTCATCTACTGTTGTCTTGCAGTTGGACTGTGAATTCTTTAGGGCACAGAGAAAGATAAGGATTCCTCACATAGACACTATTCCTAAGTACTTTGATAGCACAAATAATTATTCAAAATAGCAGCTGCAATAGTATCAAAGATTTGCAGCTGTCATTTTATCTAAAACACTAAAGGATTTTTCAACAAGACTTTTCCAGTTGTGAAATTCATAATGAGTCACCACACCATGAGTCTCTTACTGTTCTGGTCATACAACAAAATCAATCAATCAGATGGATTTTAGAAAAACTATGTTGATAGAATAGCTTTATTGTCAAGTGATTTGACAGATTATGAACAGTCTCATTTGCATATTTTTATCTTAAATGTTTGATATGTTTATAAATGGCTTAACTTTAACTAGATCAGGCATTTTAATTTTAAACAAAAACCTAAAGATTGAAATGGAAATAATTTCTTTTTCATGAAGATAAAATTGAAACCATATATGATGCCTCATATATTTCAGGAAAACTCAGAATAAAAATGTACACTGAAAAATAAATGTGCTATGTATAAAATACTTGTTTTGGATGTTGGCATTCAATCTGTATTATTAGTTTTCCATTGCTGATATAGACATTTCCATAGTAAGTTCACAAAATCATGAAAAGCTTCTATACTGAAATACCAGATAATTAATTGATAAATAAATTTAAAATTCACCTTGCATCTCTCCTTATGGTGTAGATGCTCTAATGTTATTTCCCCATCACTGGAGATTTTCATTTTACATTTAAAGAAAAAATCTAAGGCTTTTTTTTTCCTCCAGTATTCTTGAAAAGTGATATTTCTGATGTTACCTTATTGTTCATATAATCTATTGGAGAAAAAAATAAAGTAATGGAAGTAGTTCAAAGTCAGTGTGAACTTTCTGAGAGGTAGCAGTGCTCTCCTTCTCTGACTGCCCACTCTTCAACTGTTTTCTTGTCCTTGAAGAGCTCAGACCTTTCCCTGTAAGGCCTTACCCCATGGTGGATGCTGCAAGTGAATGTGGTGCTGAAGTCCCCCACAACTCTTCCAAGCTATGACCCTCCTCACCCATCCCTCCCACAGGACCCACAGGCCCTCACTGACTCTGCATGTGAGAATGACTGGAAGCAGTGATTCTCCAATATTCATCTGAGGAAGAAATGAACAAAAATTCAAAGCTGGTTTTCTTTTTTTCAATAAAGATGGAATAAAAGCCACAAGCTGGTAAGTATCTCTAAATATCTCTAAGTATCACCCTGCCTGCAACCCACAACACCTCCAAATCTATCACTTCTTCCAACTCCAAGGAGAAAGAGTTGCTTCCTAAAAATGAATTTGTCTTTGCTCCAAGCTAATACATCACCTGCTGCCTACATCCTCCAGGGACTTGTCATGCAACCAGCTCAGGAAAACTACTGTGACTGGCGTTCACACAGACTGAGCAGACAGATCCAGCCTCCTCCTCACAGCTGCATCTGTTACTGTGGACAAGAGTATTCACAGTCCATTGGGTCTCTCAAATTCACAGGACAACTTATTTTTTGAATAGAGTTACTGAATACATACATTATGAATTAATTGTTTCTAATTGTTTAGGCAGAAGACTGCTGCCTGACAGAACTTTGAGTCAGTAAGTTACATTTTGCACCGCCTTCCTTCTCATTTTGGAAACTAAGCAGAAGTTTGAATAGTTACAATTGAAGCAACAATGTGATGAAAGGTATTATCCACTTTAGATCTACTTAAATTTGTCACATTCAATAAACACAGTGCAGAAAGAACAGATAGGAAATTTAAATGGTTTTGCAGTAAATTTATATTAGTCCAAACTGCTTTTTCAAAAAAGGTCAGTAGGGTGAATTTTCCATTTAAGAGAGCCATCCAGACTTAACAGAAGACATTATGCACATGTTGGATTTTTCAAAGAAGAAAAAACACAGTTGGCAGGCACTTTACACAAATACGAGGGTGTCAGTTAATCCTTGTAACTTCATAGCAGATATTTATTGTAAAGTAGGGTTCACATTGTTTAGACCTGATTTGATATTAATGTTTTTTTAATATCAAAGTAGTACTGGAACACAGACTGAAGTGTAAACATAGTACTTATCTACCTAAGCATCTGTCAAATTTTGGGGTAGGAAATATGCCACTACTTCCATTCTGCTGTGAACTGTGGGTGGTCAAACAAAAGACTTGGTGATATTAATGCATTTAAAATTAAACTGTGGCTAACAATCCCTAATAAACATGTACAGTCAAGATACTCGCCCACACAGTGGTGCAAATTTGGAATAGCTCCACAGGTTTAAGTGTGTGGCTAAAACTCACAGCACTAGAAAGAGAAGCTAAATGCAGTCCTGGTCTTATCGTAAGTAATGAAGAATCTCCTGCTTACCTTCTCCTTACCACAAAGCATTTCCAAATAATACCTCCTGGGATATTAAAAATAAGAATTTAAGCTGTCAACTCTCCTGTCACAGCTGACCATATACTGTGACTGCCTTCTCCTCTATGGCTTCAGAGGGTTGCAGGCAGTGACAACAATTTTATTAAGCAATGCAAAATGGAATACCAAAATGGAGAAGCACACAGAGGTGATCCGATGTGGCAGAGTACACGGAGGGTAGCAAAAGTGTTACAGGATGAAATGCAGGAAACCTGTGTTCTTCCTCTCTGATTATTTTTAGACATGCCCTGTGTGAGTGGTGAGAAGTGAGGATGAAGGGTACTGCTGGGACAGACAGCTGCAGGAGAAAATGGGGAAAAGCAAGGTTATGTCCTGGGGCTGCCTGCAGCAGTTTCCAAACCCTGAACACCCAAAGAATATCTTACAGTGTAGGAATTTAAAAGTAAGGACTTTTAGCATGTACAGCTTGGTAGTTCAGTGAGTTGTCCTCAGTTCTCAAGCTTTCCTCTGGGGTTCTGCAAGTCTTCCTTTTGTAGGGGTAGTTGCTAATTGCTGCCTCTTCTCTGCCTTCCTACCCTTTACACATGAAGAGTTTTCTAACCATGTTTAATCCCATCTTGTGTTAAAGTGGAGTGAAAAGTTATGTGAATTGTTCTTCCACAGGAATTCCCACAGTGAGGGAGTGATCAGTGCTGCATAGCTGTCTTTTCATGCTTTATTAATAGATATTTATATTCCATAAATACCATTTCATACTCTGCCTTTTTCCTACAATACCACCACTTTACTGAGAAACCTAAAGCCCCATTGGTCCTTTAACTCCCTTTTTACTCTGAATCCAAAGTAAATAGCATTGCATTGAGAAAGATTGTTTGAAAGATTAGGTTACTCAATTAGAGGGATTTATTCTACCTTACCAACTTCCTTATAAACATTTTCATTTGAATTTTCAAGGGCAAGAGTCCATTCTCATAACAGGCATGGGCCAGGCTCCACATACTATCTGACATTTCTTCATGTGGTTTTTCTTAATCAAAATTGAAAGCTTCTTTTATCGAGTCACATGTTCACATCAGCATGGACATAAGCCACCACGGAAAGCTCAGAAAATCAAGGTCTCTGTCAACACATTCAGACATCAGATGATGCTCTGCATAAAGGGGAAGAGTGTGTGCTGCTGTTAGCCAGGGAGGTTATAGGTAAGTATTTCTACTCAGCGACTAACTTACAAGAACAGAGATATGAGCATCACAGAGTCCCTTACTAAATTTCTTCCTGGGAGACAGCCATCATGTCCTGGAAACAGCAGTGTTCAAAGCTCAACAGCTCTGACCCACACAGACTGTGCACCCAGAGTTCCCTACACTGGTTAAGACTCCTAATAACCTTAGGAAGGGTTTCTTTATAGGTTTCACAGATTCACAGATTTCAAGGACAAACTTCCTATGCAGTGTGGGCTACCAACCTCCCCTGAAATTAATTAACTGGAGCAAATGGAAGTAACAATCTCTGTTTGCACACTTAGGACTCAGTAAATAATAAAATAGCATGCCTACAGTAGAAGATGTGGGAAACCAGGAGAGCTGAGCTCCATCCCACTCCCCCTGCTGTGACCCACCTAAATGCCCACCATGTTCAGTCCTTTGGCTCTCTCTGCCACAGGACACTGCAGTGCTCCCCCCTATTACAGGACCCTTGCACACTTGCAAATTTCACTTCAGACTTCAAAAAGAAGATACCAGGGAGACACAGAGCACTCATTTTCAAATGGTGTGCTTTTCAGCCACATTCAACAGGCTTCCAGTGAAAAACTGTACTTTCTCAGGAAGAAAGTACTCTTGGCACCTTCTAGTCACTTGCAATGTAGAGTAGCCAGTCATAGTAATGGATATTTTTCCCATTCAAATAAATATTGTGTATTCAGATTGCCTTTTACCTTTTTATTTTCCTTATTCATTTACCAATAACACATTCACTGACATTGATTTTTACAATGTATATCATATCGAGCCCACAGATCCTTGGAAAGGACTGAGTAGTATTTTACAAAGCAGTGCCAAAATATACAGGAAGGTATCAGTGTAAGTTTCTAGTGTGAAATGTGCTATCTTCTGCCCAGAAGTTTCCACTCTCATAAGAATTAGCTACAGAAGAGGCTTTATGAAAAGTAGAAATATTCTATTACTGTGTGACAAAGGGACTGAATAGATCCAAGCAAGGAAATATCATGAATGACCACATGCAAACCTGTGGTTCTCTAGGAAAAAAATTGCAAGATTCAGCAGGAGCCCTGTATATTCCAGGGTCCTGTCTAATTTAGATGTCTGAACATTCATGGATTTATTACAGTGCATCTGGGAAAGAAAAAACAGAGAGAGACAGATAGAAAAGACACACCAGCAAAAAATGGAAGATAAAATAAAATCCTTTTGCATTGCTAACCAGCCCGGTAGTTAAACAAAGCTTGCCTTTGCATCCCCAAAATCATTTTTGTTTTATCAATCAAGCAAATAACATCATTTGAGTTCACACTTGGTTCATACCTGCTGCTCCAGTATTAACTATCCTGGAACTGCTAATAAGAGATTGTGATTAGAAAGGTTTGTAATAGATTTCTTAGCACTGAAGGACCGTGGCATAATGGCCATTCATATGTGAGATTGATGCCTGTTTTGGGCTTACTTAGAAACAGAGGCCAGAAAAAGTTAGAAGGATAAAAGCAGATATATTTAATGAAGGGCCTTCAGGTACATAAGGGAAGATGAAGCCTCCCCAAGGGGCTACACCCAAAATGGATAATGGTCATGAGTTTTTTAGACAGATACAACTTTGGTCTATTTGTATATCAGGGGTTAATTCTCCAATTACAGTTTCAGGTAATGAAGTAATATATATCCAGTTTGCTCCTCCCTCACTTCCCTTTTGTTTTTACTTTTTGGAGTCTGAGGCAGAGAGTGTTCTTGGGTCTCAGGCCCAGAAGGATTGTTTTGTCTGACCAAAATGTGAAGAGAGTTTACTAACACTCTATATGGAGTTTAGAGTTATACACTAAAGTAGTACTGGATCTGAAAAATACAAAAGCTAAATTCTTAAGGCATCAAGATGTGTCCACTTTACTCAAAGCTGAAAGGGAAAGCAGTGAACAGCATATCAACCCAGCACAGGAAAAGAAAGATATATGGTTCTCAAGAGAGCATCCATATGATTAAAGGTGAGCATGTGTATAACATTTGCATAGTCAGAAGTTTACAGAGGGAAAACAATTATTTTAAAATTAAGATAGGCCACCCACTCAAGGTTAAGCTTACCTGTCACAAGGGAAAAAAATGTGTGCTATTTTTGGGATAGCATTTTTTCTCCATAAGAGCATGTCCATTTTTGCCTGTCCATGAAAAATACTTTTTTAAAATTGCAGTTGGTTTTACATTTTATGTTCATGACTTATTTCAATGATTCATTCTTATACCCCACATCCCTCTCAGAAATAGGAGACTTTTTCTCTGTTTTCATTACTGAAAGTCTGCTTGAGCCCAGCGCTGAATCTTTAATGGCATTGGTTACAACAGGGCAGAGTGTGTAGCACAAGTTTCAGGAGGCAATCTATCCCTTAGTACACTTTCATAATTTACTAGAAATAACAGTTTAGGAGTTTTCAGAGTCTGAATTTAGACATGAACAATAGTATCTGGGCCTATGCTCTAGGAACTTGTCCCTTTGTGAGCCAGTTCAGGTCTTTGGCCTTCTCAACATTCTGTCCCAATGAGTTCCATAATTTAACTATGGTTTAGTTCAAAATATTCCTTCTTTGATTTTCTTGAATGCAGTGCCTAATAATTGCATTGAGTGCATTGTTATTATAGAAAATAATCATTCTCTGTTTGTTTCTCCATAATATTTGTTAATCTTACAGACCTCTATCAGACTCTCCTCTCATATTTTATGGGAATTCAGACATGACTCTTTTCCCAGAAGAAGCTCCTACTCTACTTTTCCTCTCACTTCATGGAAGTTGGTGAACCACTCTTGTTTAGTGCAACAGGGTGCCAGAATGCAGAGGGTATTCAAAATACGGAAATGTCAAGCTTTGGCATAATCATGTTTCGTGTTTCTAATCCTTTCTCCATAATTGTTAATATTATAGGGCTTTAAGACCAGCCCTGGACAGTAAGCTGGCCAATTCATCTAGCAAATGATGACTCACAAACATCTCTCTTGACTAGTCAGATCTAATCTGGAGCTCTTGTATGGGACCACTCAGATTGTCTTGTTGGGTACAGACAGTCTCTGAAATGCTTTAGTTTTTATCAGCCTTGCTATCACGAAAAAGACCAGGATGAAGGATTGAGGTGTTATCACTCTAGGAACAGGGACAGCAACTCAGAAAGGGAAGATAGGAAAAAGCTTTTTTCTCAAGCAAAGAGGATACAGGATAGTTACCTGACTGTTCTGCTCTTTTTGAGACCTAAGATGAAACATCATTTTGAAAACACTGTAAGATATCAGAACGGGCCTCAATGACACATCTGTCCCAGTCACTCTGACATTCCATACTATTGCCAAGCGTGTGTGCCAAAACACACCATACCTCTCTCCTGCAATGATTACATTCTTGGGCTAGCATAGTCAAAGCTGTTGATCTTTGGGACACATTATAAGCCTATTTTATTCCTAGTCATTAGTGGTTTTCTAGGGAGCTGAGAGCAGTTAAAATGGTAGGAATGAGGAGTATTGGTGGGTTGCCTGCTGTATTTTTTAATGTGGATCTTGGTTACTTCAGACTGTATTCTTGTTATTTTTTCTGTTCATAGGGGTGATATTTGAAAATTTCTAAATCACTTGGAACTTTACAGAGGCAATTCTTTCAGGCTAGAATAATAGAAATAAACAAATAAACATAATCTAGCCTGCTGATTCCCTCCTTTGTTTGACATCTATGGCTGGAGTCAGCAGGCACCACACCAGTGCCCGGTGGTGCTGGCCATCCTGATGCCACCAGACCCAGCAAGTTGTGTCAGGGCCTGAGCCAGCAGACCTGGTACCAGGCACCATTTGCAAGTTCTGCTCTGCCACATCCCTGAGAGGTTCCTAACAGAGTCCAAAAGTACAGTTCTTTAGTAATACATCATCATGGTGATGAATGTAAAGTCTTTCTTCACTTGAACAATCTCCTATTATCTAAAAGATCCATGTTAAAAAGAAATATTTGTCTTGAAGGAAAAACATTTTACTGTTCCTCATCTGTTTTTACAAATCCACACTTAGTCTGGCAAAGATATCCACTGTCATTTTAAATGAAAACTGACTGAATGTTACATCAGTTTAAAATTAACTCATATTGCAGTTAGAATTTATTGTAAGGCAGCTGGTTTTTATTCCTATTTTTTGAAGAGAACATATGGATTATGACAGAACCTATTAAATATCTCTGGAGTGTATGTGGGAAGCTGTGTCATTTTACTCTGAGCTCCATCATTGAATTTCTGTCTGAACATCTTAGTCTCCTGTAGGCTCCCATCAAGTTACAAGAAGATAGAAACCAGAAAGGAGTTTTGTAAGCATGCCTGAAAATAAAACTGGGTGAATGGCAGTTTTCTTTCTAAAGCTTTGTCTTACTTGCACAGCTGACATTTGAAATAAGTCCAAGGTGTTCCTTTCTTTGCCACAGTTAAAAAAGATGAAATGTGCTCACTTGAATGTGTGAACTGGGGATCATCAACTTTTCACCTCAAATCTGCATTATCTGGTATGATGGATAACCTGTTACACAGCAGTATATTTTGCAGAGATTAATGCCCTGGTTTACCAATGCTTTTATTAGCTTACTTGCGATTCCTAAACTTTATGGCAGATATATTCCTGCCACTTTGTTCATTTTATTATGTTATGGTAGCAGTGTTTTCATATTCAGTAAAGCAAGAGAGCATTAAGACAGAACACAGCTGTCTGCCCATGCCTGCAATGCCCTCCAGCAGCTTCAGGAAGAGGGTGAGCGAAAATAGCTTACTCAGTGGAAGCTGGATGGGTGATTTCTAGGCAGGCAATTACCTGGCTGGGAATTTGTGGAGGAAACTGCGGTGAATGCCCCTCCTCTCTTGAAAAGCATGGGATCTTTAGCAACCACAATGGTCAAGATTTCAGGGTTTAGTTTAATTATGGGGAGATACTCTGTCCCATTAACACCGAGGGGAAAGGAGGGGTAGTTTGGTATGTATAGTGTGTGTGTGTGTTTTAAATGCTATTTGATAGCCTTTAAAAGCTCTATGCTGGAGCAGCTCAGATGCTTTCTTGTTCAGAAAACTTATGAAGCAGAAATTCTGTTGAAAGAAACTTCACTAGAATACATTAAATCTTTCATTTGTTGGGAGTTGACATGAATCTTACTGGTGTTTACAAAGAGGAAAATGTAATGTTTGATTTTATTAAATTGCAGAATTAGTCTTACTTGTTGCACTGTTGCAAACTTCTCAAGTGTTTTGCTCTGCTTTATTTTAAAGTATGCCTTGTGTTACTACCTGGTAATTAAGGCACTGATTCTGTAAACAATGTCCCTGTGAGTTGCCGCTGCCTTCCTTGTCTGTACATTTTAAACACAACATATGCTGACACTAGAGGCAAATATGCATCATTATGAACTGTATGGGTTTTGACTTTTAAGAATTTATAGAATCCTTTGTGTAGCAGAGAAAAAAGCAGAGTTTGACCATTATGTTCAAAGCTATTTTCAAAACTGGGATACCAACATTCAGACATAACAACAGGATCCCTTTTTTTTTATGTTTCCAACAATAAATACAATATTTCTGAAGAAAAAAGCATTTTCCAGCATTGATTTTCAGCAGAACAAATCACAATTCGTCTTAAGAAAAGATATGTTTAAAGAAATACAAAGCAGTTAGAAGGTAATTAGATTTTTTTAATACACTAAGATTCTCTTAAAGTGAAGTATTAGTGAAAAATTTCGTCATACTGACCTATCCACCACCACTTTTAGCACTGATCACACATTTGTGGCTTAAACTGGAGACATAAATCAGACTACTCCTGACAAATCCAATTAATTTTGTGATCACAGAAAAGCTGTATATCTTCATATCTTTCTGGCACAATTTGAACTTACAAACAAGAAGGCAGAGAACCAACATGTCTGGAAACTTTTGCAAATACAGCAACATGCTGCTGCAGAGCTACAAAGTAGGAATAATTCTTAAATTTGCATGAAGAATAGCTGTAGAAAAAGATTTCCAAGGGAAAAAAATAAACAAACAAAAAAACCACTAATGTAGGAATGATAGTCTGGGAAACTGGTGTGCTAAAAAGGCATAAGGCTCCAGTGTACTAAGCAATCCATAGTCAGTGAAATTTATGTGGTGGGATGAAGTCCGTAAATTGCACTACTCACTTTTAAGGTTACATAGTTCAGAGTACTGTTCATATTGTTTCAATATTTAACTGTGGTGAAAATAACTTTTCTTTGTTTCATCTGCATAGGAAGTTTATTTTCCACAGAGATTCCAAAAGTCAGTTTTATCCTTTAAATATTTCCTACTGTGCATCTTTTTTTCTTCAATATAAGTAATTCAGTGGTTTGAATAAAGACCCAACAGACTGAGTTTCACCATGAATACAGCAGTTGGTGATCTCCTCCACACAAGACCAGGAGATGGAAAAGGATCAAACCTTTTATAATTTTAAATCATATGACCTCTATAGAGAGGCAAGGGAACCACTGCATGAAATACAAAAGGGTAGAGGAAGTGCTTCAATTTGCATTTTGCAGTACTACAAACACATTCTCTTGTCCAGAGTAGAACATCTGCTCTCCCACCACCTTCAGTCACAGACCAATTTCCTCTGAAATCAGTCCTGCTGTAATGGAAAGACAAAGGCTCTTTGTAGTCAAAATAAAAATAAAAAGTAATGTATTTCATGAGTTATGTTTTTAATAAATCCAAAAGAGCTAAACTATTTTAGTAGAACACCATCAAGTAATCCAACCACTAAATGCATCTCTAGTCCAAGATCACTTTGGCTTGAAGAAGGGGGCAAGAAATAGGCTTTTTGCAGTCAGTCCATTTTGCTCCTTCTTCCATGAGTAGAGCAATTTCCACTAATTGAGGGTGAATGAAACTTCAGAAAAACAAGGGGAAAACCATATCACAGCTCTCTTGAACTGCCTTTGGACCAATGAGAAATAAAGTTTTGAACATTTCCTTTTTTTCATCCCAGAATATAGTGCAGTCATAGTCTTGCCCATTCTTTACCACTTATCTTCCATAAGTCTTTTAATTTATGGGGATGTAAAGAGAGAAATAGAAAAGATTGGATAGGTATTCATTAGAATATGAACAAAGGAGCATTTTATTTCCCCACTGTTGTGTTGTTCAGTTCTGTTAAGTGGTTTAATCCTGTACCGCTATGTAAGTGGTCCTGTCCTCCCTTACCTCCTCCCATCCCAATGCCAATCCTTTCCTTCCTCCATCCCTCATCCCTAGAACCTGCTGAGTCATTCCCATAACCCTGCCCCAGGGTCTGTCTGTCACTCGACAGCCCTCCCCTTCCACCTGGAAAATTCCATCAGGGGCATCGAGTGGTGAAGACACCAGCGTCCCCTCCTACCAATTTCCCTATTGGTGCCCATCCATGCCCATTTCCCTGGTTTCCACTCCCCACTGGTCCATGGAAAGACCATCCCCTTGTCTACACCCCCTGTTAAAAACTGTTGCACTGTGCAGTCTGGGGCTTCTGTCCCTGGGTCTGGAGGCTCCCTAGAGTCTCCTAATAAACCTGGATTGAAAACCCCTACAAAGTCGACTCCTTCTGCTATCACTGCTCAAGTCTCTCCTACAGCTATGGGCTGGACCCAAAGCTTCCCTCCTAACCCCCAGGGGAATTGGAGGGTGGCCCTTGCTGCTTGTCGTGTCAGGTCAAGCAAACGCTGAGCCATCAGCAGGGGAAAACACAGCGGCACCCCAGTAAAAGTAAATTCATTCTCATACAATCTGGAATGTTTTGGGTTGTCAGGGACCTTAAGCTTCATCTAGTTACAGCTCCTTACCATGAGCAGGTACATCTTTCACTAGACCAGTTTGCTCAGAGTTTCATCGACCTTGAAGTCTTGAACACTACCAGGGGTGGGGGAGTCATAGTTTATATCTAATTTAAACCTACTGTCTTCCACTTAGAAGCTCTCCTCCCCTTGTCCTGTCACTATGGCCTTGTAAAAAGTCCCTCTCCGTTTTTCTTGTAGGCTCCCTTTCAAGAACTAGAAGTACCCATTTAGGCCACCCCAAAACAATTTCTTCTCCAGGCCAAACAAACCCAATTCACACAGTTTTTCCTCATATGGGAGGCGCTTCATCCCTCTTAGTATCTTGGTGTCCCTCCTGTGGATTTGCTGTCGCAGGTCCTTGTCCTTCCTGTGCTGGGGACCCCAGAGCTGGACACAGCACTCCAGGTGGGTCTCACAAGGGCAGAGTAGAGGGGCAGAATTCCCTGCCTTGACCTGCTGGCCACGCTGCACTTGATGAAGCCCAGGACACAGCTGGGTTTCTGGGCTGCAGGTGCACAAGGCTGGCTCCTGTCCTGTCCCACCAGCACCCCCAAGGGCTGCTCTTGATCTGTTCACCCCCATTCTGTACAGAGACCAGGGCCTGCCTTGACCCATGTGCAGCACATTGCAGTTGGTCTTATTAAACCTCATGTGATTTCCATGGGCCCACTTCTCAAGCTTGCCCAGTTCCCTTTGGATGGCATCCCATCCTTTAGGTATGTTTGCATTAAATTACTCTCTAAATTGCTTTAACTCACCACTTTACAGTGCAGTTTTGGAGAATTGGTATTAGTGTAGAGACACATTTTAATTATTTTTTTTTGTTTGGCAGCTGTGAATGAGAGGAGATGACAGACGTGTGACTATCATTTTCTGAGGCTGTTTTTAATTTTCTCCTTAATAAAATGTTTTCTTAGAAAGACACTGAATGAAATTCAGCCTTACTGTGGCAACAGGAATTGCACAAGTGCCAAAATGAACAACTTGAGCTGCAGATGATAATTTTTCTCTTTGTGGGTCACAATGGATCTACTATATTTGGGTTTCCCCTCCCCACTGCAGCTTTAGAGCTATAGTTGGATATTCTCCTAATGGTGGTGTGCTTATTAGATGTAGTCTGTCACCCCAACCATCTTCCCTACCTGTAGATTATTGTGGATCTAGGGAATTTCTCTGAATAATGGTTGTGAATAGGAAAACCAGATATTTTTCTTCAGACTGTATTACGCAAATTATTCTCTTTTTTTTTTATGCACGATGGAGGTTTAAAAACTGTATCAATAGGCCTCTTAGGAGTTTTCATCTCAATCCAATGCTAAGCTTAGCTGTTGTACTTGCTAATTCTCAGGGCAAAATCTCATTTGTTCCACAAGACTCTTTTTCTTGTTTGACATGTGTTCTCCAGTGGGAATTCCATCACCCTTTGATTTAATTCTTCCAGATGTTTCATGCATCCTATTAAGAGCCTCTTCAAAGAAAGAATAGTCATTGGTCTAGAAACCAGTTACATTTTCATTGTTCCAGGGAAGGCAATAATTTTATGCTAGGAAACAGGAGCAAAAAACTGTATGGGTAGTTGAACATATATGTGTGTCCATATCTATATATATAAATCAGTAATGAAGAACTCCCCTAAAATCTTGTCAGTTAAACCCAGTGGAAATATACTACATTTAAGCAGTAAATACATACATTAAGAAAATACATTCTATCTGCAGGTAACAGTATCCTTGGGAATGGAAGATTTAGGGCTTTTAACTTCTCCCCTTTCCACATAATGATTTGCTTTGTGTTTATAAAGGGGTGTTGTTACAAAGAGGGGTAGTTTATTGCACCTGAAAGCCATAATGCCCTCATGAAAGACTGTAACTAAACAGACATTTGTAGAACAGATTTTACATTTTGGTATTTAAGGCATTGTTATACTTCAAATAAGAAAAGTCAAAAACATGGCTGAATCTTCGTGCTCACTCAGAACTTAAAGGTTGTTTGTATAGTAATTATTTTGTGAATGTTTCCATATTGGATATTTGTGTTACTTCCTGTAAGCAAATTCACTCCTATATTAATGCTTTTTCATAATTGCAGCAAAACTATTATTCAGGGATCATTACCTTTTTTTAAATTAATTCATGACTTTTAAGTTCAGGAGCAAGGGTTAATTAGCTTTGTTTTTCAGCACTTTTGACATAATGTTATGTCTTTCCTGTTGCTCCAAAGAAAACACCCTTTCACTAGACTACACAAGGTCAAATCACTGGGTTGTCAATTAATTCTTTCTCACGAGCCTCTTCAGTTCCAGCTACTCTTCCTTTCAGGTATTCTGGAATGGCACAAATTTCAGCAAATGCCAAAATTCCTGGTAGAAATTTATATAATTAAAAACAGTCTAAAAAATACCTTTGCTTTATTTCAAAATTTAAAAATGTAAAAAAAAAAAAAAACCCATACTAAACAGGGAAAATATTTGATATCATAGGCTTTGTCACCAAGTCCTGTTCCTTTCCAGTTTCAGCTCTTTATCTCCAGTAATTTGTCTCCAGATAATATATTGCATAATAATATGTCCTGTATAATAGGACAGATTTTGCTGTCCTAGAGTTTCACCAATAAATCAGGTGAAATTGCACTGATTACATGAGATTACAATTAGTCTTTGGTTCAGCATTCCTTGTGACCTGACTATCGTGAGAGCAGAAAAAGTTTCCCTCATTTACACATGGTACTGTGGGACCTGGCCTGTAATGACTGTAGAAAGATGTGCTGGCCCAGCTGTGCTCAGCCTCCATGCTGCTGTCCACAGGTCACCTGGATCTTGTCCTTTGGGTTGCAAGGAGGACCCACCTTTCCATTAGCCATGTAAGTAGGTCTAGAGCTGATAATGCTCAGTATTCTATACTGGAAGAATCACCCTCAAACCCAAAATATCTGTGGAAGAACATCAGAGCCACACATTTTTATTTTTAATGCCATAAATGTGTGGAAAACACATGTGTGGAAAATTGGAACTTGGTAATTTTTGCTCAAAGTGGATTAAAATACATTTATTAACATTTCTGTGAACTTCATGTTATGAGTATTAATCTTTCTGAAATGGAGTATATGTGCCAGACATATATTTGTCCCTGTAGAAATATAGCAGAAAGAAACATTTGTATTTAATTAATTTGAGAGTCGTACCAAAACAGCAGCTAGACACAGCATCTTCTGACAATCACATCAAAGACAATATTCCAGGTCCTACAGAAACTGCAAAAGCCTACAAGCATCAGCATTTTTTCCACCTTAGTTGCTGAAAGAAAGATCTCCAGTTTCTTTTCCCTTACATTTTCTTTTTGACAAAAGTGGAAATATTTTAGAAAATCTGGGTGAGTGCACCCTATGTCAGCAATAAGTCAAGGTTTCGGCTTGACAATTACTGACTTAGGTACAGAAGGAGATGACTGAAACCTTCCATGTGTGACTGGCAGTTAGGTTGTTATGGATTATTAGGCTCACAAAAACAACTAGATCACAATCTGTAATTACTTGCACGTGGCAATAGGGACCTTTTTGGTTTCTAATACTAGAACATAATGCAATCTAATAGCTACAGGTGGGACTAAAATTACTTTTTAAGTGTGTAATTGTTCCCTGAAGCAAAATAATTCCTTATGGCCTTTGTCACTTGAAGCCTTCCAGCTGAACACTCCTCTTTATTCACAAGTTACTGAGTTTGATAACTCAGTAACTCATTTTGAAGCTGATCCAATCACTACCATCACTGATCCAATCATAAGGGTGACATAAAGAAATCAATTCTTTAACAGGAAAGAATGAAAGCCTGTGATCTGGAGAGCTCTTCCAAATAGGCTGGGTTAACGCAGTAGTCCCTCCTGAACATGAAATTTGTGGATGCAACCCATATCCCCACTGCCTTATCTGAAGTCAGGTTTATCCTTAACTCGTTTAAAATATATCCTATATTCACTGAATATGTGTGTTTGTATGGGTTGTTTATCTTTTCAGGTTAAAAAAGGTGTAAGATACTGCATTAGGCTAAATAATGTCAGTCTTTAGTTCCGATGTTTTTATCTCTTTTCCAAAATAAGAAGGTTGACAGCTATTAGTGGTAGTGTAGATATGAGGATCCAAGTATTTTATTGGGGTACGGTCTGAAATTAGTTCTTGTTATTAACTTTTCTTCATATTTACCCTTCAATACTTACCCCTAATGATGCTGTTATTATTTAGCTCTTAGGAAAATAATGTGATACACTTTGGAACTCAACCATCTCTGAATTATTTTAAATACTATTACTTACACCTTATCCATGTCCTGAGGGCCAAACCATATCTGGGTTCCATTTTAACAGAATAGAACTTTTCTTAAAGAGGGGTGTGTTAGGCTAAATGTTGAGTGATCGTAACACACACTGGTAGGCTAAGATGGAAGGGAGGAGCACCTAGGAGGAGAATGTTCCTAGGTAGAAATGAAGGAAGTTGTATCTCTTACATGAATGGTGGGTTTCTTTCTTGAGAAGGAACAGCAGATCAGTAGCAGTGGTCCCCAGTCTTCACCTGCACCACATGTACCCAAGGCAGTGACTCCTGATTGCTCTTTTTTTGTTAGCAGAGGTTTTACTCCAACTTGGAAGGAAGAGAGATGACCCAGTGTGAACTGAGTAGGGGGTAAAATGAGTGAAGGAAGGATTCAGCAGTAATTCTGCATTTCCTTGATTTTGTCAGTTTAAAGTTGACCTCTTAACATTAACGTAGATTTTGTCATTTATTTTTTATGCCTGGCGTATCTACCTTAATACAGGGACAACAGTTCATGCTGAGTGTTTTATACATAATTTATATCCAATACTAAAACCCTTTGTACTGCTTTAAGGGGTTATAAATTCAGTGCAGCTGAGTGGATATGTTAATGCAAAACTCCTGGCCTACACATTTTACTTGATGTGAATTGCCTATGATTTTCCACCCTAGACATTTTGCCAGCAATATACATTTAAAAAAAGAGTTACAGAATGTATCAATGAACAATAATAAAAGCTACCTTCTTGGGAATATTCACATCTCTAATAATAATTATCCAACAACATTTGGATCAGATATTCATTGTTCACATTATTTTATTATCCACAAAGCAGTGCTATTTCCAAGACTTGTACACCATCCAAAGTTGTGGTTGTAGAGAAGTGTAACAACACTATATCCAATTTTACTGTGCTCCATTCATATCAAGTTAATGAAATACTGAGAGTTCTATTTTTTCTTGTTTGTTTACACTTTGGCTAACATGAAATAAACCCACTATTATGATACTTAAAAATCCTCCTAAGTGTATTACATTGTGTTCTGTGAAATTAATACTATAAAATACATCCACTTCATCTTTACTGCTCTATTTATTATTGGCCCTTGTATCTCTGCACAGTGACATTAGTGGTTAAGATGCTTCCTAGATGCAACAAGCATAGTCCATTCCCACCAGAACTTGAATATTTTGGGAGCTGTTCTACAAATTGTGCCCCTTATACTTCTTGGGTTTTGCAGCTTGCAGGACTAAATATTAAATTATGATGCGACATAACAAAATAGGGAGAGAAAAGTAGGAAAAAAGCATATGCAGAGCCAAGACAGAGCAGTGTGTGCTATTTAACAGAGCTGTATTTGCAAGTTTGGAGTTCCGCTGTAGGTGTTGGCACTCATCAGTGTGCATGGATAGAAAATACCATGTTTATCATGGGGTCAATATTAAAAGGAAAACACAATAGGACTGCGTGTTTGTTTGGAACTCTGGTACTGCATTCCTTTGTATGTATGCAAACATGGCCCCTCCACCACCTAGAGGGTCCTTTCTTCTTGTGCAATCTCCATTCTTTGCATCTCTACAGTGGAGCCCCTTCATGAAGAACATTCCAGGTGTAGACACAGCCACTCTGTAAAGCTGGTGTGGAAGTAGACAGGCAGATACCAAAGGTAGGCTGTGGTAAGAGCAATAAAAATATAGGAAATTAAGCTGGGCTGCCTGCAGCCATTTTAGACTCTCCTTTTGCAGCCAGGAGCTGGAGGAGATCTCCTGCTGCTCTAGCCCTGCTGTGGCTGAACAGAAGAGGGTCAGAATACTTCTATTAAATCTCTGGGTCCACCAGTTTCCCCTTATTTCAATAGCAGCTCAATGATGCATAGGATCAAGGACTCTCTGGGTCCAAGAAAGGATGGCTTTCTCCCCACCAAAACTCCAGGGGCATCCATTCTGTACCACAGAGCCAGCTTTCATCTTCTGCAGAGGGAAAAGTAATGAATCCAAGAAAACTGGAAGGGAAATTCAGGAAGTCAGAGCATCATTATTGATGTTATAGCTTCTCATGAAAAGATGTAAGAGATCTTTAACGTTTAAAATAAGCTTTCAAAGCTTCAGTTTTATGTTCAAATAAAATAAAACAAAACAAAAATTAAATGAAAAAGGGATTTCCTTATGGACACAACTTCACTCGAAACCACGCGGGAACTTTGATCAAACACAGAACCTTGAGAAAATGTACTGTATTATGTACAACATTCCCAACAGCCCCCAAACTCCTCTTTGCAGCCTCTCATCCAGGTGCTTAACCAAACCAAACATGTCTTTAATTCATCCAGTCCTGCAGCCTCTCAGTCCACCCCGTTAAGAGTACAAGCCTTTAAGAAATATATACATTTACTCTGTAAGTGCTGTGGAAACATGTCCAATGTGCCTTGTAATGATATGTACACAAAAAAACTGTCATCCCACATAGAGTTAAAGCAATACTCCCTTTCTTGTTTGCCAGTGAAATTGTTTGTTTGTTTTCCTGAAGGGGAGCATAATTGTTCAGACTATTGTAAACTGAGTCAAAAGAGATTTCAGCAGAGTTACGTTTCATTGAATTATTTGTGACAGCTTTGATTAATTGCAGATGTGCTAATCAGATTTTTTCAATCTCTTATTAACTACAGTACCTTTTTTTCAGGACCTGATTTTCCTTCTTTGCTGGTGATAATGTAAACCTGACCTGAAGGCTGGCTTTGGTCCAGCCTTGGCAGCTTTCAGTCACTGTACAGAGGAACAGGTAGCCTCTGGCTCTTTGTTTGTTTTAAAATTTCTGTGATGATTGTGATCTGGCAGAAAGAAGACAGATCCAGATCTTGTTTTAAACAACTGTTGTAATGGGGAAGTTTTGTAAGATCCCTTAAAGCCAGTGATGAAACAGGACAACGCTCCTCTGTCATGACACTCCACCAAACATCAAAGATCAGAATCTGTCCTGTGTATTTAGGAAAAACTCCCCCTGAAAATTAATTAAGACCTAGGGTTTTAAAATGTCACCAATATATATATTTAAGAGATAAAAGAAAAAATTACTTTGAGGTTGCAATCAACACTTGAGTTAATATAAGTCAATTCTGTTTATTTTACTTACAGGCAGCAAGCAGTATCAGATTTCAACACATCACACACCTGCATCTTCAGGGTTTGTTTGTTTTCCATCCCATAACTGCAATCAGTAGACAATAGTAATAGTCAGTAAAAGCACAATATTTTCTAGGCTAAAATGAATGAAAATCCACATCTGACTTTCTAGAGTTTAAGTAAACATTAGAGACAGTAGGAGAAATTTGGGATATTGCAAACAGCCCATAGCTGTGCACTCAGATTGCACAGAAACCACATGAGTTAACACTGAGGCATGATCAGTGAGTGCTGATGTTTGCCATTGGGAAGTGGCTGCTGCACCTGCAAGTTGTCATCTTTAGGAGTTTGTGTACTCCTACTTCAACATGGAATTAATGAATAATTCCCTTTTTTTTTTTTTTCAGGGCACAAACATGTCAGCAAGAACTAATAGGTTTTTTGTTTCTCTTTCCTCAAATTGCTTATATACGAGTCTTGACCTCCTGAAGTCAGTAAAAAGACTTTGTTTTTATGAAGCTTTGGATCTGGTCATTAAATGCATAAGGCTTTTGAACAGGAGGGCAGAGCACAAAGGTCTGCACGTGTGGACATCTCTACAGCAGTGTGTCTGTGTGTGCATGCAGGAGGCTCAAGGGGAGAATGCAGAAATGCTTTTGGGTTTTGGGGTTTTCTGGGTTTTTTTATTTTCCTCAAGGAGAGAGAACTCTTCACTTCAGCCCAAATGTAATTCATCGGTTCAGCTTTTAGAGCAGAGTTACATAAAGAATAATGAAAGTTGTGATAAAAAATGTTAGCTTTTCAATGCTAACTTTTTGTAAGTAATTGAGGTCTATTGGGAGGAGACTTTCCTCTATTTATCTTCCCTTCTTAACTTGAGGTTAAGAACCTAATAAATCTCTCCAAGAGGTGCCCCTTCACCCCACAGACATCTTGAGCAGTACCACTGAGTTTCTGTGGCATGCAACTAGAGACTGCCACCCATTACAGGTACTTCATAAAATTACCTGCATGCTGTCTTCCTGCTTTTACTGTTTTCTCCTTAAATTACTTGAAAAATTTTAAAAATAGCTCAAAATATAAAGAGAAGATGTGGTAAAAATGTGGACTATTCAACTGTAAGGAGCTCCCAAGGTACTGGAAAGAGTTTCCAGAAAAATACATAGGAAGCACCCCCATCTTGGGGTTGTTTTTAAATGTCTTTAAGATGAGTGTCTTCTTAAAAGAAAAAGATTTGTTTTCTTGGCAAGAAGGGCAGAAGAGCAAGTCCTCTAACACCCATGAAGTTCAGGGATCATTAGGGCAAAGCAGCTAAAACCTCCCTTGGCTCCCACATGAAAAGCTGCTTGACTTCAGACTCCCCTGACAGTTGGTATCAAGGTGTTCTCCAGACATGTTGCCACCAGGTTGTTAATTTTCTGTAATATGCCATTGGAGCTTCCTGCTACTCCTGCTCTAAAATATTCTTTCTTCTCCCCATATCAGGCTCTTTGCTTTGTGGGGCTGCTAGCAAGCATCTTGGAAGAGGATGTGTGTTCAAGAGCAATCCCTCACACATCTCGTCCTGTGATGAGTGTTCAGAGATTTCCTTTTCCTCCAACTACCATGGATTCTTCAGTCCGTTAATGTAAGGGTCAAGAAGAGAATACAATTGTACAGAAGTGAACTTCAAAAGCAGAATTATTAAACTATGTTTTTTTTCTATATGAACTTGCCATGATTTGTATGGAAGATATTTTCATTTCCCAAAATGAAGAACAAAGGAGATAAAAGGAACAGTTGCAGTAAAAATATACAGATAATTTTCTTACTGGCAACCTATTCTGCCTTTCTGTAAAACTGAAATATTTGAGAGACTTGTGTTTTCTGTCTCTCTTTTTCTCTCTCTCTTTGATTCTTCTTGCCTAAGCCCCTTTTTATTTTTAATCTTCATTTGCTATTTCATTGCTGGAATTTAGCATTTATTTTCCAGACAATCTTTCCTGTATCCAATAGCAGGAACATTTTCTGCACTACCCCCAACTTTGTCATGATGAAACATCTGTGAGATCAGACTTGGCTCCTGATTGCTAACAGCGGCTGTTGCTACCAAGAAACCTGGGGACTTTCCAGGTGAGGTGTGGCAGATTTCAGCATTGTGCTTTAGAAATTGAATCCAGTACTAGTTTAGACCCTGCTGATGCTCAAAATGCAGAGTTGGAGAGGACTATTTATCTAAACAAGAAGTAATTAAAATATTCAAATGCAGGATTTTATTTTAGTCATCCCCACTTGAAAGCTTTGACCTGATAATAGAAAGAATTTACTCCTTCTTTAACCCTCCTTCTTTTGTATTTCACCTATGTCAGAAGAGAAAAATAAACATTTTGAACTTTTCTCACCGACTCCACAGTTAAATTTCTCATGTTGAAAACTTGGCTTACAGGTTATGTGGTAAGACATGTTAAAAAAATAAGAATAATCTGGAAAATAGAGGATGCTAAAACTGTTCATATCTGTCCTGAAAAACAGGTGTTCTAGTTGCCTGTAAAATGCTTGATTATCACTTGATTATTAGTCTTCTATTTTTATTCCTAGATAACCTGAATGTTTCAGTACCATCAATGATGGATGATATTTTTCTGCATTTCTTCTGCTGCTGCTATGTAGTGAAGTTCAGGCACTCTGCACAAAGGTTAGACCCAGTTAAAACAGCCTGTTAATTATTTATGAGACAGCAAGAAGACCAGTGGGACTTCCACTTGTCCTTATGGAGCAATAATGAGACCATTACAGTCTATTTAACACCATGGAAAACAACATCCACAGGTGACCTTTTAGAATCATTGCCAAGTTGGATTTATGGCCATCATGTACTCTTATCAAGGAAGGGTATCAAAGAGGAGCTTAAAGTTAAATTGGCACTTCAGTTGGTAACTCTGTCCTGAGGTTTGATAATATTAAAATCTCTTCATTTTCCTTTATTTTGTTTAAGGGAGGGAATGGATCTCACAGACAGAATCTGATAGCTGGTGTTGTTTCTTACACGTTCTGGGACCCTACTGAATACTTTGGGCATGTGCTGTGATATGACATAACAGTGCTGAGATATTTCTCTGTCTGTTTAAATAGTCAAAAACATCCGTATGCAGAGAAAAACCTCAACACTCCATTCCTTCAGCCACACAGTGTCTGAAAACAGTGCTGGATATTGAAATACTAAAACATTTTTCAGTAGTGCTCAGGACACTGATGTGCAAAATCCGAGTATCACCATCATCTTAACTTAAAAATAAAAAATACATAAAACTTTGTTTTCAATTAGTAACTAAATCAAACAAAAAATATGGATTGCCTGTCCTTTATGTTAGCAAATTATACTGAGGTAGATACAATTTCAATCCTGATCCCTAGGTGGGTTTGAAGGGACACGTACATCTCTCAGAATGGTGGCTATAGAAAGAATTAAAGATTTAATCTAAATGCTGTCACTGAACAAAACAGCAGTGTGTAGGACACATGCAGCTGTGAAACTGCAGATGGAATAACAAGGAAACAGAAGCTAACTTCATGTCTTGAAACAGATGTGAAGCAGAAGGGGCATGTTCCAAGCAGCTGATTAAAAAAATAAAAGGTGCATTCAATTAATTATTGAATTTGATTGCTTATCTAAAAAGAAAAAAACTTGGAGATAAACAGTTTCGAAAGATAGGCTCAGTCCTTATCTAAATGCCTGCACAAGAGCATGGCTGCAACTTCTTCATGTGACACAAGAGCGTGACCCACAACCCATGGGAACTGACAGAGGAGCCAAGCCTGGCACTCAAGGACACCTGAATTCAAGCAGAAGATACAAAAGTAATAAGAAGTTTATTAATCTTCTGTCATAAGCATCACACTCAGGGTCAAGAAGGTAACACCTTCCACCTTCTGTCCTGTCTTTTTCACCAAAGGACCAATAGTAATCTTTTCCTCCCCTACAGAAAGGGAACAGGAAGATAGTGGTATTCTTCATTATAAGGATCTGCTCAACTCATTTAGTCATAAGCCATGTCTTCATGTTGTCTCATACTTCAGATATGAGCAACACAGACTCTTTTGCAGAGCTATACCCAAGAAGCTTCCTCCTGTGTCCAATAATCCATCTGCCTACCCAGCTGCACAGCCCCAGCTGTCCTTGCTGCTGCTGCTGCTGCTGCTGGCCATTGTGTTCCCAACTTCTGTCCCTAATTCTCTCCTGCATCACCATCTACCTCTGCCTCCAAACAGTCCCTTTCAGCCTATCAGAAAGGGTTGCAAATCTCATGTATGTGTCTTCTCACTAGTGCCAGAGCCTTAACCCTTTCCAAAAATTCCTGTTTGTGCTGCCTAATGCTATAATGGTAAAATATATATTATCTATAAATAAGGATGCAAAACTTCCAAAGCTGAAGATTCAGCAGAAATTTTTGTGACTCTTTTCATATTGAATAATTTCAAGACCCTCACACCTTCTGGAAAGGAGGAGTTTATTGAACTGCTAGTCAGAAGGTGCTTCACAAGGAGCATTCTGAGGGTAGAATTACCAGATTTTGCTTTAGGGCAACAGAATCTGTATTCCTTTTTGCCTTTCACAGTCCAGATGCTAGAATGACTGCATATCCTCCTATAACTCATTAGCAGTAAGGAAATTGTAGGATTAAGCATAGTATAACCTCCTTCTTCCACTTACTTTTAAAATCCTTGAACTTTATAATCTGGATTTCTTTTGTTTTATTTTATTTTCTATTTTTCTTCCTTCCTTTCTTTCTTTTTTTTTTTTTTTTTTGTTAATCCCACAGTAAATTAACTGGAGACTATTCACAAGTTAAATATTAAATGCTTTTATATCCAAGATCACCTAAATCCCAGGAACAATTTTGGCTGCTTTCCAGTTCAAAGGCCCATAATCTGTATATTTTTTTCCAGTTCACTTTCAGAGCTCTATTTAATTCAGTGTAGTATGATGGTCGTATGCAATTCAGTGTTTTAAAAGTTAACTGACGTTTTGGAAAAAAAAAAAGCCTGAAAAATATGACGTAAAAAAATATGGCTATTCTTTTGAGGGTTTTTGCATGAGCATTATATTTGTGGTCTGCTCATAAAGGCCTCCCAGATTTATCCACTTTTCCATCTCCTTGCAGAACCTGATACACCATGTCAAAAGCAGAGCCATTATTTGAGGAATAGGGTATCTGTCGAAATGGTTTCATCTGAGTTTTCACTTTGGGTCTGTAGAGTACCTGCTGACAGGGAGCAGATTCCTCATTTCCTGCTGTTCTACACACAACTGCATTGTAGCAACAATTGTATGGAGCTCTTGACATTGTCTCTGTTACTAAAATCGAGCCATGTCCTCCCATCAAGTGATCTCTTCCACAGGTGCTCATTTATCACTTTCATATTCCACTTTGAAAGAAAACAAAATTCCATGGAGCAAAGTACCAGACAAAAACAATTGGGAGAGGATGTTTGGGGAGCAAATTATCCACACAGACCATCAAGTTTTGTCTATTCATTTTTACAGGTTCAAGAGAAATCCTGATTAAGGGCTGCTTACTCCCTACCCTCAAACCCCAAACTACAGCAGAAACAATTTTTAAGGAGAAACTGAGTTTTGAAAGATTCTGCTTGTTTGTTTTGAAGGGACCACCACAATATGTGAGTTCTTCAGCGGCCACTCTTCAAGGCAAGTTGCTGCTTTGTTTTTCCAAACTAGTGTTCTCACCAAAATAATATATTGTATATTTTTGATCTGCCAGAGTTTGCTTCCAGAGCACAGGGAACTGTTCTGTCTGAGCAGCAGCAGTCACCCTTTCTTCCTGACTAGCAGACACATGCTTTTAGTAATTGAATGCAGCTGTTCTCCTCTCTGCCCCTTCTTAAGCTTTTGAAGGAAATCCTACTTAGAGAAATGCCTGTGCCTCCAGCAGGGATCCAGAACACAAGGGAATACTGACTGGAAAGACTACATTTGCAAAGGGCAGGTACCAGCTGACCCTGTTCTTAAATCTCTGCAGAGAATTTGGGATGTGTGATGTCACAGTATAATTTCAACTACTTGTATTTTAGATTCTGAACAGACAGCTGGCATTTCCTTAAAAGAAATCCACTAGTGAGATATCCTTCTGGTGTCTTGAATGGAGGTGGCAAATTAGTTTTGCAGTGAGATAATGAACACAAAAAAAGACTTCTGTAGGCATCTATAGACACCTCATCTATTACCTGTTTGCACAGTTGCACTCACAGAGAAGACTAGGGAGTAGAAAAGTCCTCAATCATGGAGCCTTGGGTCTACATGGCCTCTCCCATAGTATCAGGAAATTATTGATGCAGGTGAGCCACCAAATACAGCCATAAAAAGAAAGGACTGAAATGAACTTTAAAACTTCTATTTGTTATTTGTAATGTCACCAGCAAACATAATTTTATATTTATACCTTCACATGTAGATGAGACACTAAATGAGGACTTTGAATTTTCATAAGTAAACACATATTTCAGCATTGCAGATTTTGGAAACAGGCTTTTAGAACAAAAGATGAATTTTCTATAAATACAAATTAATATACTGTGACAGCTAATGGAAGGCACAAAATTAATACCAGAAATTATGTCTCAGGAGAGGTAATAATAACAATAGCAATGCCTCAATAAAATAATAGCTTTATTTAAATTATGCAATTCATGAGAAATATGCCAATGGAAGCATGAGTGACAAGGGCAGTGGAAGTGCTCTAACTTTTAAAATGGATTTTAAATTAGGCAGATAGTTTCATTGTCTCAGGCTACAGACACAGGATCCAGTAGATAATGCTCAAGGCATAAGCCCAGATCAAATCTTGCTGCAGCAGCAGTATAAAAAGGAGCACAGAACAAGCAGTCAAAATCCTGCTGACCATCCATTGAAGTGAGGGCAGTTGAAAGCCCCTATTTGCTTTTTTTTCAGCCAGGAGTACAGTTCTCAGCTTATGGGTGATGCAAAAATAACTCTTGAGGGTTGTGTCAAGCATCCATCCACAGCATTTTAATAAAGATGGGCTGATGTTCTAGAGATTAACTGCATTATAAGCATGTCTGCACTGCTCTGTGGAGTGAGGTGCAGTGTTTCCTGAGGAAGGGTTAAAATGTCCTTACTCCTGCAAAATTACATATCAGCCAAACTAGTGAACAACAATGCCCAAAGTGACAACAAAATTCTATTCTGGACATGAGGAGAGCAGACTTCAGGCTGCTCAGGGAATTAGTAAGTAAAGTCTCCTGTGAAAATGTTTTTCCAGATGCCAGGGTCCATCAGTGCTGGTCACTTTTTAAACATCACTTCCCAGGGGCACAGGAGCAGGCAATTCCCAAACTGAGATGTCAAGCAGGTGAGGCAGAAGGCCAGCTTGGTTGAACAGGAATCTTCTCTTGGAAATAAGGTGAAAAAGGAAGGTATATGCCCAGTGGAAGCAAGGTCAGGCGACATGGGAAGAATACAGAAACACTGCTCACTACTGCTGGGAGAAAATTCATGTGGCCAAAGGTCAACTGAAGTTGAAGCTGGCCAGAAATGTGGAAGACAATAAAAAAAGTTTTTTCAAATATACTGGCAAAAGGCAATGTAGAAACAACATCTGCCCATGACAAGATGGGGACAGTCTTCTCACAGAGACAGATACAAGGCAGAGGTATTTAATGCATTCTTTTATGTCTGTCTTCAGCCAGGATGACAGATGGAGGTGGTCTCAGTGCCCCAAACTGGAGGACCATGACTGAGAATGATCAACTTGCAGCCAACCCTGAAATTGTGCAAGATCTGCTGCTTCATCTGGATCCCCACAAATGTATGGGACCTGATGGGGTTTATCCAAGAATCCTCAAAGAACTAGCTGATATTATTCTGAAGCCTCTCTTGATGATATTTGAGCCATCTTGGGATTCTGGAGAAATCGCAGCTGACTGGAAGCTCGTTAACATTGTCCCAGTTTTCAAGAAGGGCAAGAAGGAGCAAGAAGGCAAAGGCACTGGAACAGGCTCCCCAGGGAAGTGGTCACAGCACCAGCCTGACAGAGCTCAAGAAGAGCTTGGAAAATGCTCTGAGGCAGATGGTGTGACCCTTGGGGTATCCTGGGTAGGGCCAGGAGTTGGACTCAGCGATGAGAGTCTTTCCATTTAGCATATTCTATGATTCCATGATTTTTATAACACTGAGAAAGGACTGGCTCAGGCACACCTACATCACCTCAAAAGGCATTAGCTGCTGTACACAGGCAACATGTATCCATAGTCCTAAAGAAAACCTTCATGGGTAGTTACTGATAGTTTTACTACATTAAAAAATACGTCACAGTGCTTCACATGACTTTGGCTGATTTTTTCCCTCTGACTCTGGTAGCAAACTATTCTGGAATTAGAAATCCAGGAAGAATTAGGGCAGCCTCTGAAGTATGAGCAGTTCTGACAGGAATTGTTCTCATGATTTGATGAATATCAGTGAGATGGCACAGCTCTAGGATGATAGATCACAGCTCTTGAATACTTATTTATGGGAAGAGAGGGAGAATGTTAATATAGCAGAACTTACTTGCCTTCACTAAAACAAAATGCTCTCAAAAGCTGAGAAAAATGCCAAATTGCAGAAGCCAGAATTTCTTTAGGGGAAATAAACATTTTTCCATTGTCTTTTTTCTTTTACTCCTTAATTTTACTTTTTGACAACCTTTGAGAATCTTTTGGCTGCAGCAGCAAAACTGTCTGCAGGAAAGAAAAATAAATTACTAATTCCTTCAGTTTACACTCTGGCATGAACTTTTTAAACCTTGACTGTCTTTATTGCATCCTGAATTAAAGCATTTCTGCTGAATGTGGTGATTTATTTATATTTTTGTTGTTTCTGTTGGCATTTTATATTCATATATTTTTGAACTACTTCATATAAAATAAACTCACATGCTGATAACTTTGGATTAGTGTAGTATTTTTAAAACCACATGCTTACAATAAAACAGTGAGAGCTTTGAAATCAAAGTCAAGCTCAGATGAAACTAGGAAAAATGTTAGAAAGGTTTCTGTGCTGATGAGTTTGATTCTGCCTGAGTTGGGCCAAAATTCTTTTCTCATCAAAAATTACTCAACTCTGGACTTTCCACAGTAAGTCAGTGAAGATACTTCACATATGCTTCTTTCAAGGAAAGCAGAATTCAGGCTTCTGTCTCTCCTTTTGGTATAAGTAATGAAAAACCCCAAAAGCTGAAGAAATTGAGCCATGTGAATAAAAGACTGCCCTGTAAAATCCAAGGTTTTAATTCTTTCAGTCAAAATGTGAGTTTTGCTCCTTCTATTCTTGATTTTTTTTAATGCTCTTTGTATCCTTTTACAAGCAGACTTTGAAAGTTGGGGGAGAGTTTAAATAAAAGTCTCTTAATAGATGCATTAAAAGTATGAAATACATTGTATCACATCAACTCTGACCTGATATGCAACAGCATTTTTCATCTTTACATTTTTGGTAGATTTGTATTGTGTTTTGATGGTGAGAAAAAGACCAATAAATGGCAAAGGCAAAAACATCACTCGCTGGTAGCCCGACTTTTTCTGGGAAAATATTAACTAAATTAATGTTCTCTGAAGATTTCATCTTGCTTGTTCTGGCAACTTAGTTTGAGAAAGGTAAAAAAAGTTAGGCATGTATCAGCTTCAAAGATGCCCCACACTTTTAAAACCCTAATTTTATAACTAGGAAAGGGCATTTTTGGTGTGCAATTTGTCTCATTTTTAGTTACTGGTGTCTGGTTCACTGAATGTCAAGCACTGTGACTGCAAGCTTGGCCTGTGCTTTCTGTTCTGACCACTTGAGGGAATCATTCTGTAACTGTGGTCTGTAATTTTTTTTTTTTTACACTAAGGAAGTAAGAAAAATTATATTTGTCGCAGAAAGTTTTCCAACTTTACTTCAACATGAAAGACATCACAAGGCACCGGCTCAGAAATAAATTACTCCCTACATACTAAATATCCAGGAAGGGAAAAAAATGTTGATAAATGAGAGTCTTGGGAGTTGCTAAGTGAGGTCCCTGCACACAATTTATGATCATGCACTCTTGGACTTCAGAATGATTAATACAGCTAATTCTCAGTAGAGTAAGAGCTGTTTTAGCCCAGGAGAGAACTGTATGCTATTGTTTATAGAAGCAGATAACATCAAAGTGGCCCACTGCTTGTGTTAAGCAAATAGAGAATTCTGGGTCAGTGCAAATTAATCCTAAAGGAGTAAGAAAAAGTTCTTAATGACTGTTAGATCGATGTGTTATCACTTTTCATACAACCAAAAATGGTAGAACTGTTAATGAGAATTACAAATGGCCTCGTTGGCCACAGCGTGCTGGCAGCTGTCTGTGAGCATGGTGACCATCAAGTCCTCTGGCAATCTGTAAATATGACATTTGCTAATGGAGTGAAGAAGATTTAGGCAATTCTCTGAGATATTTATGTGATTTCAAAATGGTCCTTGGCAACAAGTACATGAAGTGCTTTGCACTGTAATTAGCAGAGTGGACCAAAAACCTTAAAACCCTTAACTTCTATTAATACAGTAAGATCCAGTTTGCAGAAATAAATTAATTGAATTTACACATGTAGCAACTGTGGGGAGAAAAGAAAGTCTTATTGGCTGTGACTTAAGATGTGTTTTCACACAAAGCTAAGTGAAGCACACACTTCATATTTGTTTAGAAGGAATTGGGACAGACAATATTGCAAAGCCAGCTACAAACTGCCTTAGAACTGCCTTTTTTCCCTTAAAGCACAATTTAACAGCTTGACCACAAGAAAGTCTGAAAAATAAACATCCATTTTTGGTTTTGTGAGATGGTTTGTGTTGGTAATGATTTCTGCACCTCTGAACATATCCCAACACATTATAATTCTGTTTCAGTCTTTCTGACATGATCTATGCACCACATTATGGGATGTAGCATGGCTGCTGACAGGTAAGGAGTGAGAATGGGTTGTAAGGGTACATTGGCCTTGTAAGCTGTCGGTTGTGCTGGCAGAGCAGAAGAGCAAAAGTCTCCTCAATTCCAGCTGGCAGGTTCAAGTCATCATAAAACAGTATGAATTTTGGAATTCAGAACTCTGTAAGTACAATTACTATGGTTTAACTCTCCCACTATTGTCACCAGAAAATTATTTGTCTGTTAAATTTGTTTTGAAATAAATTGCCTTATTTCACACAGGATCATTATATCAAGAAACTATTCACATAGTTATTAGGTCCTCTGATATATTGCCCTCTGGTAGGGTGGTTTTCACTCAGCAAAGTTCACACACACATTTCAGTGCTTCGCAGAATATTTGACCCATAAAGCAAACCCTTTTCAGAATGCAGTAACAGCAAAAATAGGCTTCCCTACTTGACTTACAGCTTTCCTTTCTACTGCTTCACATCTGGGGTGCATTTTTGCATATGGAGGTATTTTCCAGTGTAAGCCAAGGATGTGAAATACCCCTGTGTGGACACACAGGGGGAAAATGTCCTGCATAGGACACCAGATCTTTTTCTCCCTTACATTGATACCCCTACACGGGAGAGTTCTTTGTTCAGGGCATGCAACAGAGCAGACCTGTAGCAGCCTTGTTTTATTCTAGTATCAAACTTCCCTGAAGGCCTCTAAGCTCTTTTGTACATATCTGGATGGAGAGGTAACAGAGAACCCTATGTATCCTGTGTGGAATAAATGAACCAACTTTTTAGCAACAAGACAGAGGAACTCAGATATTTGCCAAAAAACTTTGGTGGGAAAAGTTGCTGACTTGCAAAATGAATAGCCTCCCACAGGAGACTTTATTTAAAGTGACAAAAACCTCCCCTACACAACATTAAAATTCATCTTCTCTTCCTCTTTTTAGACCTTCTCACTTAGTTTGAGGAAGGTAAGCAGCTTTCCATCTTGTACATGGTGAATCAGTCATCAAACCAGGAGGTAAACTTGCACAGCTCGTCATCTTTGTCCTAGGGAAAATGACTTTCTCATTTTCTCTCATAGGTGTCTCTCATGCCCACTGACCCCTCAATGTTTAACCAAACCATTTGAATTTAATTTTTGAAATCTTCTCACAGGAGTTTGTACATTCTGCCATCAATCAGATTTGATGCTTCTCTCTGAACTCACTCCAGTATGTCTATATTTTTTGCTGGTATGCATCTAGAACTAAACATAGTGTAATGAGTGCAGAACAGAGTTACAGTGTAATGGGCACAGAAAAAAACGACCCGTTTTGGACTTGGTTAACCACTGTCTAGCAGTCAATTTACAAAGTTTATGTCTGAAAAGGCAAAATGAGGTATTTTTCATTTGCAGATAAACTTCTAAAATCTTCCACCTCCACTCTAATTCCTAGAAGAGAAGCAAAAAGGAAAGCAACTGCTTGTGATTCATCTTTGTCTGCCTCTCAGAACACTGTGCACAGACCCCTTAAAATACTCTGCAGATTTTCTTGGTGCCTTGCTTATCCTGTTCACCCTTCCTAGCATCATCTGAGAAATACACTGTGCAACTGGCCAGTCCGACAGCTTTCATGATGCTGAAGTTTATGGCAACTGTAAATCTATTAAGCCACAATTTGCACTTAATAAAATGAAACAGCAAGTAGTTAAATGAAAGCTCAATCTTAAACTGGACAACATTTTTCAGGAAAAGTCATTGAGCCTGCTGTTGCTACTGTTGCCTTCCTCTGAGAAATTCAATCGTGCTGATTGAGGAAACCTGGAGAGAGCTGGCTATTCCTTCCTTTGGTTTGTAATTGCTCCACAGACCATTTAATCATCTGTAGATGAAACAAAGCCTGTGCTGTGGAGTCCCGGAAGGGCAGGCATGCGCTTATCAACTCCTTCCTAGCCACCAAGCAGAGCTGGGAGCTCATCCTGATGCTGTCCTGCTGCCGAGGCAAGGAGCTGAGAGCAGATGGGTTCTTCCTGCTGTCACTATGCCAGCCTTCCTGCCTGCCTTGATTTCATTACAGCAAAGTCTGTACAAGCCAATTTTTCAGGAGCCGGGTTGGAGCACGGAATGAAGGTCTTTCTGCCTGAGAAGGCAGGCAGATACTGAGACACCTGCCAGGACAGGAGCTGCTTGATGCTGTCTGGACAAGAAGAGATAAGCACTGAAAGTTAAATAAGATGAGCAAGGATTTACTGGCTCCTGTAAAACACGTTCCTCTGTCAACCTTAAAATGTCTTTCTTCATACCACTGACTCTGAATGTGGCCCATATTGCATTGTTGCTGAGTGACCAAGTAGATGGCCCTGTTTCACAGATGAATAGTCTGGTCAGAAACCATATCCCCAGTTTCATTAATTTGAAGAAAAAAAAAAAACCCTGGTGGGGGAAGGCACTGAGAGTGAGCTCAAAAACCAAAAACCACATCCATCATACTAATTGGTTTAGCTTTTATTTGAGATTTGAAATCCATTTCCTCCTGAATACAGGTAATTTTCCTAACGGCTCAGGCACTACACATAACCAGGTAAAGCTTGACACTGCCCTCTGCTCCTAGCTCATATTTTCTGTACTACACCAAGAGAATGCAGCACTTAAAATAGTTACAAGTACCGACTTCTCCTGGGAGGGTATTTCTGGGCACATATCTTCCCCCTTTCCAAAACTTTTGTCAGTAAAGATTCTTCCGAGGAGTTTTAATTCACAAAAAACACTCAGTGCTGACTAATGCTTGCCAATTAAGTCAGCCCATTGAATCAACAGTTTCCTGTTACCTGTTCCTTCAGGTAGAACAGCGGCTGATACCCCTGCCCTTTCCCAGGCTTCTGTGCAGGGACCTTTCCTGCCTGAAAACAGTGGGGACACCTGTTTTCTGAGCTCGGAAGGCCAGCACCTGAAATCCTAGGAATGGGCCTGCTATTGAGTAAAGGGTGCTTGATAAGGCAGCCACTGTGATAGGCAGCGGAAATTTGATGATGAAAGGAGATGCCTAATAGATTAATCTGGTGTGATTTGCCAAAACACAGGGTTTTCTGGAAGATTATCCACACTCGCAATAGGAAGCCCTTTGTTTGGTAAAAGTCCCCACTTATCATGGTATTCTTTATCTCAACAAGAAACATAATGGTTTACTTGTTTACATGCATGGCAGATATATTCAGAGCTGGGCTTAGGAACTGTGAACTCCTTTTCATTTGAAATGCTTCCAGCAGGCAGGTTATTAGCTGAGGGGGAACAAGCAGTTGGACACACATAAAATTTAAATCTGCCTTGCTTAGATTGGCAAAAATGAATGTTATTTCATCCACTGGGAAAATGTTTTACTTCCTGCTCAGATACTTTTGGAAGAAAATCACAAGCTCATTTGTAGCCATCATATATGTATGTATATATTTTTTTAGAGTTAAGTGGTATGTCTACAGAAATGTATTTGTTACTTTATACCAGTTATTTTCCACTAATATTAATTATTTTATTAGCTTGTCTTTACTTCTTCAATTTTGCTTTGCTTACTATAAAATGTGACTGATGGTTTTACATTATTTATACTGAATGTGTGGCTGGAATCTAGCCCTTGATGTACCTTGGATAGAACTGCTTTGGTTTCTGGAACTGATTTTTAAATACCTTACACATCCGGAACTGCAGAACTACCAAAGCACTGTGTTCTTGAACTCTGAAAATAAACAAAAACTGCCGTGTTAGAAAACTGCTTTATTAAAGCCTTTTTTAGCAATCAATGTCCCCAAAGCCTTTCATAGTGTGCAGTATTAAGTTTGCTGGATACACAATGCACACACTGCACCAAGAATGCACATTTTATTAACGGAGCAGGATCACGGGAGTCTGAGGGAGTTATTTTCCTGTGGTCCTCAGCAGCAGTGTACTGTGTGTACCATACAGGATTTAAATTCACTGCAGAGGCAGCCAGTTTCCATATCATACTAAGTACAAGGTTTTGGGGGGGGGGAGGTCACTTCAAAGAGGACTAAAAGAAAGAGAAGGCAAGTGAGTGAACTGCTTACCCTGATGCCACAGGATTAGTTATGTGGACCTACCTCAGTAATCTGCTGCAGCCAGCACAAGAGTGAGGAAGGAATAGAAATTGCAAAGATGGGGAAAATGGGTCTGGAAATCTGATAAATCCACCAAAAGAATAGATGTGCAAAGATTTTTCTGTCTAGACCAGTGGACAGCTACAAATGGGGGTTGGTGGGTCATGCAAATGGATACAGTGCAATGAAACATTACGATGGAGTAATGTTTGGCATAGACAGAGGATTTTATCTTACTTATAGGACATACTCTATGGTTTAGGAAGATATTGGAAGTCTACTTTCTGTTTTCTTCTTCCATGTTCATAGTTTACATTACTTATTTTACAATGTGTTCAGGCACACATTGTACTTTTTTTCTGTCTGCTTCAAACTTTCCTATAGCTGAAACTGTGCTTAAAGCCAAGTCCTGCAATTCAGCCTAGTCAGTGCAGAGCTAAAACCGAGTGCAGGGAAGGCCTTCAGAATTTGTTTGAAGAAAGTGTGAAATCATCACAATCCTTGCAAAATTTCTTCTTTGGGGTCACAGTGTCAATATATTGCCCATAAAAAAAACCTCAAAAAAAATCCATGTTTTTAATGTCATTTCCCACTGTTAAGTTTTGCACAATTTTCACAAAACTGTCTGAATAAAGTCACATGCTGGAATATAACAGCATCTTCTGTCCACAATCAATGGGATGCTTTCAAAGGAAAGCTCTTAGCCAACTGACTGCAAGCCATACTGAACTGTGGCAGTACAGACAAAAAATAACTTTTAATGTGTTTCTTGGCACTTAGTTCTTTCTTCACATTTATTAAAACAATTGCTTCCAGTACTTTCTATATTTTTTATTTAATGATTGAAACATTCTAAATCATTCTGGTGATTAAAACATTCTAGTAAAGTTGAGATGATTAAACATTTTAGCCTATTAAAGCATGTACTTCCACTAAAAAATTAAAACACCTCTTATTAGGATAAGTACGGTCAGCCTTATTTTTCACACCTCTCCCTCATCTTGAACTTTTCAGTAGAGGCTTTTAAAAGGTTCCTTGATTTTTTTTTTTTTTTAGGAGATGGGAGTATTTTTTTGTTGGGTTTTTTCAACTGCTTGGTTTGTTTGTTGGTTTGGTGTTTTTGTTTTGTTTTGTTTTAGTAAATGCACCACATCCATTTGTTTGTTATTAAAAGCTTATGGTTACATCACCAGACACTAAAAATAGAGTATTTCCTTTTCTATAGATAGTAAAAATATTTTGTCTGACTAGGACGCCTCCTAAAAAGTACCTTCTGGGTTAGTCAAGTTTCTGCATGCACAGTCATAGATAGTCTATGGCTTTGTAACCCAGCACCAGGGATAAAATTTGCCTGGTGGTGTTAGAATGTTAAAAAATAACTTTTAACTTTATATGTTTTCTCAATTAAAAGATAACTTCTACATGTAAGTTCCATCTTGTTATAATGCTGCAAGAAAAAGTGTCTGTCTATATCCCAAGTCACCTGCAGGAACATGTGGTTCCTTGAGAAAAGGAAATACAATGCTAAATTGAAGAAGTGCTGCTGCACCATGCTAGAGCACAGATTCCTGAGGAATCTGCAGCAGTGCTACAGGTCAGAGCAGAAGTGAATTTTTGAACAAACCTCCTGGTTGTTCCCATTCACTGCACTTTGGTTCACAGCACAGCGTGGTCTAAGAGCACATTCCATAAACACGTTTTGGATGAAACTAAGCCAGGTGTGCTCCAGGACAGTCCAATAGCTCACAGGTAGCACAGGTCCCAGACCCAGTCACAAGCTAGACCAAAGCAAACCCTCTCTGACACGCCCGGCCCTTGGGATCAACAGGTTTGCTCCATTGATCTGCTCATACCAGCCTGTACTACCTGCTACTGTACACATAACGTGTGACCAGCACTAATTTTGCCATATGGAAGGACATCTATGTGAATGAAAATACAGCCGTGGATTTCAGAGCAGGTAAAGATCTCCTGACACAAAGAGAAGCGCTGCGTCCTGAATGGGGTGGTTTGCTGAGAGTAAAGGCTTCAGCTGAAGCAAAATGTCTTAGTAGATGCACGGAAGAAGTCCTGACAGTCCTGAGTCCTGGCTGCACAAATAAAAAACCTCTGTTTCAAATCACTGCCCTGTGTTGTTATGAATGTCTAACACAGGGAATACCCTGAGGATGCATGGAAAAAAATTACATGTATAATGATAAGGTGGCAGGCAATGGCCCATCTCTGGAGAGTAACACAGGCCCTTCAGTATTTCTGTTTGCCATTAGAGAAGGACAAGACAGACCTTTGCTGCTGAAGCTCATGGACTGCTTTTTTGCTTTGTTGCCCCTGTTAGGTCTAGTAAAAGATAGGCTCTGCTTGCAAGCCTTGACTCGGTTGTAAACTTAGATCATCCAAGCTACAGCAACAAAAGGACAAACTCCACATAGTGCAAGTGTAATTTGCAGGGTCAGCGTGAAACTGATCCTGCCTCTTGGATGAAGAGAGAGCTATATATGTTGTGTCACATCCACGGAGCTGCCAGCACCTGCTAAGAATCTTCAACACAAACTGAAGCCAAAGTGAGCTGAGGTCACGCTGCAGGCATGCCAGGATGGATGAAGTCATTGTGTTCAGCCACTCTGGCTAAATGCAGTGGCGATGTATACATATCACACACCCACAGTCCTCTGCCCATCCTGTTGTCCTTGGTCCTGCATGATGGAGGATATGCAGGAAAGGTAGCCTCTTGGCTGTATGAAGCAGCTACAAAACTTATTTCCACAATGTTAGATTAGGTACAAACATTATATAAATGGCCAGAATTTAGGCCATCATATTTTCAAGGTTTTCCAGAGGATATTAAATATGGCTTAAATTCATCTTTGAAACAAGTGGGTGAGATATATAGTATATTTAGTTCTACTGACATCCCTAATGGATGCAGAAATCAAACAAATGTTGCAGAAATCTTTACTAAACAGAAGAATAATTTTGGCATGTCAGCTCTCCATCACTGGATCTGAGGAAACAAAACGTTTATTGTTTCCAGGTCTCTGACATCTTAAAAAAAACTAAATCTTGGCCTTTTGGCAGCTGAAAATAAGAGCTTTCAATTCAGACAAAAGACTTATTGTTTCTGATGCTCATCCAAAAAAATAAATACAAAATAAAAAGTAATATATTTCTGTCTGTACCTTAATACTAATGAAGTGCGTGCTCTAGTTTTCTACTCCTCGTCATTCATGGATAGATTTGTCTTCTTTTGCTTTGCTCATCTTCACTGTATCACAAGAATACCTGATGTGTGACACCTCTTCACTCCGTCATTTGGCTGCACACATCCAGGAATTGACACTGTAGCTAAAGGACATCGGACCTATAAAATTAATATGGTCTTCAGAAACTCGCACTCTTTCATGTTAAAGGGACAGCTTCTATTATGCTGTTTGGTGTCTAGCATATCATAGAAGTAAGTGCAGCTGTTTAATTTTGGAACCCGTAGACAGATCCCATGAGCAGCAGCAAAATGACACCTGTTAGACTCGTGCTATCTGCTTGTCCTCTCCATGTGTTTACTTTCCTATCCTTGGCCTCTGCACCCTGCTCATCACAGTCTGCAAAACTTGATGGAAATATGCTCAGTTCTTCTCTGGAGAGGAGAAACCTTCCTAGAGTCAGCCTTGCAAGGCTCTTCACTTAAATCCAAACCACCACTGGAGAGAGATCTCTCCATCTCTTCTCTATCCTCCTGCACAACACACATAGCAGAAGGATCTCAGTTTTCCTCTGCCAGTTCAAACAAAGGCTGGTCAGGAGGAATGAGCATTACCATTGCCAAGCTTTTCTACCACACAAAGGATGATCATTTATAGTAATTTACAATAACACAGCTTTGGAAAATATATATTGGAGGGGAAAGTGTTGTTTTAAGAACTACACAGAATTTTCAACATTCAACTAAGAAAAGCACAGTCAAATTTTAGTGGTAAAATAATTAAATCCCTGCATATTTGACAGATTATTCCATGTGAATGATAATGATTTGTTGTGTCACCATAGCAGCTACACATAAATATATACAGTCTAGTCTGACTTCAGAATAAAGTAAGCTTTATCTTTATTATCTGGTACCCCACCAAGAATAGAAGTACACCCTTTGTGTTCTTGTGATACAAGACCTAAAGTTTGCCCTATTTTTGATTTCACTTAAATAGTGAGAAAATTTATCTGTAAGCTAGCCAGAAAATGTTGGCAATTGCATGTTGGATAGACTTCAGGGGTGAAATATGAGAATTACAGAGACAAAAAATGAAGGATGTTGTCAAGAACAGAAATTCAGACTTGGTAGCCACCCTCCTGGAGATGGTAAAAAAAAGTCATGAAAATTAATTAAGTTTCCAAGGAGTGAGCTAGAAAAAGAGAAAGGAAGCAATGAAAGAAGAAAGCCTTGAGACACCATGAGAGGAAGAGGAGAGGCAGTAAGTGAAAAGAGCAGAGGAAAGAGGAAGTAGAGTGGCTCCAGAAGCATTAGGAGATCAGAGCTAGGAGCAACTCAGTTAACCAAAGGAGTGAATGACCACAGATCAGGGAAGGAGAAGCAGCAAGATAAATCCCCTTGAGGAACATGAAAACACTCCAGCAAAGCTGGTGTGGAAAAAGGCATATGAAAAGGCAGCCCCTGAGACAGGGAATGAAGAGGAAATAGAAAATGACAGAGCCCATGAGGGAACCTCTCAGTCCTCTCTATATTTGGCCATGCCACCTCTGCCCCTCTGGCCTGGTCTGGGAGGAGATGTGATGGCAAGTTGCATGGTTGTTAAGGTAGCTGAGGATCTTAATTTCCTTCTCTCACAGAGAAATTTTGTTGCTTTAGGTACACCTTGAGGGGCAATGAAACCCTTTCTTATATTGTTGTGGCTGTTTATCTTGGGCTGAGAGCAGGATCAGAACGAGCTCCTTTTCCACTTAGGCTCTCTACATCAGGCACCTGAAGGCATTTAAGGGTTGTGCCCAAGCTGGGGGTCAGGTCACTCCAACTCCCACACAGGCAGCAGAACAAGAGAAATTGCTCCAGACTGCAAGTCAGGACTCCCAGCACAAAATTCTCTTTACTTCCCTCTGGCCTGTATAGAGAACCTGTGGATTCCAACTCCCAGAGGGATCCACCTTCTGAGTGATCAAGTGAGGAACTTGATCTGGGTGATTAAGTGAGGAACAGATCCACCACCAACTCTCCCAAGCCAGCTCCAGATTTCTTATACTGAAATCAAAAGCTATAGGCAAAAAGTAGTTAAAAGATTAAACTTGTATGTCTACCAGGACCCCTCTTTTTACTTTTTTTGAGCATGTAATTTCTTAGACACTCTTCATTGGATTAAAAATGGTGATACATCAATTGCTTCTAAGTTTGAAAATAGTTAAAATACATATACAAAATAATAGGAAGCTAACTTTAGTAACTTAAGTAAAGCTAACATAAGTATTTTGTGGTGTAAAGTTTAGCATGTTGTCTTTTAAAAAAAACCCTAACATTGTGCACATTGGTGTAAAAATATCACAGATCTTGTTTCAATTAAATTACTTCATTGAAAAAGCCATAGCATGAAGATTGAATGCTAGTATTTATTGAAAGTGATAAATTGTCCAAGGATTATACTTTATAAACATGAGACTCAATGTCTAGGGAAGAATGCAATAACTACCTTAGGTATATTTAAGAAACAAGCTGTTCCAAGAGTAGATAACAGAGCCTGAGGACCCTGTATGTTTGTGTCTTACACCCTCTGCACATTCCTACTGTATTAACCCTATTGATCTCTCACATCCCCACCTGATAATCCCATTTGGCAAGAGAGAGAACAGCCTGAAGCTGTCCCAGAGCCCTGGGTCAGCTGGCTCATGAGTGGCCATGAGCGTTTGCGTGCACCCAGGCATTGCCAGGCAGAAGCAAAGCTGACTTTGCCAAACAGGGGCTAAGTTACCTGGAAGAACAAATATCCTTCTTCTCTGCTATCCAACCACAAATTTTCATGGCAGTTATTGGAACTTAATTATGTTTGGGATTTCTCCTCCTTTCTCAAATGTGGTTGAAATTGGCCTGAATTTTTCTGGGGAGATGAAGGGGTAGTAGGAGGGAAAGAGTGACAAAAAACTGGGCTAAAAATAACAGTGTTTGGATTTTTCCAGGCCATTTATTCTGATATATTATAAAATTAAATATGTCAAGTAATACCTTTTTTCCCCCCCACTAAAAACACAGAGTAACAGATACAAATGGATTATTTTTGTTTTGGTCTAGGAATACATTTTCGTATAGAATTACATCTGTATTTTCTTCAATTCAGCGTGCATACACTTTGAGGTCTGTATTTCTCAACTCCTGAAAGGATGGACAACACTCTAGGAAGCCGTTTGGACAGTGGGGGAAGACCACTATCCAATGTGTGGATTATTATTATTATTATTATAGCTGTGTGAGGAGCACATTGATAGAATCACATCTGTTTACATCAGCTGAAACAGTATGTTTCCCAAGACTGCCTAAATGATTTAGATTTAATACTTGAGACCTGGTTATTTTAATAACTCTGCAATGGCCCATAAGAAATAGCCTGCTGTCTTCAGCAGTCTTGTCTAATTCATACTCTAGGTATGAATTCTTACTGACACTATTTCTTTACAAATTAAAGGGACTCTTTTTAACAGTCTGTGCCATCACACTCACATTACTCATCAGTGAAATTAGTTACAATGTTGGGGAGTTAAAAGCCTTTATTTAAAGTAACCAGTCTCAAAGGCTGGTGCATGGGCATATCTGACAGTAGTAGGGCTTGGAATGAAATTCAAGTCCTATATACTTGATAATGCATAATTATGCCAAAATACTAATGCCAAAACCAAGATGGAGTAGGCTCAGGACAGCCCAGACTGTTTTTGATGTTTTGATGCCATAAATAAACATCATTACTGTTTGTGAGAATATTACCTACCCCTGAGTTCATACTTTTTACACTAGTTTCAGTATGGCTACTGCCTCTTCATTACAAATCTGTGCTCTCTTTTCCATGCCTGCCTCCATGGCTCTGATTGAATGTTACAGAGGTGCAACACATCAGATCAGCATGTCATGGATGAGATGCAGATGCAACCAGCAAAGGTTTTGATGTTCTATATGTTGTACTTTATAGTTTTCACAAGTGTCATTTTAAAGGAAGAGATTTGCCCCCATACACATTTATCTCTGCCTTTCGTCTTACCACACCACCTCCTGTATTTCTTTACTTTCTTCTTCTGATTTAGTATCTCTCTATTGTTTTGCTGTCCTTGTGTCCTTACAGAATTTTATTCATTTAGATGTCTATGGTGAAAAAAAAAAGCAAAAGAAAATGGATCAATAAAAACATTGGCCTCGCAGAGACCTGTAATGGGCAAATGGCCAAGGAAACTCTGCTGCAAAGAAAGTGAAGAAGCCAAAACATTTAAATTTCACTGCCTTCAATACAGATCAGTCTAATGTTCATTTCATCAGGAAAAATCTGGATGACTTAGAAATCTAATTACATTGACCTTCAGGGGTGTTTTTTACTTGCTGTCACTCCAAAGTCAGTAATACAAACTCTCAGAATATGATCTTAGTGCCCATAGTCCCTTGCTCTCACTTCTAAAAATTCATGACAGTGCATCTGTCCATAGTCCAGGTCTCAAGATGCCAAACTTTTATTCTCTTTTTTGTTCCCACATGAATGTTGCTGGATGCAAGGATGGAGCTAAGAGTTTTCTTCAGATCAGCTTTTTGTGTATGCACTGTTTCACACTGAAAAAAGTTAAGAATCACATGTATGGAGAATGAACAACTTTATAGGGAAATAATGGTTTTGTCTGTTCTTGATTTCTTACATATTTGGTTACTTTCTGAATATATCATATGGATTATTGTGCTCCAAATGCACTTTGGTGTAGACATCTACCAACACAATAATCAGTAGTGTTTACATTACAATCAGACTTGACTCATGCCTGCAAATTCATCCCTTTTTTTTTTTTATTTACACACAGATTTTCTCCCTACTTTGTCCCCCAACAGACCACATAAAATGCAAGGAATGGTTCATAAAATCTAAACTCAGATCTGCAAAAGTTGAAAAATATCAGCATAAGGCTGCTGCTTAAGGTAGAAAAATAACTGGGATTAGGAGGTGGCCACCTGTGGACCAACCCTGGAGGTAGATCTGGGGTACTCTCAATGTATTTTAGCACTAAAAACAGAAAGAAATTTGAATGGTGACCCTCAAGCATCTCATACCTCAGTCTAGATTGTGAATCAGCTGGGATAAAACGGGCTTTTAAGAAATGGCAAAAGAGATCAAGCATCAACTGACATGACATTTTACATAGTGGGTTAAAATAATTTCAGGGAAAAGTAAGGCTTGAACGTGTAGCTTTGAGAGCTGCAGCTACCTGTATTCCAAATCTCATTCAGTTGTATTTCAATGTGTAGAAATGACAACTGCAACTCTTGTTCTCTGTGGACAGGTTTGCTCTTGAAATTCTTTAAAAGACAGGAGATTTTGAACAGCAATTTTTAATGAAATCTGAATGAAGAAAAAAAGAAGGATCAGAGACAAGCAACAAGACCAACATAATTTCAGGCAGTGACACCATTTGAAGCACTGAAATTGCTTTTCCCTAGTCCTGCCACAGTTACTGTGTGGCTAGTGTGGAGAATTGAATTTCAAATGGATTGAAAACTGTGGAAAAAGCATTGTACCCTCAGACGCTTCCCAGTCTATCTGGAAGGCCAAGAGACTTGACCCACATTACAGCAGTGTATGAAAAAGCCTGCACCATTGGAAGCACAAACAGTCTGCTGATTCAAGGTAAAGCACTAGGAAGCCAAATCATCAGGCAAAGATCACAGGTGTTCACAGGAACATAAATTCAATTAAAATTACCCAGAGGTTGAATTTAATTGCTGGCAATCACAGTAGTGTTTTGTCAGGTCTAATAGCAATTCACCACACTAAAAATCTAAATGCAATGGTACAGCAAAAGAATAATAAAAAAATATATGCGGTCAGGAAAAGCATCACCAAAACCTCACAAGGAAATATATCTGGCACAAGCATCCCGACATAAACACTTCACCAAATACTTGTTGGCTAGGACAAGTTTCCATATAAGTTTGTAAAATGAGAAAAAAAAAATCTAGAAACTATTATTTGTTTCCTGTGTAAACTTTGCCTATATAAAAGGTACCATGCTTTTTTTTATTATTATTTTCCCTTTAAATTGGTGAAGTGTAGATTTTGTTCCTCTCTGAAATTATCCTGAAACATACCCTGCACCAGAAGAACTGTGGATTAAGAGTAAGCATAAAGAGTTTAATATCACAAACATCACAAAATGTTAATTAATGTAAAATTCCATAATAAATGCACATTGTAAGATTGCAGTGTTGTGGTAAATACATTTCTTTAAAAATTAACACTCATACAGCAGATTACCTTTTTCTGTATTCTTTAAATGTTCTGACTTCAAATTTCAAAATGCTTTTCTATGTCAATGACAATCTTAATAAACTACAATTAGTTCCACAAGGCACTTTCTGATGCACAAGCCCCTGGCTTGATTGCGGTGAATGGTGGGTATTTCCTGTGTTTAAGTCCACATATGGATTGAGTAAGGCAGTGGCAGAGAGACTACTGTTTTCCTTCACTACATCTTCATTTCTTTTTCAGAGGGTAAGCCTTTTTTGTTTTTCCTGGCTCTGTTGTCAAAACATTGACCAGAGTTTTGGCTCATGGTATTGGAATACGAGGCCAAAACAATCCTCTGAAAACCAGTGTGGCGAAATGTATTTTAAATCTATACATTCACCATTCAACCAGGGGAGTAACCACACCCACTGCCCCACTCTGTGGTTTAAAAACAACATGGGTTTGCCCCCAGAACGGTTTGATTTATTTGACAAGCTTTTTCAAGTTGGGTATATCAACATTTAAACTGTTCTGAGGCTTGGCTTTTTACATCACATGTACAGCAAGTATTAAAACACACTCTAATCATTTTCTGCCTCTATTAAACTAGACAAGGTGAATGCATTGTGCATTCTGCAAGATTTCTTTGAAAACCTGTCAGTCTCTCCAAAGACAGATAAGCTAAAGTGATTTTTTTTCTCTGAAACTTACAACCAAGACCTTTCAAATATTAGCTTTATTACATCCTTTTTGGAAAATACATTGTTATGATTAATATGTAGACCTAATTCCTGTTTCTGACATGCTAAATTCCAATGCAAAACAGTAAAAGATGACACAATATAGAGAGGCCTTCATAAAATGCAGCAGAATGCACAAGTACACTGTGAGAGTACAAAATATTTTCCTGCATTATTAGAGCAATTCTCTTTCATCGGGGGTAACAGGGAATATGAACAAGAACTTGGATGTAAAAGTGAAATCAGGACAAGACCAACTTTGCACATGATTGAGAAAATATAAGTAGAGAGATGGTGGGTGGTAGACTAGGTAATCTATCCAAACAGAATCTAATATTCTGAGTACTGGGGTGTAATTCCCCTGAACCAGAATTCTGGTATAATTTACTCACAGGGGGTTTTTTGTTCTGTTTTTTTGTGGTGGGTGCCACATCGCTGAACCGGGCCTCTGTTGGTGTTGCTCACATGGACACGATCTACGTAACAGTCACATAAATATATTCATAGACATGCAACAATTACCGTAAATTTAAGGTAAAGTGGTGGCTCTACCTTGAACTACCTATAAATGATCCGTGTGACATTTGAACCAAATTTAAATATCCTGTCAGAATTTACTCCCAAACGGCACGGCGGGAAGGAAAGAGCAGGCCGGGAAGCGCTTGTCGCCGTTAAATCAAACATAAACTTCACAGCCAAACCTGTTGCGCTTGTGCGTGCTGCGGAAAGCTTTACAGGGGCAGGCGGGGGAATAGATGCGTCTGCGAGAGCAGCGACGCGTGTTGCGGCTCCCCGCCCGGCCCCGCCGAGGGCAGCGCGCCGGGGAGCGCCGGCCCTAATTGAAAGAAAAGCAAAAGCAATTAGCCCGGGGGGAGGGCACTCCGCTTGATTGGCCGCTGCTGATGGATGTCCCCCCGCCCCCGGAGGCCGCCGCGGCCCCGGCACAGCTCTGGTCCCGGAGCGGCGGAGGTGGGACCCGGCCGGTCCCGGTCCCGGCTCCGGCTCCAGCTGGGGATGCTCGCTCCTCTCTGCGCTCAAATTCCCGGCCCCCAGCGCGCTTCTCTGCTCCTCCTGCAGCGGATTCCCGACGTCCTTCCTCGACGAAAACCGTAAAACCCCAGAGCTGGATTTTAGTGGCTTAAAAGAGAGACATAAAGAGAGGGAGAAAAAAAAAAAAAGCGTTTCAAAAAACCCCATAAACCCAAGATGCGAGAGCTAGAGAGAAGAGAAAGGGGGAATGACGAAAAGCTGACAGCATCAGCGGGAATAGCAAATAGCTTAGTTTTCATTCCAGACACCGTAACTTGTTTTACGATTAGTGATCTGTTTAAAGATTTGTCCTGGAAGTACTTGATATTGGGTTACAAAAGGTTACGTTAATTGCATTAAGCCATAATGACCCATGAAGCACTGCAAAGGCTTAGAGAAATCACGCTTCTTCCTTAAAGAAATAAATGTAAAAATAAAATAAAATAAAATCACAGCAGGGCAACGGGGCGGGACTCCCGGCAGAGGCAGCGGGCGGGAGGCAGCGCCCCAGTCGCGGTGGGCTCCAGCCCGGCCCCAGGAGCCCTCCAGGGCGCCCTCGCCCCCCGCCCCGGGGAGGGCGTGTGTCGGCCCTGGGCGCAGCCGCCTGCGTTATGGTCCGGAATTAAATGTGTCTACTAATAATCTATAGTCTCGCTCGCCGGGGCAGAGCAGACAAACAAAATCGTCATTCCAAATGAAAAGAAAACACTATTTCTTAGAAGTGTTTAGGAGGGTGCACAGCAGGGCATATTTTCTTTCTTACTGGCAAGAGCTTGTAACTGGATCCCTTAACATTACTGAGAACATGAAAACATGAAACAAAAGTATTGATCCAAGAATTCACCGAAGAAAAGTACCCAAGTACACACTGGTTTATTTGAACTTTTTTTTTTTTTAAGGTTACATCAGATGTTTACGGGGGAAGTCCAAGCTTGAGATACAGCCCCTCCGTGCCCCATTCAAACATACGTGGAGGAAAGTGTCATTTGTGTTGTTAAATTTACATTACGTTCGATTTAATTGCATCAGCTCCTAGACAGATCTAGGAATAATGGCATTTAAGAGGAAAATAGCAATCATCTTCAGAACACTGCAGCATAATGGAGGAACCTAATTAATTTAACTTTGCAGTCTTCCATAATGGCTGCACTTTATCACTTCCACAGATGGAGCTTGAAGGAATTAACAATGCTGTTTATCCCAGCAGACGTCTCTGACTGTGGTTAGCCAATGGCAGATTTCCCACTTAAAGATGCATTTCTTCACTTGAGGGAAACCAACCCGAGCCCTGGCAATAGCTGTTGAAACTTGCTATTACTATATGTGTGTGGGATATTGAAAACCTGAGAAAATGCACAATATGTGTCTCTTTATGGTCTCATCAAGTCACGCTGGAAGAAGACAGAGTGTTTCCTCGCTTACTAGAGCCAAGGTTTTTCCAGTACCATTTCGGTTTCTCTTTCTTTATTTTCTCCTTCACTAGATTTTTTTTTTTCTTTACAACGTATCCTGCAAATCTATTTTTTTTCCTTTAAAAATGTCAGTACGTGTCTTTTTCTAGACGCGTAGAATTCAACCCCTCTCCTAGATGATTTGCAATGTTTACAGGCATTTCATGCCTGGGAAACCTGAGTAGACTTGAGGTAAGCACTCCTCCACACACAAAACACAGTAAAAACCGGATTATTTTAACAAGTTGATCGTTTATTATTTCAGGAAACAGTGCATTTTCTACGCTGCCATATCCTAGGGTGCTCACATATTCACACCCTCCCGTCACCCGTGGGTGTCAGAGCTCTGAGAATCGGAAGGGAGAGATATGCCGTGATACCAGCCTAGGTGTGACCCACAGCACTTCAATGCTCCACACCATTACCTGCAAAGCTGGGCTATTAAAAAGTGTTGTTTGGCACCTTTGAGAGGGGTATTTGTTACCCCAGCAGCAGGGACCTGGGGAGTCAGCCACAGCAGTGAACCAGTGAACCAGAAGAGCACGCCGTCGACACAATTGTCTCTACCCGCTCCTGTCGAAGAGAAACGTTTAGCGGGGGCTCGGAGCCAAGGATGGTTCTGCGTTCTATGTGCTTATGTATTCGAGGCAGATCTTAAACTGTACATTTTTTAAAATAAGGTTTATTGGCATCCGAAGTTTATTGTTGCTGTTGATTTGGGGAAGGGAGTGAGGCGGGGCGGAAAGGGGCGGGTTTGTACACTTCCAAGTGCCTGGCAAGTAAAACTCCCATCCTTGAACTTAGACCTTACCACTGCCCAAAATGACAATCTCGTACCGTTCTTACACCCTGACAGAGAAAGCGTCTTTTCCATCCCTCGTTTGTACGCAGCAGCGTCCAATAGAAACCAGCTTATGTACAGAAAATCCAGGGCTGCTGCTAAAATTCATACAGCTCTCAGTTTTTATAAAGTAAAGGTGAATGGCAGCTCAGGAGCCACCTGGGCTGCTTGCACCGTGTTATTTAGGAAGACAGGTTTGGATCCAAACCTGAATTTGTTAATCTGTCAGGTATCTCCACCACCAGCCGGTAGAGTGACAATGAGTATCTAAGTCATACTGTCATTTCTCTCCTTGTCAGAATAAGTCTCCGGCTGCTGAGAGCATGGAGGGGAGAAGGGCCTGCCTTTCACCCCAGCCAGAAGTGCTCCCATCTCAGCTCTCCGTCAGGCAGGTACGGCAGGGAGAGTGCCGAGATTTGAGCCGGTGACGTGCGCCGTGACGCAAACCCAGAAAATACGGAGAGAGTGATGCCGCTTCGCTAACCGGTTTGAAGTCCTAGGTATTAGTCTTCTGAAAATAACCTGGCACATCTATGTGTCCATACTGCCATGGGGAAGACGAAAAAACTTAAAAGGGGATATAAAGAACGTGGACAGGAAGTAGCGCAGAGGACCTCAGGCTCCGGCTGGCACGTAGTTTAAGTCGGAGCGAGGGGCAAAATATGAGGTGTAACTGCATGGGAATCAGTTACAGCAGAAAAAGGGAAAGAAAACAAACAAACAGCAGCCAAAACCTGGGGGGACAAAGGTACTAGCCACGGCCGCGCGGCGGATCCCGCAGTAGCACGCAGGCACGGCAGCGCCTGCGAGCCGGCTGCACCTGCTGTGCCCCGGACCCCCCCGCGCAGCCCCGCCGGGCCCCGCGGGCGCGCACCGGCTGTCGGGGCCCGGCGGCGCTGCTCCCCGACGGGGAGCTCCGAGCGGGCCCAGGGTGGGGATGCTGCCGGGCGTCAGCGATGCGGTCGCTGCGGGTGGTTGTTTTGCTTATGATGTAGGATAACGCCGCTGTGGGACCGTGACTCTCTGCAGATCCCGCCCGTGCTCCAGCCCCTTCCTTACTCTGTAGTCACATTCACAGTGATACTGATTTCACTGAAAATAAAGTTGTTAGTTTTTTTTTTTTAAACCGGCAAAGAGTAGCTGTCAAAAAGCTAGAACACAAATCCCAGCGGGAAGCTTTCCCGCGTGCTGTGGGTTTCTATTGTCCCTTCGGAGGTGCGGGAGGGCCGCGACGGCCCCCGCCGCCCCCGTGTCCCGCACAGAGTGGTGGGCGGGAGAAGAGCGGCCGAGGCGGGAGCAGAGCAGTGAGCGGAAGGTGGCCGCTCCTCCCCTCGGCTCGGGGAGAATCGCCTGGGAATCCAGCAGGACTTTCCTGTTTACCCGGCCCCAGTGGCCCCCGCTGGTGCTACCTCTGGTGCCGGCCCCCCAGGCAGGGGAACAGAGAAGTGGGAGCACGGGGAGGTTGTGGCGGCCATGGTCAGCCAGGAGAGGCGAAGGCTCCAAGGCTACTTGCTCTGTAGCTGGGACCTGAGCTGTTCCTGTTTTGCTCAGCCGGGGAACAGAGCTGCTGTACGGAGGCAACAGCATCCTCCTCTTTCCTTGCCTGAACAGTCGGAGGCCAAACCTCCCTGGCGTTCCCGCAAAGCTGATCTGCGCCTGGGTCATCAGGGCCGGAGCAGAAGTTCTGAAGCGCCCTCCGGTACCACATCCCCCCGTTTTCCTCCCTCATCCCCCCTCAGCTCAGGCTCCCTTGGGCTCCATTCACATGCAAGCCGCTCCTGCAGAGCGGCCGGGCCGGGGCAGGCAGGGCTGGGCCGGTCCCGGGTAGGGCGCGGAGCGGGGCGGCTGCCGCGGGCGGGGAGCCGCGAACGCCTCCCCAGGCGCCTCCCGCCGCCGAGAGCGCTCCGGAGTTTGAAACGGGGAGATCACGTAAATCTTAAAATCTCCTATGAAAATTAATAAAAACACACGAAATCCTAGACAGTCCATAGCAACTGATTTTTATCTACCGTTTTACGCGCTTCATTATCCACCTAAATATAACCACCACGTGATTTAATGTAGTTCACGAAGACCACAGGCATTTTTGGCTTCTCTTAGCATTTTTATTCTAGCGTTGGCAATGGCCTGAATTCAGTCTTCTCTCAACATTTGACTGTATCTGGCGGTTGGGATAAGACCAAGGAGCAAGAAACAGACTGCATTCGATGTGTTTGTCTCGACATCACTTCCAACCAACCTGGGAAACCCCTAGCGCTTCAAACCCTGTTTTTCGGTAATTGTCTCCGTGACTTCGTTTTCTGTCACTGTTATGTCCCGACGAGCAGTTTCTTTGGAAGCTGGAGACCCCGGCTGGGCTTGCTGCAGACGGGGGGGCTGGCTTTAATCAGCGCAGTCAGAGAACTAGAATCAGGTGTGGATTTGTTTCAGAGCATGTTTGCATCAATCAGTATTTTCGTTACAATCTTGTCAACAGTTTTAATTCAAAGCGTATGCTAAAGCCGAAGAAACTGAGCCATACGAGGGAAAGAGTTATTTTTAGAAAAATATTGTTAAACAAATTGGCATGGATGAAATATTCTAATGGTACTGGAGGCTAATGTTTTTTTCTTAACTATATCAACAACGAGATGGCTCGATGCTGCGTGGCAGGGTGGTCTGTCATTTTGGCGAGCTTCGACCGTGGCCTGCCAATCCCCAGCAGCGCATCCTCTCCTCCTGAACTTTTCCCTGTCCGTCTGTGCCAGGCGCAGATAGAACCCTGCGCTTGGCCCAGCACCAGGAGCGGCGGTGCGGGCGCTGAGGGGCTGCGAGCGGGGTCACACGGCAGCCCTTGCGCGCCTGGGGCGTTCCGCGCCGTCCGCACCCCCCTTCCCTCACCGCGCCCTCCCGCGCAGCGCCCCGCACGCCGCTCCCCGGGGACCCGATGGGGCAGAGAGGGGTGGGAGCCCTGATGGGCTGCCAGGCTTTGTGCGGCAGGCGGCGGAGAGGTTGTACGCGGGTTTGCGGGAGCAGCCGATGCCAGGCGCGGCTCTCTGCGAGGTGCATCCACCGCGGAGCCAGGGCCGACTCAGCCACCCTACCGCCCCGCTCGGGAGGTTAAACTCACCGGACTAAAGGCTAACCCGACGGAGAAGCACTCCTACCTGCGCTGTGTTTTTGGCTTAGCTATTTGCGTGGGACTGGGGGGCCTGGCTGCGCAGACGCCCTGCGTGTGTCTGGCTGGCTCTTCTCGCTCCCGCTCTCCGGCATCCCCAGCTCACTTTTCACATCAAATAGGCCATTAACTTTTGATCCTGCCTGTTACATTCCAGGTTTCCCAGTGATGTTTCCTGCACACTGAGTCCCCCTCACCCCCGCTCCCTTTTCTCTCCCACTTCGCATTTAAACACGACCCGGTAGATCTGAATTTCTGTCGAAAATGTAATTTTGAACATATGCACTCATTCTACTCTTCGCGCTTGGTCTCACACCGGAGTCCCTCTCGGAGGAGGGACCCAACGTTTTAGATGCCCCAGAAGAACGTTGAAGTTTTGGCTTTCTTACATCTTTCAGCGACCGAGCCAGAACGAGACTTATTAAAGCACTGACTGCCTGCGAAGACAATATCCATAACTTCAAAGTCCTTACGCGACTATTGGCAATGGCTGCGCTCAAGCGCTGCGAGCAGCCAAAGAGATCAGCGGGACATTCTCTACTCCCGTTCAGAACGTTATTAAGCGGGAGCAGTGACTCAGGCTTCAGCCGAATCGGTTTTGCGGCTTTTTCTCCCCCATATGATCTCCTAGTTTCCTCTCTTGGCCGTCAGAAACCACTGGAGTGACTGAACAGAGTTGGAGGAGCAGCCCTTGGGTGCCATAGGAGGTCACCTCAGCGAAACAGGGGTCGGTCCATGGAGGGTGGAAGGGGATGATTTCACGCATGGTCGCACCCCAGTGCCGGCCCCACAATCCGGCTTCCCCCAGACCTCGCTGCGGGGGACTGAGGCGGCAGAGCCACCAGGTGGGTTCCTGCCATGTCCTTCGGAGCATCATTCAAGGGCTCCACGTCCCTCCTGAGACCTCAAGCCTGGAAAGTCCCACCCAACAGCCAGGGAGGGGAGTGTTGTAAACACTGGGCTCAGCATCCCCTGCCCGGCTCTGCGCTTCCCTGGGCCCTGGAGGCGGAGCGGAGCGGGCGGCGAGCGCGGCTCGGCTGGGGCAGCTGCGGCCGGGAGGCACCGCTTTCCCCTGCTCCCTGGTTTGTTCCTAGCACGTTTGCACTGTCGAATTTCATAGTGGGAAAACATTTACTTAAAATTCGCCGTTTCATTAAATTTTTTGACAAAAAAAAAAAAAAAATTCTCTTTCTAGAGTATTTCCAAACGCGGGATCAGAAGGGAGTTGAGCAAACTCAGATATTTAATCTTAATCTGAATTTAATCTTAAATTCAGACATTTCTCCCCTAATATCTAAGGATGATACCTTTTCCTATTAACTTGTCAGAAATACGTTGCAATGCCTTCATGTAATTTTACTCATTAAAAGAATACATTTTTTTATTTTGTCATCATTACAATAAATATCTGCCTTATATAATAGTTAATACTTTCTTCAAAGACATCTGAACCTGTTACAAACACTATTTTCCTCAAATATACTAAGAAATGTTCTTTATTGAACCTACTGAGGATATAGGTAATGATAGATAAGCAAGACTTAACATTGTCAGCAAAATTGATTAAATTCCATAGACCAGCCTCTTGGACTGCTGGGAGTTAATTCGAGTCATAATGTTCTAAAGAAAAACCAAGAATGTGAAATACATACAAGTTTCCCAAGACTCCATTGATTAATTTTCTGTACCTGATAAACTGCACTTCAAAATTTGCAGTAGTGACTGCATTTAACTACTTTTACAAATGGTCTTATGTTAAATAATGCACAAGTCCATGTTGGCAGAATATGACATTAAACAAGTGGCTTGTCACTCTGAATGGTTCAGCCTCCTGTTAATACCTATGTTAGGTACACAGGCTTCTGATTTCAGGCCTTTACTGCTGAAAAACCTCATCTAGAGTTGTGGAGAGAGCAAGGTTAAGGGTGTTCTTTCACTGCACATGGAGTATTCAGTTTTAAGATCTTAATGAGCTAAGGCACAATTAAAACTGTCCGACAATTTAAAATACATTTTTTTCATAAAAAATTTACTCTATATTCTGGTTTTAGGCAGTTATTTAATGAGCAAAATTCTGTAAATCCATATATTCATAAATAGCTGGGTGGGTAGTTTCACTAAAACATAAGTGTCTACATTGTTAGACTTTAGCATCCGAGATTAATTTTCAGATACTGAAAAAAAACAGTGCTCAAAAGTCATTGGAAGTCAGAGGGCCTCCTCCCACTGACCTGCAGACGTGGGAAGTTTCTATCTGCAGCGACACAATTAGCAGATTATGAAATTGGAAGACGATCTTATCTGCTCCTCCACACAATGCTAAATGGCTGCCTTTCCCACTTACCTCCATCTTCATTAATTCTAGACAACCACTTATCAAAAAGATAGCGACAGAATAATGTATTATTGGGGGGATGGGGTGGGGATGAGCAGCATAGCAGAGTGAAAAATATTTTAAATTATATTTAAATCATCCAATCACATGGAAGATAAACGTTGGAGGTATTGAAAACATAAGCATCACATATAAAAAAGTTTTCTTTTAAGGAGTTTAAATAAAGTATAATCAAGAGTTAGAAGATGAGACAGATTAACATTTGAATGGACTATTTGTTATTTGTCTTCTCGTGGGACCTCTTAAAGGAGTAGGTGGAGATCTGTTGTCACATGTGGCTCACCAACACGGCATTATGGGTGCCAGTTTGTCCTGGATCCCAATAGCATCTGTCTCAGAAACGTTTCCAGGTTCCATTAGAAACCATTATGCACCATTTGAATATTGTCTTTTTTCATAGTAATAAAAATCTTGATTTTAATCACATCTACGTGTAACTAAGGACAGCATCTGACCCTGGAACTGAAAAGTTGGGTTTTATTTATCCTTCTTTGCACGGATAAGTCAGGTTTATACTTATGGCAGTTCTTTTGTTTGTAACAAAAGGCTCGTTGGTGACTGAAGGAATCAAAGCCTGAAAAGACTTTGAGAGAGACAAAAGAACATTTACCAATTAAGGAAGTCCAGTTTTATACTTCCTTTCTAGAATGAAACTTAAGTGAAACATATTGTAGAAACTGAATGTAAGCTTGAGATGCTTCTAGAAAGTTAAACCCAGGTGCCTGGGTTCTTTTAACTCATCAGGGCAAGGTAGCAGCAAACCACAGCAGACCTGATTCAGAAAGAAAATGTCATACAGATAGGACACAAAAAAGTCCCTGGAAATGAACTCAAATCCTCCCATTTCTTAAACCACACTGTATTCTTGAATGATGAATTTTGTATTTTGATCCCTTGCTCAGTTGAAAGAAGTGTAAAGACAGCTCCCTACTGGCAAAGTATCTGAGGAGGTTACAGAATGCTGTTTATTCCAGCTAGTGTCTGGAATAAATTATGTTCAAGAAATTGGCTCCTGATACTCCTGTTTCAGATGAGAATTTGTACAGAGTGCTAAGTCCTAACACTTCTGGCCAAACCATGGGATTCATTAGGATTTGCCATTCATCATACCTGCCAGAAGCTCTCAGATTTGGAGAGGTGCTTGTTTTGAGGAGTGAAAGAATAACAGAAAAGGAACTGTTTACCTTGGCATTACTGTCAGTTCTCAAAGGCATCGGTCTTTCAAATTTCAGGGCTATGAGTTGTCAGACCTAATATGCTTTCTTACTATTCCTACTGAAATTCATTAGCTACATAAGGAAGACCCACACCAGTTTTAGCTGACATTATAGGTCGAATAAACCACTTAACATTAAAGAGGTTTCTATTGCAGATAAGGGGATAAATGGCAGCAGGTGACCTGACAGCTCTTGGGGTGGGAGGGAGTTTTCACAACTGGTTTTTAATCCAGTAGCAACAGCAGATGCTTGACAACTCATTAGTCTGGACTCTAGGAAGCAGGATGGCAATCTCACTGCTATTCTAAACATTTCAATTTATAAACCATGTTTACCAATTTCCTATTGTGAAGGGTAATTATGCTGATTTTTTACTTAGTGCCTAACTATTATATGGGCTTCACTTGATTCCTCTCACGACATTAACAGCTCAAAATCCTGCAGAGAAGGAAAGCCAACAGAAATACTGCTAAGCCAAATCTAAGACAATCCACATCACTTACCACCACAATGTCTAGGGCTTCCTGTAGGAAGGAGGTCCACACTTTTATAAGCAAGTTGAGGGCTAGCATGGTCCTCCTTGGAGACGTATTGTCAGCATTCTTGCATGCCTGTGCAACAATTCTGCTCATGCTGCAATGGACACTGGCATTTTATTCTGAGGTACCCAACACAAAAATAAAAGCACTTCTGTGGAATTAGATATGCTCTGGCAGAGACATTCTTAAATATTTTTATATAATTTTTAAATAGAGATTCTTATAGAATCACATGTGCTGTTCTCCATTACATATTCCACTGCAAGGAATATGTAATGGAGATCTGTGGCTTTGTGGATCTATGACTTTACCTTTCTTGAGTCTTTCTCATAATCTGTGAACCAAAATTTTTACAGCCTTTAGATCACATTCTCACCTCAGGTATGCAAAAGCAATTTAATCTGCTTCCCTGCAGTGTAAAAATCCATTATCCCATTGTTGTGGGTCAAGGTGAGTTTTGGCTACTGGATTAGTGGGAATTAAACTAGGTTTTAGACCTTAAATTTATATTGAACAAGAAATACAATGTTCAAGTAATACAGGTACAATGAAAATTTTAAAAAATATAAATATATAAACATCTCATATTTGTCAAGACAAAATACAGCCTAATGGATTAATTTAACTTCAGAAGAATGTGGACTCCATCTCCGTGAGTATTTTGTATATGGGCCCACTTATGACATTTTAATTAGCTCTCACCCTTTAATTTACAGGCCTGGAAAAGAAATGTGGAGGAAAAAGCCCTTAAAATTGTTAAAAAGTTAAAATGGATTCCATGTGCTTTGCATCCTTCAGGACAAACATTAGATATTCTAGTGATTTAAATGGCATTACTTGTATACCTACATAAATGCTTGTGGGGACATAACTTCAATTTCTTTAAAGGTAGAGGTACGTTTTTTACTTTCTGAAACTGGCATAAAAGCACACCAAGAAAGCTTGGGAAAAGAAAATAGTGGAAGAGTATATACTCAACACAAAGAAGTGGAATGGAAGAATTTGAAGCAATGGCAACTATTTTTTTCCTTTCTGGTTTAAGGAAGAAGAAAGGGAGGAGGAGAAGGCCTGGACTGCACTATTCATATTTACAACTATAGGTAAAGAAACCCCAGCAGCTCTGCTTGCTTCAGTGTCTGGACCAGGCTGCCAGACTGAGCAGGGCTTTCATCTGTGTTATACTCGGATGCCCGTGCTATACACCTTATGCAGGGTCTAAGTTCATGCCTCTGTGATGAGGAAGTGAAGAGGATGTTCTACCACTGTTCTGCAGCACAAGAGATATGGAATGTAACCCATGCTTTCTCTCTTCATGGGTAATGAGGAGGTGTGGATGCGCACAAGCTCGGATTTTAGGGATGGTCCGAAGTCCGCGGGGTCAGGTGCCGCATGCCTAGCACAGCTTCTCCCAGCGCTGCATTCCCACGCAGACCTTGACGCCTTGACTCATTCCGTGCCTTCAAGCGATGGCTCTGCCCACAGTGGTGAGAAGCGGTGTCAGACAAGCCCCTGGGCCCAGGGGATGCTGCCGGCACCCTTCCCACTGCTCACGCTGCGGGCCCGGCGCTGCCAAGACAGCGACGGCGCTGCCAGCTGGGCTCGGGGTGTGTAACCTGCAGCCGTCCCTTGCGTCCCGGCAGCGCTGCAGGAAGCGGCATTCCTCAGGGCCCAACCTTCCCTCGCTAATAACGTCTTAATTATTAGAAATAAAATATAAAAAAAATAAAAAAAAAAAAGAAAGAAAACAATAATTTGAAAAGCGTGTGCTGGCGGGGCGGGAATGGGGCAGCCAGCGGCGCTCTCGGGTGTGACGGCGGGCCGAGAGCGGCGGCAGCGGGCGGCGCGGCCGGGCAGGCGCGCTGCTGCCGCCGGGCGAGGCGGCGGCGGCGGCGGCGGCGGCGGGAGGAGGCGGAGGAGGCGGTCGAGCCGCTCCAGGGAAGTTTTCTCGCCGCCGCCTCCCCGAAACCCCTCCCCGCCAAGCGCGGCTCCGCGCTCCTCGAAACTTAC
>QUSF01000001.1:37461508-37495609 GCA_003676055.1 Chloebia gouldiae | reverse complement strand
GGGCGGGAGGCGCCGGCGGAGCCCCGGGGGTGCGCGGGGCTGGCGGCGGGAGGAGGGGCGAGCCCGCGGGAGCCCCGGCGTGGGAGGGGAAGGGGCGGCGGAGCGCGGCTCGCCCGGCGCCGCCGGAGCCCCGGTGCCGGCCGGGGCCGCCGGGCGCTGGGCGCGTGTGGTGTCGGGGGTGACGGTCTGTGGGCGCTGCGCCGTGGTGTGAGCGTGTCCGCCTTCGCTCCGCTCCCCGCGGCTGCCGGCCGCGGGCACGGCAAGTGTCAGGGGAGCGAGGAGCGCGCAGCTCCTCCTCCGACGGACCGGGAAAAGAGACCGGTGCCGGGGCACCGACGGCGGCCCCGCCGACCGCGACCGCGCCGGTGTCCCGGGCACGGCCCCGCTGGGGCGGCCGCCTCCCCGCCCGGAGCCCGCTGGCTGCCTGCCTCCAGCGGGTCGGGGCACGGAGGGATGCTCTCCGGTGCTCCCCCCTCTCCGCTCCGCGCATCCCAGCGCTGGGGAGGAGAGTGCTGAGCAGGGCAGCAGGGAGGGGGTGCACCCGCAGGTGTATCCTGCCTCAGTTCGCTTTCTGGGGTTCTTATTTCTCCCGCCGTCACCCAAGACCTTCAAAGAGCTGGATGGATATGGCTACTTATGAAATGGTTTTGGTCTCTGTTGTTCATCTTGGAGATAAAGCTTTTTTATTACTATTATTTTTGCAGGAAATACTCTGTTCTTTAAGACAGTACTCAAACTGGCACTTTTTCTATAACCAAATCAAAGCGCAGAGTTTTCTTCAATTATGAAACTATAACAGTAGGCTTCTCCCCTCACTCCTGCCCTTTTTGAGTTCCCTTTTTGATTCGTAGGAGCATAGTGTTGTTTAAATTGCAAGTAGTTCCCATTGACTTTTGGTAGCAAAACACTCTTATTGTTATATATGCTCCAGCAAAATGCTGTATGAATAGCAGCACCAAACAGTTTCTATGTTTGAAGACTCACACTTTCCATAATACTTTAAAATAAAAATATGGTTATAAGAAGAGAAAATGGTCATTCAGTGCTGTCAGAAGTTCTTTAAAAAGAGTGGTGTGTGGAAAGTCCCTATGAATCTGCCAAAAGCTGTGTAAGCATGCACTGTAATCAGGGTAGTTGTTAGGATCACAGAACAGGCACGGAGCAGGTAGTCCAGCTGCAGCATGAAGTAAGAGACAGAAGGGCAATATGTATGGAAATGTCCCTAATTGAGGACTGCAGCTCATGGAGGTAGCTGGCACATCTTCTGAAGGCTGGTCTAGATACGTTCCTCCCAAACCTTCTAGCTACACAACTTGTTCTACTGTAGATTTAAGTGTGATGTAAACCACAAGCATGCGTGTTCTTCAACAACCTTTTAAAATGTATGAATTACTCTTTCTGAATGGTTCACCAGTCCTCAAAATTTTAGAAATTATAACAGCATCAATAAAAATATTTATAATCCATCTAAGTAGAAACTGAGTCACTGGTTCCTTATGTGACCATAAGCAATGGTTACCAATAGCACCAATAACTGATGTTATTCATTCCAAGCTTGATGTTTCATTACTGATTTTCTTCATTAGCTTCACCTTCCCTTGTGAACTGAATTACAAACAGGGCAGGAAGAGAAAGGAGGAAGCAAGTCACTCTTTTTTTTTTTTTTTTTTCTGGCTCTGTCCTTGTGCTGCAAAACTTGTTGCCATGGGCAAGGTGAGGGATGGACTCTGGCAGGAGAATTGTAAAATCTTCAAAGGTCATTTGATCAGTTTCTCCTAGTCAGCTAGAAACTAGGGCCCTCTGGCATCCTGTGCATTTTTAGAATTTTACATTATTTTCTTTGTTTCTCTCATTCAATTGCTTAATTATAGAATCCAAAAATATTATTGCTCAAAATAACCTTTGCTTCTAGATTTAGAGAGAGGGAGAGTGATACAAAATTAAATGTTTAAATTGAGTTAGGAGGTTTGAGTTTTTTTTTCTTCCTATCATTTTTACTCTCTTTGATTGTTTAATGTAATATACCAAACATCTAATGATTTCTCAAATGTCTGGACAGTTTTAGTGCTTTTTTTTTTTCTTCCTTTGTGACACAGAGTATCTTTTCACTCTGTCTCATAGTTCTAATCCTATTGCATGGAGCTAGGAAGTAAAATATGAATTTACCATTGAGTTCTGTGATATGGGTCAAGCTACCATGCAAAGGCTCTAGTGGTTGGACCAAGAAAAGTTTGCCTGGATTTGATGGCTGGAAAAACCACGGAGGTGAACTCCCTCCCTGTGAGGTGGGTCTGCATTTTTGCAGCTCCCCTTATAATGAAGTGAGCTAGGAAAAAGCTCTTTTTATTTATAAGAACGGAAATTGTGTGTAAAGTCCTTAAAATCAAGGAGGCCACGGCTGGGTACTTCATATGCTTCTAAAAGCTTTTCCAACTCAAGTTGTTTCTCTATCCTTCCCATGCTCTTTCCATAGTGAGTCACACCTACTGCTACTTTAGGCAATTGGCCTAATTCCTGAAAATTTTGAACTTTAATTACTCAGATCAATAGCTTGATCTCTTTATCATCTTAATATTTAAGGCGATTGCATGGTGGTGTGTGAATAAAATTTTTTTATGTTTTAGGTTGTATTGTTCTCAAAAGAAAGTGAAATATTATGTTCAAAATTATAGTGTAGTTCATTCTTCACTTTTTCCTTTATTATGAAATATTATTTATAAAAACTTAGCTATAGTATTATTTGATAAATTAAAATATTTTTACAATAGCTGTAAAAATCGTGTTCTGTAGATAATAACCATTGTCTGTTCTGTTCTTCCCGCTTAATATATTGCTATAGTCAGTAATGTTTAACAATAATTAAAGTTTCATCTGGACCTGTGATGGTGAAAAAGATTGCAGGACTATTAGGATAAGCAAGCACTTAGGAAGTCTGCCTGTTGCTAGAGGACAGACTGATTTATTTAATTACTTAATTTTTACTGTGTTTTTCTCTTGAGTGTTTTGGTTTTTTTCATGAATGTATATCAAGTTCATTCTAGATACAGTCTGGAGACATGGAGAACTGAAACTAAATATTATTGTTTGACTAGGTGCATTTTTTGCTGACAAAAACCACAAAATGCATCTTTGTTTAGTTGTGTAAGCAAAACCTATTTATCAAGGTTTCAAATCCTTATGTTTTCAGTTTTTCTTATGTTAAAAATGAGTAGTTACTGAATCCATTTTCTTGAAAACATAGTCTGAAAGGAATCAGAGAAGAAGGATGTCATCTGTCAAGCGCAAGATGTGACAAAATAGAACAGAACAGCATTGAAAACCAAAAGTGTTTTAGCATTGTTTTGCAAGGTATTGGGAGTGCTGTAAATACTCCTACAGTAATTTTCTTCTTCTCCCCTGTAATATTCCAATGCTAATTGTCCAAATTTGTCAACAATTTATTGGCGGGGTTTAATTTCATAAAGAGTGGCTGCTGGCTAGAAGAGAGAGAGAGGTCCCAACCAGTGCCTCCTTGCTTGACCCACTGACAGCATGGATGATCCCACAGGGAGCTGGGCAGTGCCTTCCCTGGGATTACTCCTGAGAAGCAAGAGCTTGAGGATGTCGAACAGAAACATGAAGGAAGGTTGGCATCATTGTTAGGTAAAACCAGTATCACTTCTGCCTTAAAACTAGTTTTCTTTTAGTGAATTGTGGGTATTTCTGGTCACCACGGGCCAGGCTTCCAGGGTTATTTAGGTGGCTAAAGGTGTAGCTGGACTTTTGCTCTAATTCACAAGAGTACTTGCAGTACAAACAAACAGACAAGGAGGTGTAAATTGCTGTAGATGGTTAGGCTGATGTGATGCTTTTAAATATCCCATTGAATCTCACACGGACAGATTTGACAGTTCAGTGGTACAGCCTTCTGGTTTTCTCAGTGTTAGGACGATTCATCTTCTTTCATTTGGATTTAACAGAGGTTGAAAAAGATCCCATTCTCAGAAATTAGTCAAAATGAAGAAAACAGACTACTTTCACCTACTAGTGAAGCTCATCCCAATTTCAAGCAGGTACCTCTACTGCATGAAGAGAAGCAGAATTATTTGTAGATATGGATCTGTTGTAAAGACAGAAAATAAGATGCTCCTTGTGGTGTGTGATTGCTGTGACTTACCAGTGAAAATTTTGGTTGACCTCAAGAGACAGGGAAGTTTTGTTATTGTAAAGAGGAGAGCAGCATCCTTAGCCTTACTGCTGGAGGTGTGAGAAGTCACTGCTATGCACATTGAGTTGGTGGTTGGTCTGTTGTGAGATCTGCAAGTGGCACTCCCATGGAGACACCAGAGACATGGCTCTGAGCCACACAAGGGCAACTGCACAGCTCCCAGGGGGAGTCCAGAGGCAGCTGGGTGATGCTCAGAGAGCGTGGGACCTCAGCTGGCCCTCACCTAGCACTTGGGTCCTCCTCACCAGGAGCTGTCAAGACTTTGGCCTCTGTGTTTCCTGGTTGAACATTAGCTTTCTACAGCCAGGGTGACTCCCTTGCAACCATGCTTTCTATAACCCATCTGTCTGGGTGGATTTTTCTGCTCTCAGGGATGCTGTGGCACCCACTATTGAAAATATTGCTGGTATACTTGAATGCTTTTAACCAGCTTGGGGAAAGCCTAGGTTTTAGTGAAAGTTGTTACAACTTCAGACTCAAATTTATCTGATTTATTTGAAAAAATAATTAAAACTTTAAAAAATTAGAAAACTAAGACATTTCACCTAGAGAAAAATTACTTTAATTGCTCCATGTAAACCTTTAAACCTCTTCATGTGACCTGTATTAATTATAACTAGCAGACTTTTACCTGTTTGCACTGAATTATACAGAAGCAGGACAAGTTGCTTGTTGTTAGACCACAAACTTTTATGGACTGCATATATTTTACAAACTACTTTAAAAGCACATGTAAAATAATAAGTAATGCCCTACCTTTAATCTAAATTTATAATAGGTGTAGAAAGGCTTCTTAAAGCACGTATATAATTACTACATTGCACAGAACCACATGGGTTGAAAGAAAGCTTTGTTTGTAAAGTATCTTACACTTCTTTCCTGAGCTAGGTAAGTATTCCAGTTGCAAGTTATGATTCGTAGCTCAACAGTTTTCTTGTACATAGTTCATATTCTTTATTAACCATGACACTTAACCTAATAGTGCTAATCTGTTCATCCCCCCCACCTTTTGTTGTCTGTTTGACACATAGAAAGCAGAAAACAGATTTATTGTTCAAAGACGTGACAACAAAGGAATTGACTGTTACATTCTGGTTTTGTTCTTTTTTAACGATACATAAATAAAACCAAGGAAATTCTAACTTTTTGATGATAAAGATCCTGTGGAATGTTAAGGGAAGTGCTGTTTAATCCTTATTCAAGACAAAGTTCACCTTGTAAAATGTAATTTTATTGATTTTTAAAAGCAGAATTTTTATGTTTTCACCTTAAGAATATTCTTTATTTCCTGTCCTAAACTGTTAGTGTGTTTTTCTTCTGAACAGTTTCAGCCTACATTTCAGATACAAATAAAGTTGATCCCATTGCATAGATTAAATGTAGTATTAATTTTATAAGTAATTTAGAAAAGAAATTCTGGCAAGCAAATATCCAGTATAATTTTAACATTGTTCTACAGCTTGGTTTTGTGTGCACTTAGTATTCAATGAAAAATGTGATCTTTTGCTATGTTTGGAGAGCTCTGCTTTTAGAATAACATTCTTGCTTTAAATTTTTGTATGTGTCTCCCACTTTACCCTTGTGTGGAGCTTCCTGACTGAGGCTTCCTGTTGGGTGCTTGTATGAAGGAGATTGAACTTAGAAATCTGCCCATTGCAGGCACCAGGTTTCATACCTGAAACACATACCAGGTCCTTATTCCTATTCAGAAACATTCCTGACCATTTGATGTGGGAAGCAACTCAAAGACTTCAAGAAAGTTTTTGAAACAGTTATATTTCAGGTTTAGATCCTGTAAAAGCAATGACAAATTATTTACTTCATTTTTTTCCAGTTTTCCAGTCTTATTGCCCTTCCAAATTTTGAACAGTACATTGTCAGGCTTTTATCTCCACCTCAGGAGAGTTTTCTTTGTATTTGACCATCTCTTCCAATGCTGGGAGACCACAGAGCTCTTCTGAGCTTGCTGAAATTAGTTACCAGGAGATTCCCATAAAAACATGCCAATATCCTTTGCCTTTGTTTCTTTAGGTAGGACTTTTCTGTTATCCTCACTGCACTCTCCAAAGGTCTCAATAAGTGTGCTAATCAGGCAGAATCATTTTTGTAGGTTTCTGCCACTTGAGGTGAATAGCAAGGAGAGTGGTGAAGAAATGAGACAAGTCAGTAGACAATAAAATGACAACTGAAATTCTGCAGATAGAAATGTGAACTGCTAAACCTCAGTTTAAATGGTTGTAGCTGTACATGGAAACTGATGGCATTAGGCTGACCCTTTCAGAAGTGGGGTCTTGTCATCTAAGATAATTCCAAGAAAATTTGTTCAGTTCTCAGTAATTCCTCCAAAAATGAATATTCAGAACTGCCAGGAACAAAAAAAAAAAAATTACATAGGTTTCAGGAGGAGAATAGACAAATACTTCAGAGAGTTGTACTGAGGATTGCTACACAGATGAACTCCATCTGTCTCAGGAAACCCTCTGAGCTGAAATAGCAGGAAACTGAGAAAATGCCATGAAAATGGCATATGCTTTTTCTGTTCTTGCTCTTCTGTCCAGTTATGGCTGTTGCTGGAAACAGCACCAAGAGGATTGTTGGTTTCAACCAGTATTGTGGCCCTTGTGTTCTCAACACCTTTTTAATGTTCAGTTTAATATATGGGAGAAATGGGGCACAAACTCTATTGTTGAGTAGTTCCTTCAAGACAGGCTTACGGTGTGATAGCAATTTTATAAATGTAATCAGCATTCAGAAAGTAGCACAGATGTCTTTCTGAGACTGTCACTGATATAATTTGCCTGTGATGTATTTTTTGTGTTCATAGTGCTTCATTTCTACATTCTTTCTTGCTTCCTTTTGCTCTTGAGTCTCCATGGTTATTCTGGTCCAACACCCAGTGAGATTCCTGTGTAGGAAGATAAGACCTCATGTTTCCTTACCAGAAATTTAACTCAGTGAAGTTAAACTCAGTGAAGTTAGGGAAATACCATCTTTAAAATAAAGTTAAACGTCTTTACCTAGCTAGCGAAACAAAATTCATCATACTAAATTTATATTATTTACTTATAAAGAATGATATTAATTTGGTTCTAGACCTCGACTTGGCAGTGAGTGTAAGAGCCATGGGTTTTAAACATGCCTGTCCAGGACACCAGTGTGCTTGTTCCATTTTATATAAAGGAGCTTATCAATAACACTGAAAACTTCCAGCCCCCTCTCCCACAGGTCTAATTCAGCCTGACACTCCATGCATTTCTGCTTTATGGTAGTGGGAAAAAAGGTCTGTTGAGATGAACATGGATGTTTATTGGGGTGCAGGAATAGTGACCTACCTCCTGTGGTGTTGTTTAGTGTGTCACCTACATGCTGCATGGCCACAGAGGGATCTGGGGGTTTGCACACCCCCAGAGTCTGGGTCTGCTCAGCGTCAGCACTGCAGTGGGTGTGGGATGCCTTCCAGCAGATGTGCATGGCAAGTCCCACACATCTGGGCACCTATCTGTTTTGCTGGAGTCCCTGGGGCTCCCTGGAAGGCAAGATACTGTATTGCATCTGCAGGCATTCCAGTCTGAATCAGAGGTGGTCTTCAGTCACAACCCTGGAGTTAATTGTTTATAAAGCTGCTGAAAGGTCTCTACCAAATTTCATTTTAAAAAAAATACCTTTTCCTCTTGCATTTTATTTCCTTCCTCTTTTTTTTTTTATTTCTTTTTGGTATTCAGCTGTTACACTTGGCAAGTTTCATTCCCAGCATTTGGAAATAATTGTTTTCTAAATGCTACGCAGGTTATCTGCCAAATTTAACACCCTAAAAGGAAGTGGGGGTGGGGGACAAGAGACCTACCTGGGAATAGAGTGAATGTAGTGAGTCTTTAGAAAGTGCTAAAAAGGAAATTTACCAAATATAGCACCTAAAATCAAAATTATTGAGTTCCCTCACATTAACTGTAAAATACAACATGCTACCATCTACAGGGTAAAAAAAGGCCGTTTCACACAGCTTCATAAACTTTTTTTAATTTTCTCTACCAAAAGGTAAAGCACATGTGGTTTTTTGGGTTCTTTTTCTTCTAACAAATGTGTATAGTTTTTTCTAAGTGTTACTGGAAAAATCCCATTAGTTCCTGAGAAAACATAAGAAAATAGGAGCAAAGCAGAAACCACTGATGGTACTTAAAATGACTTTGCAATGGCATAATCAGCCGGGAGGTTGTAAGACAGGATTGATTTTGCTGATGGCACAGGAACAGGATGAAAAGTTTAATTTCTTCTCCTTGGCGATGGAAGGGCTAAGGTAGCCCAAGGTATTGTTGTGTTGGTTCTGTTTCTGATCACTGTGAGTTTTGTCAGGAGCCCAGTGCAGCTGAAGGTATGTTCCAGCAGCCCTGGGACAGCTCCAAGACGTGGATTAGTGGCAGTGGAGGTCTTGCGTGGGAAATGCACAACTTTTATGAAGAAACGCTTGGCAAGCATAAAGAATCAGGTTTCTTGTCCTTAAATGTAGGTGTCTAGGTGCCAGGGGTCAGCCATGGCCAGTTAGTTTTTGGTCACCCTTGCGTTTGGTACTCTCTCTCTCTGCACGTGGTCAGCCTCCACTGGTACGTCCCAGCCCTAAGACAGTATTTCTCAGTGACTGTGTTTAACATCCTCTTCCCGGGTGATCTGCCCCTGCCTTTTGCCAGGTGGGTGCTCAGATGGGGCTGGGGGACAGCCCTTCCATGACAAGAAGCTGGTTGAAGCTCCTGCCACCTCCACAGCGTGGCTGGGAGGGGCTGGCAGCCGCCCTGTGCCTGGCGGCAAGGGCGCGTGTTGAGATCCGCGTGTGTGGGGAAAATTGCGTGGTGTTGGCTAACGTTTCAGAAAGGAGGGAATAAAAATCCCCCATAAACCACTTTCTGTGCTTCTCTGTGGGATTTTTTTATTCCCTTTTAAATGGTAATAGCTGCTTGGAAAGAGGACTGCTGGTCATCATGCCTGGTACAACAGTACTTCTTTAGCTGGTGGGACTCTTTATACTGTTGTGTATTTAATGGTAATAATATTTTACAAAGCAAATGACTTCCAAAGAAGTAGAGAAAAATAAAACAGGATATGTGCTTTCATGACTTCCCTTCAATTTAGGTCTTGTCTTTTTCAATAAATGGAATTTTTATAATACTCATATTCGACGGCACATTTTGCATATAACAGCTTCTCTGTAATAGATACTGTGTAATTTGGATATATTTTTTGATACATTAACAAGTCAAGGGAATTAAATTAGTTTTTGTAAAGCTTTATTAAAAGATAAAAATAACCTAAGATGAAAATTAGGATCGGGATAACTAAGTTGCTTTTGTTTAAAAGTTGAATTTTTTCAAAATTAAAAGGACTTAATTATTATTACTTAATTGTGGATCAGCTGTTCTGTATTAAAATCTAAGCCCTCGTGTTACTGTGACTTGATTCTGCTGCCAGAGGTCTCTGGTGCCTTCTGAGCAAGACAAGTCGTTGCCCCTAGCAGTGTGGGTAGGTGCCCACATATGTAGGGGCTTTTTGTAAACCTCTTTTGCAGTGGCATGAAGTGCAGCATATGTCAGAGCAGAAATTACAAGAGTAGGCTCTTCTAAAACTGGTGTGTTATAGGAATCTTTCCCAGAGAGAGAAAATATTTGCAACAGCAGCTCCTGCAAGATAGGTCGCCTAATTACGGCTGTACTATAATATACACTAAAGCATATATGCTTTTTCCTTCTGGGCTTCAAGAGAAAATCACCAGTCTTTGTAAAATTTTCTTTCCATTAGTAAAGAGAGCACTGCTGATCTGAAAATCCATCAGGTCATCCATACCAGCATTACATCAATTGACTTTTGAATATTTTTCCATTAAAAAGGCTCCATTTTATTCCCTCGCTGAAGTGGCAGACTTTCGGTTTGTGCGGTTTTTCCATTTATTGAATTTTGCAATAAAAAAGTTTTTGAAACAGATGTCAGTCATTGCTTAGGAGTGAGGCATTGTTAGAGGGCTGTTTTCTTCTCTGGTTTTGGTTTGTGTTTTTGTTTTTTTTTTTTTTTTTTGAGTTTGTAAAAAAAAATCTTTTCCTTTCCCTCCCTAACTTTAATTGTCACTTTTTAAAGCCATAAATAGTTTTCTAACTTATAATCTGGTGTCAGAACAAATATAAGCACCAAACCCTGATTTCACAGAAATATTGCAGATTGGCCATTGTTCTCAGCAGGAGCAGGACTGGATTTGATCTCTCAATTGTAAACCAGAAAGAAGGGAGTGGATGCATTGCAGAAGCATGGTTCATATTAGCATCTTCCTTAGGGTGTGGAGTGGACCTGTTAACACTTTCTTAATGCTTAGATTTTATAGAAGTAGCCAAATGTATGCAAGGAGTAGTGTCCAAAAAAATGGGTTTGGAGGGATTTTTTTACTTTCTTGCTAGGATCTTATCCAGGTAGAACGATAAAGAATAAGATTTTGAGTCCCAATCCTAAACTATATGTATTTCATATGCAGAGTGGTTTTAGGACAAATTGAATATCTTCAGACCATATCTTCAACTGTCACAGAAGAGCAAAGTGATATTCGCATTTCTGTGTATATAATGTGTGTGTGTGTGTTTCTGTATCTATGTACACCCACTTAAAAAAATCAGATTTTAATTTCTATTTTTTGTTAACAGCATTTTCCCTATGTATTTAAAAACAAAGCACCAGGTTTTCTAATGAGGATTTTATCTGGGTTTGTTTAAATTACACCAAGAATAATTCTGAGTTTTAAGAGGTTTACAGCATTTTATTCTAAAGGAAGAGGGAAACCATATTTTGGGTTGATATCTGTTTGGTAGGGTAAGCCTTTATTGTTTCATCTCAGTACTTCACTGTTACTGTAAACATCAAAGGACACCCTTTCCGAAGCATCCCATATTTATAAATTATGAGGCCTAAGACTGTGACCTAATGTAAACTTGAAGAGATTAAGTACAAAAATATCCTTAGCTTGAGGGCAACGTTTGAAAACTTTGTGGATTTTCTTTTTTATCCTGGCTCTGTCTGCAATCATGTTGCTTTGTTGTTATTTCCTCTTAGCATTAAAGTACTATTGACATTGATAGATATCAGGGGAAGGCTGAGCTTCCTAAAGGTGAAAAAAAAGTAAAAAAGAAAAAAAAGAAGAAGAGATGTGTTGTTGGCACAGAAATAGTGGTGGTAGAAGCGCTCCTGGCTGCCTTTTATTCTTCTGCAGACCGTGAGCACAACGGGGCTCTCGCTGCCTGCTTTTGGCTTGCATGGATTCGCAATAAACAGCTCAGCTATGTGTTTATTTTCAAGACTGAATTCAATTCTTCAAAGACAACTGCTCCCAACTTGTGAATACTTGTTAGTTGCTGGAAAGTTGCAGAAGTGAAGATCAGCTCCTAGTTTCATGCCAACAAATTAATCCGACGATGTGGTGCTGTCTTTTCCACAGGTGTGTGTGTGCTAGGACTGTCTGAACCTCCCTGTAACTAATAGCCCGTATATAATTTGGAAGGAGAAATCTTCAATGGAAGACCCCGAGGGAATAAATGGGAAGTCTGTAAGTAAACAACTTGTCAGTCCTGAGGAAAAAAGTTGTGGCTTTTAAAGTGGCAATTATTTTTGTGGCAACCAAGTGAATTAAAGTCTTAGAGAGCTACATGCCCTTTTAATGCTTGGAAGAAGCAGGGAATGATGAAATTAGTTGAGAGATGGAGGCTTATGCTAAAGCTACAGAAAATTAAATATGGCTTTAAAAATATTTGTCTTCAGCGATTCATATTACATAATGAAATATTCTTTCTTTCTCTAAGAAATATTTGGCCTGCTGTGTTTATGTTGCTAACAGTTGTATGTGTTAGAGAGTTTTCTTCCCATTATTTGAAGGTATTTCTCTTTTTCTGTTTGAATATATGCAAATACTGCTTCTGGGAGAAGTGAGTGCAACTCCTAGCTGCAAAGTCTTAAGAACAGTGGCAAAAAAATGTAGTAGCATTGCTGTTTGTTGTAAATGCTTGTTTGTAGAGTCACAATAATAAGAAATTTTGCAAACTGTCAGGCACAATTAAGAATGTTTCATGCATGTTCAGATGATTAGTTGTGTGTTTAGGATTTGTCAATTTAATTTGTGACATCATTCTTTGTTCTCGGTGAAATTCAAAATGCTACATACATGGTTTTATTCTGAATTGTTACACAGAAAGTGTAGTATCAAGATTACCTTATTTTTACCAGTTGTAAAATACGTCCAAAAGCTATTTAGTAAATTTAATTAGATTTATTTCCTGCATTTTTTCCTGATGTATTTATTTTCTACATTTGACAGTAGTCTATTCTCTCCCACTCTTCCCTTTGTATTTCATGTTTCTATATCCAGTTTCCCTGATGATTTCATTTAATGTAGCAACTGAGTAGACAAAACCAAATCCCTTGATAATAAGCCTGTTGTGTTGCGTGTTTTTGTTACACTTCATGTATAGTGTAATTTTTGCTGTCTGGAGCAATATGGCTTTGATTATTTTCCGATGTTCATTTGTTCCAGTCTTGTCTCTATGTGTATGTTTGGGTATTTATCCATCACTGCTACCACCATATGTGGACAGGACCAGTTAACTCTTAGGGAAAGGGTGGCCATGGTTACCAACAGGCACTAAACAGGGATGGTCCTGTTTGCAGTTGCAGTGCCAGAGCTTTCAGCACCACCCAAGCTCCTCGTTCTATTTGAAATTGGCTTTCATCCATGCATGAAAAGCCTTTCCCTGATCCTGTCAGGATTTTCTGTGGCTTCTACTGCAATACCTCGTCTCTGTGTGCCTGGCATAGCCTGGGCTTCGTGTGCTGTGGAGGGTTTGGGCTGGGTAATGGTGTGCTGGGCTGTATGTAATGACAAATGTAACTGTCGCCTGACATAACAGGAGTATTAAGGGAAATATTTGTTCATGGTTTGGCACTACCAGCACTCCTGTTGGTGTTATTCATTCCATTCCTTCTTTTCACCACTTAGTCCAGAGAGCCTGTAAAACACTTCATCTGCTCAGTTTCCTTTCACATTACCCAAGTGAGTGGTAGTTGTTGATGCTATCAGGATTATCAAAATCTAAGCTAGTAACTGCTGAATAGACCCACTACTCTGACCAGCACTCAGGCTTCTGTAAATGAGGACTGAGGTGCCCAAAGGTACATGACACGGGGCAGGGTGTGACTCTTCTGATTGCAGTACCATTGGAGTGGTTTAAAATTGGGGTATTAAACCCTGGAATCAGATCTATCAATTAGGTCTCACTTGAAGTCATTAATTACTGGACAGTCTGCTGTGTTTGCATCAGCCACTTGACCAGCAGGGAGATTTCCTAAAAGCAGTAGTCAGAAAGCAAAATAGTCTCAGTGAAAATAAAGATGGTGGCATGAACATTGTTTATTTTGCTCTGTGTGTGTGCATAAAATGAAAGAGAGGGTGAGGGATAGATTAGTATTCTGCAATAAGAAACCAGAAACAAAAACCTGTTTGGGATTTAAGATCCCAAAAACATGTACTGACTTTGAAAACCTGATGCTAGTCCATAGGAAAAGAAGAAAACTTCCCTACACATACCAATTGAAAGGTAATTTAATTTTGCAGCTGGCCAGTGCAAATTATGAGGTGGAAGCAATTTCAGGTACATGTAGGTAAGGGAGGAGCTTTATTCAACAACTGAGAAATGAAGCTGGATGTTTTAGGAAGCTGGATGTTTTAGGAAGACAGAGCTCGATGGAGAACAGAGAAAATACCAAGAGAAGGAGAAGGTAAAGGCAAATGAAAAAATGTTGTCAGCCAACAGTATGAGAGAGTAGATGAGGAAGTACTTTACCATTGTCTTTGGCCAAGATTTCTCTTTTGAGGAAGAGGGTGGTGTTGCACATGCAAATACAGCCTGTCAGTGTTCATGTTTACAGAGTGTATCATAATAAGCCCAGTAAACTCACTTCTGCACTGCTGTTACACTCACGCAGCTGAGAGAGTATTTTAGCCATTTCCTAATCAAGAAATGGTTCTAATTGTACTAATTGTCACATGCTTGCTTTGCATTCTGTAGGAAATGAACTTCAAACTTGGGCTTGCAACCTTGAACATTACCTCTGCCCCTGCACTTCCTTTACTATGTGCTTGAGAAAGAGGCACAACACAAACCTGAGGCTGGCTGGACAGAGGATATCAGTGTGTTATCACATCTGAAAATTTCACTGAAGTTCTGTTGCTTTCTTTCCAGGTCCAAAAAAGACTTTGAAGCTTGTTTGCTACTGATATATGCACCTATCAAAGATGGTTCACTCACGTTTCACCAAGCTAAAACAAATGGTTGGGTTTTTTAAATTAGTATTTTCCTCACTATCCTGAAGGGGCTTTTCTGTCTGCCAGTCATTTGCAACGAGTCCCACTGTTCGAATATATTTGAGACATCAAAAAAAACAAATTATTGTTTTAATTATTTTTGAGATGAAAATGTCATTTTGAGTGTTAGAGAAATTCTGATTGTAAGGAGCCTAGGGCTGTGTAATAGTACATCTTATACCAAATTGATTTAAAAAAAAATTATGCAAAATTATCATTGCTTGTATTTTGTGATAGGCTAAGTCTACCAGTTCCAAACTTGGCATTGGCATGAATCTGTTGCCTTAGAAACCCTCTAGAAGCCCTAAAAACATGACAAACACTGATAAGATTCAGCATGATAACCCAGGTGGTTAGAGGTACCCTGATGATGACTTCTAAAATAAAACTCTAAAAGGGCAGTGTGGAGGTCAGCAGGTATTTTATTTCATTTGATTTGCCTGTGATTTTTTTTTTAATGCATGGGGTTTATTTATTTGAAATACTCAGCACAAGAAAATTTTCACAAATAAATACTGTCATGTTTTCAGCAATTACTATATCCTCTGGGGCTATTTTGGAGGGCTTTTCTTCTGTAACTCTCTTTCTGGTAGGAATAGTAAGTTATTATATAACATAAAATAATTTTCATTTCTACCCTGTCCAGGCTCATAATTGAAAATTCTCATTGCAAAATTGCACACCAAGAAGTATTTTCAGCATCAAGTGTTTTTGATGATGGAGTTTGCCCATCTGGAAAACAGAGTGAAGACTCTGAGGCCCTCAGCAGTCAAGGTAGATCCAAATAGTGTGTACCCAATGAGCCAAAAAAGGAGGTTCTCTTGGTCCACTCCGGCAGTTAATTTTTTCTGATTGTCCGCACAGCCCCCAAACCTCATCTTTCAGTCAGCACTCTGGGCAGCCTGTTTGCATATTTCCAGCTTCTTTATCCTCCCTGCTGCTCACTGGTCACTTCTCCCATGCCACATAGCAGAGAGTGGCACTTTGCACCGAAAATTCACCTCCTACCTCCATTAGTGGAAAGACAGAGAGCAAGTAGCTGGTTTCAGCAAGAAAGGGGGAGGGAGAAAATAAAAACCCAAACCAAAAAACATCCAGCACCTGGCTGCAGCAAAATAATGAATTTTGCAGCAAACATGCGAGATTCTATGGAATCTTGGAAAAATGCCAGACTCCACGACCACAGAAATGCTGAGTCCATGGGGCCCAGAGAGAGATGGCTGGGGCAGTTCACATCTCTCTGTCTTTGTTTCAAGCTCCTTGCAGTCGTACTGAGGCATCAGATTACACTCTCTTCACATTTTCAAGGTTATCTTCACTACCAGAAGGGCTAGAAAGTTCATTTTGTTTCAAGGCAAGCTAGGATCCAGCAGCACAGCTCTTGAGCTGTTTCAGAGGACACTGCCACAATGGTGGCATGGCTGTGCCTGAGGGCATGGCTGGTGACCTGCAGATTTGAACAGCATCATCAATGACATGTTTGTCATGCTTACTCACATTACCTGTTTGTTCACAGTAGGGAACAAAGTCTGTGAGGAGGAAGGGTGAAAATAGAAGTATTTTCCCTTTGGTTGAAAACTGAGAGCATGGTCACTGCGAAAGTCATGCGTGTGCTGCCTAGTTTTTCTCAAAGACTGGCAAAGTTCTCCCCTCTGTGTTCCCCTCCTGTTCTGAAGAAATGCATGACACGTTTCCTTTTTGGAAAGCTCTGCAAGGCAATAACCAACAAGCACCATGCAATTGCAATCTGTAACTGAACCTATAAAATGTAATCGCTTGCACCCTTCCCACTCCCCTTCCCCTCTCTATCTGCAATTGGCAGAATATTGGAAACATAAGCCACAAAACCCACTTATTACACTCAGTAAGTGTCAAAAAGAATGAACAGCCGGAACTAGCTGATGTATTTAAGTTCCCCAAATTGAAGTGAGCTGCTGCTAGGCCGTCTGTAGCAACTGCTCAATCAGTTACGATTGATAGAATTTTTTCTTTCAAACCATTTTAGTGAAAATACTCCTGAAAACTGTAAGTTGTTTGTGGACAGTTTGAAAATATTGTTCACTACAGGCTCTTCATTCATCTGTGTTTGCAGTAACACCACTGCAACACCACGGTTGTCACTTAAAATGTACCTTTCCTCACTGGTGGCAGAAATCCTAAGGTGCCGTAGGCAACAGTGCTTGCAGCACTGACAGAAGTACTGCTACCCACAGCTTGTAGTGTTGGACATATTCCTCAAGGTCACAAAGACCTTGCAGGGGCTTTGTTGGGGTCCATCAACAGATGCCACCGCTTATCTTGGTTACAAATCCTTGTTTCCTCGCAGGAGTGGAACTTTTGCTTTGTTACAGTGTGAGGCATTTTTAGATGACTTGTAAAAATGGGTATATGAGAAATACACAATCCATCTGACTTATTCCAGCCGCTGTGTGCCACTGTTCAGCATGGAGTCTTTTCCTGCAAGTCTTGATGAAGTTGTAGCTTAGCCCTTAACAGTAAAAAGCAAACTGCCAGTGAAGTTTATTTTCTTTTTTATTAGGTTTTCTGGACCATTGTTCCGCTCAAGGAGCCATGTTTGTTAGTTTTGGCTCTCTGACTTCTCTTCCTTAAGGATAAACTCTCCTTAGGCAGTTGTACAGCTATGCACTGAAAGACTGCATAGCAGTTTATTCACAGCCCAAGCTCCAGCCGAATTCAACTGTGTGACTTCCTGGCTTAAGCAGGGGTGCATCCGTAATGTAAATACCTACTTGATTCTGTGGAAAACCAGGAGGTTTTTTGTTTGTTCTTGTAAAAGATTCCTGCGGGAAGCTTAACTTTAAAGTTGGCATCCAGCCTTCTCTGCTGTGACTCGGATACTGATCTGATTTTGTGCTTTCATAGACATTTTTATATTTGAAAATTTTTAATTCAACATTAGCTTTGCTTACAAGCTACAGAGCAGAATAAAATCACATTACAAACATTGTAGTATTAGATTTTATCACCATTTATTTCTTCTCGTCTGCCCAGGGATTTCTGCATGTTCGGTAGAACTAATTTGCAGTCAGACACTGAGGTCTTCTAGAAGGCCAGCAGGCTCCACAAACTAATTTATCCAAATAACCAATCCCTCATAGGCCAACCATAGAAGGACACCAAAATGGCCTAAGCAGGCAAAGCCCCCTTTTGAAGTCTGGAATGTTTTGACTGACTTGAAACAGGCGGCAGGAATGAAGGGATAATTTTCAGTGACCCATGGGACTTTTTTGCCATTTTCAAATATTAGGTAAAACAAAGAGAAATTGCTTGTTCTAATTTAGAAAGACTTAACAATCCGGAAGGTAACCAGACTCAGAATTGAGTACGAAGGTATAGAGCTGAAGTTTACTTAATGCATTGAAGGTTTGCATCTGGGTATATGGTATTTACACACTCACACATACACAGGCTGGTTTACTTATACATGCACATACCTAAACTGTTTTTTGAATTTGACTTCTTTAAAAAAAACTTTAGTGTAAAGTATATTTATGCAATATTAAGTGGACTACCTGAAATTATTTTTTTAAGTACACACGTTTTTTCTTGAAATAATATTTTCTAATTAAAAGTATGTGTTTCTGTTGCTGCTTCAAAAGGTGGGATAGTCACTTAGATGCCAAGACTTCCATGTTCCACCCCCTGTCCTGGTGCCATTTGAATAAATGTGGAAATGAATACAATTTTAAGTGGGTTTTCTAGTCTAAAGTACTCCTGCAGATACAAAGAAGTATTTTGATGATTCTATAAACCCAAAATTTTCTATGACTACTTCTAGGAAGGAAGAGAGAATGTGAATATTTAGAAATAAAATGAAAACTTTACAGATCAGGTATTTCATATCTGGCTACTTGAATATGCATCGTAAAGACAGTGTGGAGTGATCACATGGATTTCAGCAGATTTTTTAGAGGCATTCTCTTGTAAATTTGGTCTCAGGTTTACCATGCATATTTATGTGATAGGTTGAACCCTGTATTTAGCAACACTAATGGCTGACCAACTCCAGAACTCAGCTTCATCCTCATGACATTGACTTGTAGTTAAGCTGGAGCTTCCCAGCAGAAGAAATGTTGTCTTTAAGAAGGGTCCCTAAGGCAGTAGTGAAGCTGCTCTACCTGTGCTTAATAGAATTATGTTTCCTTAAAGCAGTATTTTGACAAGGATTTTGGTCGCTCTTTTCCCTCTGACATCTTTGGTAGTTCCTGGCATGGAGCATTGCTGTGCAGCTCACGTGTGTCCTGATAACTGTATGGATAGCCATGTCAGCAGATAAGAGGTTCAAGTTAGCACTTAAATATTTATGGTACTGAGTTGGGCTGTGGCTGTCACTAGTATTGCTCCTATATACAGAACAATCTCCTAGTTTTAGTTTATTATTTTATGTGGGATATCAAAATATAAGTTCCTCCCAGTTTCAGATTTCTCTGAAATGTTCATTCTTACTGTTGTCCTATGGCAATAGAAAATGACAAAGAAATAGAATGACAAAGAAATCCTGTTTAAGTGCAGTTTTCAATCCTGTATATACTGACCTCAGATTAGTGAATTTCAGAAACATGATATTTAAATTAATGTTATTTTGGTGTGAGTTTATATATGTGTGTCTGTGTGCATGGAATGTATTAGATTAAATTAAGTTACATTCCAGCTTTTACTTGAGGAATATAATTTTGTTAGTAGTTAATAATGTTAATGCCATGATTTTCTCATATTATGTTTACATATATGGCTACAGTAAAATCAAATTATATTTGCTGGGGGTAAGATTAGTCAGTCAAGGAGCTGTTTACAACAGGAGAAATTTAAATTCAGACCTGTTAGGAAAGAGATTCTTCTCTATTTCTGTCTGCCTTGCTGTAGCTGTACTGTCTAGACTGTCCTGGAAGATGTAGACTCAGAGGTCTCGTGGTCCGTGCAGCAGAGTCTGGCAGTGAATAGAAAGCTTCATAGGGATTTCTCATCAATCACATAGAATTTGTCATTTCAGCATTTTTGGCATTCGAAGCCTTATATTCTTCCACCACCATTCACATGGGGTGGACTTTCCGTTGTACTGACAATGCACCTCTACAACTGTGCAGTGTAGCAGATGGGAGAAAATTTCTTCCTGGCTCCTATGGAGGTCAGCTCCTACCCTAAAGCACAGTATTTGATTATCCTGATTATAATTCACAGAGCTGTAAATGCTGTTAGTGGTCGTGAGTCAAGGAATGAAATTGCTTGAAGAGAAAAAAATAAAAGTTTTTATCTTTTTTCTCATTCTATTTTAAAGGAAAAAAGTATAAGAGTAAGTCATTTCAGACACACTTTCATACTTTCCTTATGGTGCGGAGTAATTTTAAAATACAGTCTAGGTGTAGCATTTGGGCAAAATGAATGGGGATTCAAAGAGTGAGAGCTTTTAGAGTAAGCACTGCTTTGGTGCTTATAGATTCAGGAGCTGGCTCTTGCTGAATGTGTGTTTAGTACTGCAGGTATTTTTAGAAAGTAAGCATGATCTAGTTTTTATTTTATTTTTATTCTTAATAATTGGACATATTTTTCATGTTTGACCACCCTTTTTAGGCCTGTAAATAATTTAAAAGATCTAAAAGTATCTCAGTATTCAGAATAAACTAGTTAAATGCATATATGCCTGGCTTTCACCTTCAGTTATATGTACTTGAAGAAAGAATCTAAATTTAGGATTGCCCTGTTCCACTTCTATTTTTCTACTCTAGTTTGAAGCATTTGTTTTTTGGGGGACAAGCAAGGTGTATTTAGGGGTAGGCTGATGAGTACCTCAGAACTTTGTCCTTTGCAACAATACTTTGAAGAGGGAGAAGGTGCAAGATCTACGTTATATTTTTCTCTGTTTTTTGCAAGGCTTTGTAAAAGCTGAGTGGCACATCAAGCTGGTTTCTGTAGTGCAGACACTGCACAAATCCTCTGCTCAGTCCCTGTAAGGGCTGTATGCTGCCATTATGCTTTCTATAAACAGAAGACAAGCACACTGCCAAATCCTTGCAGCACTGGACATCAGCTCTTTCTGTTCTTAGCTTGTTTTGTTTATTGATGCTCGAAGACTGTCTTATTTGCCAGTATTGCATCCGCTTTTGATCATCAGAAGCAAAGAGTATCATGCACTTCTTGATAGCTTGGAATCTCCATCTTTGCAATTTGTTCTCCATCTGCAGTTTTTTAAAAAAAATAATTACCTCTGATGAGTGTAATTAATTAAATTCTGTATTTTGGTCTGACTAATGAGACTTAAAGACAAAAACTACTCAGAAGCAAACATTTTCAGGACTGGACAGAAAAACAAGAGTCTTGTATGACAGCTTGAAGAGCCTCAGACTAGGAGTAGCAGACAAGAACAAGAGGTAAGTGCCACCAGATTGGGATAGACAACATAATTTAGCCTGGTATTCTGGGACTGGTGGTAGACAGTTAATGAGAGTAGGAGAAAGGGAGCAAATCCTGCTTTTGAGAGGATGGAGGATACATCCAAAACATTGTGTTTAATGCTGTCCTTCATGAATTTGCTTTTGGATATGTGTGTGCTTTGATTCTCTGTAATAGTAAGTTCCAGAACTTAATGATGCCTTTTCAAAGAAACTGGTTCTGTTTTGTGCTTGCTGCAAAATAACTGCAGCAAAAACATGGGGTTGTTAAGTTTTCCTGACATGAGAAATAATGACTTGCCAATCTCAGTTCACTTCCTGCAGTCTCTTTCCTGATTTGGTAGAATTCTCTTGTTTTCATGACACAAAGGTGTCTCTTCCAAGCTGAAGAGGCTTGTTTTTTTCCTGAGGCTGCTGCTGAGCTTTGTGTGAGAGATTCAAGATGTGAGCACTCCGGCTTTGTGATGTTTTCCGTTTTACTCTGTGTTTCCTTCCTAATAATTTTAAACAGTACATCCACCCTTTTGACTGCCATTGGCCACTAAGGCCTTGTTTTCAGAAGATTACTGGCAACAACTGCAAGATCTCTTCCTTGGGAGCAATAGATAATTTAGCACTTACCCTTGTCCATTCTCAGTTTGAATTGTCTTTTACTTTACATTTATCAACACAGAATTTCACCAGCTCTTGTCATGTGTGGTCACCATAAAAGCTGTTTTCTGTAGGCAGATTTACTTTGAGCTGACCTGAGTTATGCAGCAAATTTATAGCCTTGCTGTTTGTCATCTTTTCCAGGGTATTTATGTTTAATAGTCCAGGTCATTTTGCAATTCTACTAGTAACATTGTGAAAACTGCCCACTTACTCAGTTCCATCCTTTAAATAGTAATTAATGACAGATCTTTTATTTTACCTTATGACAAAATTGTTTAAGAGCTTTCGGCTTGTGAGAGCTTTCCAGAAATCTAAATACACTACATTAGCCAAATCATCCTTGTCCAAATAATCATTAACTCCTTACAGAAATGCTAGTAATCTTGAAGTTATGGCTTCTCTTTACAAAGCCATGCTTTCTCTTCCCCATTACATCATATTCCCATGTGCCTACCAATTATCTTGTTTATTATAGCAGCTGATTTGATCATGCTTCCATTGTTTTAGAGCTCTTGGGTGAACTCTTGAATCTGTCTGGTTTGTGTCCCTTCATTTTGTTAATCTTTCCCAAAGCTTCTGCTGATATTTTGTTTTAGAGCTGTCAAAGACTTTTCTCCTTGGATAGTGAGCATTGTGAAAATAATTAATTTAACTATTTCTGCAATGGTCTTGTCTTGACTGAATTTTTCTTTGTTACTACAGTTAATGAATTAAGTTTTTATATTAATCTGAGACAATAACAAATGGTTCTTCAGGGTTGGGGTATTTTTTGGCCTATGTTTTCCTGTGTTTGCATTTGAATCTACTGAACATGAGCCCGTTTCCAGTTTCAGGTATTTAACTATAGTGTGTGGCACTCAGCTTTTGTAATGTCTCTGACAGACATTCAGAACCTTTCTCACTGAAGCTAATCAGAAAAAAAAAAAAGTCTTGGAAGCAAAAACTCTGTATGAACTTGTGATGAATTAGCTTAAATAATTTTTGCCAAAAAAACCCCAGAAACTGGGGGCACTGGCATCAGTTGCAAGTCAGGAATATGTGATTCCACCCCCTCTTTGCTCTCTTCTCTGGTGATGGTTCTTTGGGATGTCTGCCAATGACAGAGAGCTTGGGCTGGCACAGAGAGGGGAATGAGCACTCGCCCTTCTGATCAAGGGTTCCGCTCACTTGGCTACAGGTGAGCAACTTCTTCCAGACAAACAAGAGGAATGGTGCTTTCCTGGAGGAGCAGTTTGAATCCTAGCTCCAATCAGGCAGAAATGTGGTTTATACTCTCTTTTGCATTCTTTGGCTTGTAAGATAGGGTTATAGGAAACACCTGCCTCAGCCACCTTTCTGTTCTGTTCTGCCTCACCCTCTTTCTGTTACCATCCAATCTTTTTGTTAAAAGCTCTGTCTCCAAAACTTTCTTCTCCCCTTGCCAGTAAAGTTTCTGGATGGTTCTGATTTATGGTCTGACTCAAAAGGGATAGACAGATAGGTTTTGGGAGAGTGGGAACATAACTTTCCAGAAGAACTTGCATATGGGATTGTATTTTGCTTTCCTTTTGTAACCTGCATCTCACTGTCCAAGAAAAGATGCTGCTGGTAAACATCCAATTATTTATTTAATATTATTTTAAGGTCAATTAGTAGCTTTGTGAGTTTTAAAAAATATATATGTCCTTTATATGTAGTGGAAGATCAAAGACCCATTCCAGCAGGTGGCACAGAGAGAGGAAAGAAAAAAGCAAGCTGTTGCCTAAAGAAATTGAATGTTTAGCTTAGAGCAACATAAGATGGAAGAGTAAATTTTAGACTTTTAAGCCCATCTGTTCTAAAAGAAAATTCTGAGAGTTTAATTACTTAGTTTATCTTTTTAAAATACTGTATTTTTTAATGAAAAATGAATTTATTCAATACTGTTAATAAGTAATTCTGTGACTACTTTTTCTTATATTTTGGTTGACCAGATGAACCATTTGAAGATTGACTCTTATCAGGGCTTTGTCCCTGTTGTGAAAGATCAGTACCCAGTCAGATCTATTGAGACTGAGGCCCCAGGCAATTTTGCACGCCTGGCTTCAGTGGGCACTTGCAGCCAATGCCTGCTGCAATGTTGCTGGACAAATCTTAGAGGTTGGGACCAAAAAGACAGTCTGCATTATCGCTCCTATGCTAAATCCCAAGCAAGTCAGTTGGAGTGCAAAATGTGTGGTTCTGCTCCTATCTTGTGCTCTTCTTTCTCCACTTTATTCCCCCTCTTTCCCATTTCTGTTGCCTTTTGTTCAAGAAAAGTGTATCCTAATTAACATTCATCATTCCTCTAGCACATGAGTTGTGAATCCTCAGCTGGCAAAGGTGCTAAAACCATACTTTAGTCTGGTACTTGCATGATTTGTAGATCTGAAAGCAGATGATAAGATCATGTGCCCAACTTGGTCAACATTATTACAATTAAAGGTGTGCATGTGACAGAAGCTGTTTCTATTTTAATTATATCTCCTTCTACTATTGGGCACCAGCAATAGAGCAGCTCCAAATCCCTTTTCTGTCTCTTCCTAGGCGTCTTCCAGGGAAGAGTTAATCCAATGACCATTGGATTAGAATGGCATAATAAAAATTTTATCCACTTGTTGACCTCCTCATGAAATGTTTTGGCATATAAGTGGGAAGAGAGCAAGAAATGTTAGCAGAAAGAAAGCAGTTGTAACACCTTAAAATTCTGAAAGCACTAATTGCTTTTCTTTATTAAAGATTAAAGATTTTATTAAAGATTTAGACAGTCTGTATGTGGATCAATATGATGGTGGCATGTGATGACCGCTCTGTACTTGAAATGCCAAGATGTATTGACTTCTTGTCATCATGTAGTGAGAAGGGTCATGCCAGCACCTTTGAATCCCTGGGCCTTTTAGAGATCTCCTGTGTGTTAGATTTGTTACCTGCATGTTGTGGCATTTGGTGTATTGTGCAGGAGGAGGTTGTGCTGAGCAAAGGTAGGGAGGAGGGAGGGAACTGCTCTGTGTAGTGTAATCCAGGAGTGGCTAATAACATGCTGTGGAAAATAATTCTGAATGGGAAGTGAGGCAACTAAGTTTGGGGAAAAAAAGGATGTCATTTGCTCTTTCCTTTTACCTCCAGCTGAAAGTACTCTTCCACTTATTTGCCTTTCCCAGGCTTTGATTTCTCATCTTTGTTCTCATGTTTTACTGGCACAGAAAAGTCCATTATTTCAGTTGACCGAGGATCGTAGCAGCACATACCTGAAAAATTATTTGTACCTCTGAGCTCTTCAGTCTTTTATAGCCTGCCATGAAAATAAAAATGGATGTTAAATATTTTTCTAGCATGACTTTGAGTGTTATCAGTTATGTGCTTCTGCTGTTGAGTGTTTTGACTATTTGCTTACTTCACACTAATGGCAGATTTACACTGATGCTGTTTAGGTCATCCTGACTCCTTTCCTTAAGCAGTGGTACACGTTTGGCTTCACTCCCATTGACTGTCAGCTGGTGCTAATAATAAACTGCAGATCTCAGCTGTCTTTGCTGAAAAGCCAGTGTTCTTTTGGGGACTTTTTTTTTTTCTCTGAGCTCATCTTATTCAACCACTGATGTTTTGTGCTCCTCTAGTTTCTCATTGTCAGTGGCTAAGTAGGAAAACATTATTCGTTGTGAAGTGTTCACAGGGCGTTCAGCATTAGAGACAGCTGCTAGAAATAGAAGTCCTGTCCTTCTTGGTTTTGCTGAGCAGTTGAGGATAGTTTGTGTCAAAAGAACTCAGTGGGAGATTTTATGTTGTTGTTACTGCTGTTACTTAGGATTGCAAACTCTTGCCACATTTTTTATTGCACATGGCATTTACTGTCATGGACTTCTTGTCTTAGTATTTTTTCTTTTTACAGTATTGCTTGGTAAATGTTTCATGCTTAAGTATCTTTCATACCAAATCCATGTGAGATACTAATTTAGAGGGCATTATTTTTCTTTGTGCAAGCCTTGCACCCTGCTGGGAAATTGAGAGAGTTAAATTTATAAGTCAAAGAGGATTGTCAGAAACAAGTGGTGCTGACAAACCCAATGTGTTTTGTGTTTTAACATTTGTTTTCTGTGAGTAATTTGTAGGTATAAAAGTAACATTTGAGTAAATTAAGTGATAGGAACTGTTACACAGGACCTGTGTAGGTCTGCCAAGAAAAATAAACATGACTGTGATGAAGTGTGTGATGGTGGTGTTAGCAGAGCTGTAGAGGCTCTTGGAGGGACGCTAAACAAGCATCACTGGGATCATAAACAAGCTGACCATGTGGAGTCCAGGAGCTGGGCTTCTGACACAGACATTCTCTAAATCCACCACAATCTTTCATTTTACTGTTCATAAAGGACTTTTAAAACTTTGTTATTTTCATTGGTTCTGAATCTGTCAAAATTAGAGGACTAAATTAACTGTAACATCTGATGTGTTTAATCCAAGATCTTTGTGTTAGCCTAAACTAAAGGTTAACTAAAGGCTAGTCACTAAAAGTTTCATGATTGCTCTGCTGACACTTTTTAAACATCTAAGACTTCAGTAAGGAGGAAATGAAATTTCTCTGCTTTGAGATCTCCCTGTGTAATTGGATGCAATGTTCTGGTAGTAAGGAGGGTTTTGTCATTAAGACATCGATCTCACATTGGGAAATGAATCCTCTCCATGGCTGTCCTACAAGCTTCTGTGGCTGTGATGCCCTGTAGTTTGTCTCTGCCTATTCTTTGTCTGCAAAATGGGACAGTAATGTTTTCCTTCTCATCGTATTAATCTAAATAATTTTAGCTAGTTGTGGTAAGGTTCTGTTATGTCTAGAGGTTGCACTAAGCACTGTCTTGTAGTCCTGAGCATTGAATGTATCCTTTTGAAAGTAAAGTGAGAGTGCCTGGCAAGAAAAATGAACTACTTTAAGCTTTTGCTTTCAGTAATCAAAAGCATGAAGCTCAAAATATTCCTATGAAGGTCTCTGTGTAAGTGCTCACAGCAACTATATTCCAGTGGACAAATACAAAACACACAGAGACTAAGCCATGTTTTTGAAGTGATGAAGATCTGAAGTCTAGATTTGAACACTGTATTATCTGTCCCCAATAAGGGAATGGGAACTGTGTGTGCAGAGCTAAAGCTGTGAATTTGATCCAGAACTTTGTTCTATATTCTGCAAATGCAGTAATTTCTCTAAAGGCATATTATTTTGTATGACTTCTTCCTCTTTGTGAGTGAGCCCACTTTTTATCATGGTTGTTATATAGTTTATGAAAAAGGTAAGCTTTGGTGCTATTTAAATGCTAGAGCAATTACTTTCTATAGCAGACATTAACATTTTAAAATGCTAAGCACATCTTTAAGTGACACTATTCAATACTTTCGCATTGCTTTGTTCTCATCTGGTCAGAATATAGTGTGGGAATATTCTGCAATAACCCAAATTATAGAATATATTTAGTAGTTTTTTAGCATATTGAGTAGCTTAATGCAAAGTGGTACTGAGAGGCAAATGAATAAAATGCCAGGATAAATAAAGCAAATTTTAATTTTTTTCTTTAACTGTTTTTAAGATAGGACAAAGTTAGTAGTCTTACTTTTAGGCATTTGCTGTTGCTACTGTGTACAAATGATACTACATGAACAGAGGCCTACGTGATACAATTTTAATAGCAGCAAGAATCTATTCTCTTGTAACTTGATGTTTTTTTAAGTAATGCAAATTTTAGAATCACTATTTTAAAATTATAAATGTAAAGGTAGTTGCCACATGCATTTCTCCTATTTAATTTATATTTAACTATGCTTGGTCTATTAATCTTTGTTTCGAACATTAAATGCCTTCCTCACGGCAGCTGTCCATGCACCAGTAGCATGACTACTGGCATGTTAAGTTCAAAGTGGAATGTCTTGGAGAATTCAGATAATATATTTAGTTCCTGTCACCAGACAGCACAAGGCACCAGTGCGTCTCGTTCTCAGAAGAGAAAGCCAGATATTTTCTCTGCAATGTTCCCCTTCAGTTAATATAATTTGGAGTGGTTTTTTTAGCAGAAGTGGTAATCAAGTCTATCAGCATGATTTTTGTTTCTGTAATCTTTGGTGTTATGAATACCTGGAAGAAAGTTTTAAACAAAATAATTTTAAAACCAGTGCCAGAGAGAATATGAAGGAGATTATATGGGGTTTTTTTCCCAATACTTAAATATATTTCTGACAAAAAAATAAGCTAGAACTGGAGTGGATGCAGAACTCTGGGTCTGAATGATCAGCCATTTTAAAACAAATTATAGAAGCTTATAAAAGAGAAAACTTTCCCAAGAGCATATTGAAAGGCTTAATCCATATTTCTAGAAAATTGCAGCTGTCAGGCTTTCTTTTATTACCCTAGCAAAATGCTGTGTCAGGTGTTACAAAGAAGTTTGGCCATGCATTTAGAAAATTAATAGCTTCCTTACATCAGATGTGTTAAAAAGAAACACGTCTGGTTGCACAGCCAATTATCATATTTTGATGTTCCTACTGAAAGTTATTTCTTTCACTGTATAATTTATGTTCAATAATTAAGCTATAAGGAAAGACTCATCTTCATGCATGCAAAAATCATTTATAGGATGAGACCTATTGCTATGCCAGTCTTGCTGCATAAAGTATCAGGTGCTTCTGAGAGTGTGCTATTCAATCATGGGGAATTCCAGTGTGGAACAATAAAGAATTGCAAATTTACCACAAGGGAAAAATTGGTATTGATGTATTCTTATATATCCTTATAAACTGTGTTCAGTTTGTCCAAAGAACAAATTGACAGCCAGTAGAAGTATCTTACACTGATGCTCTGAGAATTAGTGGTTAGCATATTGAAAACTGCACTACTCTAATGGTAAATTTTTTTCTTCCTATATGTAATTTCCCATGTTGAACCTGATGTTTATTGTCTCTTACCTTGTCATAGCGCACCTCCAAGAAGAATCAGGCTTCATCTTACTTTCCTACTAGGAAAAAAAAGAGCAGTAAGATCAAAACCAGTTCTCTCAGCTTATTCTCATAAGGAATGCTCCCCCTAATCTTGATAGACTCCTGTCAGGCCCTTTCCAGTGTCTTATACTGGGAAGGCCAAAACTAGACACAGTAATTCAGATGCAGTCTCTTAAGTGCCAAATAGAAGGGGGGAAATGTTCTATGATTTGCTGCTTGCACTCTTGCTAATACAGCCCCATATTCTTCACTTCTCATAGTTCATGTTCAAATGCTCTCTCATCCTTTTCTGTAAATCTGCACCCAATCAGCTGCCAGCCTGCACTGTTGCATGGGGCTATTCTGTCCTGGCATGGGACTTCCCTTTGTTGAATTCCATGAGTTTCCTACGGACCCATATCTCCAGTTTATCAATATCCCTCTGATGAACTGCAGCTACCAGACTGAGAGGGCAGAGCTGCAAACTTGTTAACTTTGCAGTCTACAAGCTTGTTCAAAGTATACGCCACCCCTCTCCCTGCTTCTTTGTAAAATATTATGGGCTGTATTTTCAATACCTGATAAGATGACACTGATACCTACCTTTACATGGCTGATCACAAACCTTCAAGCCCATATGTTTAGCCAATTCTCCACCTGCCTTGTCTTCTACAAATTTGTCTGAAAGGATAGACTTGTGTGATAGACTTGCAGACTCTTGTCCACAGAGCCAGTTGTTTCATCTTGCAAGCAATCAAGTCAGTTAAGCACAAATTGTCCTTTTTAAATCCATGCTGGTATTCATTTCTACCTTCTTGTCTTTCCTGTGCCTAAAAATGGTTTCTGAAAAGTTTTGTTCTATAATCTTCTTGGAGACTGAGGTTAGGTTGACTGGCCTGTATTTTCCCAGAGTCTTCTTGTTCTTCTTGATGATATTGCATTACTTTTTTGAAGTCTTAAGGAGTCTCCTCTAATCATTGTGACCTCCCAGAGATGCTCAGTGATGCTGCTTTTCTGCCTTTACACACTCATGCTGTGTCTCTATACTCTTCATGAGTAGCCTGTTCCTGCCTCCACCCTCTATGTTCTTCATTTTTGTTTTTAAACTGAATCAAGAGTGTCTTTGTCATCCGTGCTGGCCTTTTGCCTTTCCTACTCAGATTCTTACATTTTGGAAAGAACAGAGCATTGGGGAGGTTGTTGTTGAGGGTGAGCCATCCTTCCTGGGCCCCTCGACTCCCATGGGATCCTGCCAGCAGGTCCCACTTGCTCTTCTGAATGCTCAGATGAGGGAGTGGGGCTGTGCTGTGTTCCTGATCTCGCCCATCACCGTGCAGTACCCACTGCTGAGTCTGCCAAACCTGCGCTGCATTCAAACCTGGAGGCTCCCTACGGCACCCTCCTCCCTGCCCTGATAATGGATTTGAGACATACTCCTTTCTCCCAAAAGGAGAACAATTTTTCAAGGCCACTCTTATCCCTAAGCTTCAAAGGAAATAGCTTTAAATAAGCAGGCATTTACCTAGAAATTGGCAACAATTAACAGTGGCTGCCCATTTAAGCAAAAAAGAAATCAAACAGTAAAACATGAGTGCAGATTGTGGATGTAAACCATGGCTGGTTAGGCTAGAAAATCGATCTAAGTGTGCTCTTTTCTTTTTTTTTTTTTTCCCTTTGAAGAAGAATGCAAAGTAATTATTCTATTTTGAAAGACTTTTGTTCCTATGTAAGGCTTATGACATAAACACAACACTTGACTTTTGAGAGCATGATAGAATTTTATCAATTCCTGAGGGAAGCTCTCGCTTTTGAATGACCAGCAATTTTCTGTCAGTTTATCTAATTGATAATGTTTATGCCTGTACAGTGTACATAACAGAAAACTGCTTTTGTGGCAACTTCTAAAAGCTGAAACTAGGCTACAAAATTTGATAACCACAAAAAATATTTAATGCAGCTAAATGCCAGGGCCCAAATATTTTCCCTTTATGTAATGCATAAAACAAGTTCAATACCCACAACATTAAAACAATGCTTTTCCCTACTTCCTGGGATGCCTCCAGTTCCCTGCCCTTTATATTGAGGGTTTTATAAGTACTCCATTTGTTGCCCTTGTCTGCAGGGAAGAACAGTAATCACTAAATTAGTAAATTTATTATTACAGTGACAAAACGCTGTGCCTTGTCAGTGGACTTACCCTTGCTCACATTGTGAGATAAATTATGAGTACAATACTGAGTTGATAATTGAGACATGAAGCTGAATGTTGCAGACTGAATTATGTAGATACAGGTGATAAAATGTTTGCAGTTCCTCTGCCTTTTCCACCTTATCCAGTTTATGATACTGAGTGCCAAATGTAACATGATTAATTCTGAAATTGTTAAGGAGGTACATCAAGAACAATTACCAAAAACTAGTTTAAATTCTATTGTCCCTTCTGACTTGCAGTCAGGTTTCCATCAAGTAAACTGCTGCCCTGTTGGCCTTTAGCCTGGGGATATCCTTAACACAAAATGCTATTTGTTAAATTGTAAAATCTTAGTTTTATAAAGTAGCTTGCATTATGTAGGGCTTAAAGTGGGTCCATCACAGATATGTCCTTTAAGGTCTTAAATTTGCTAAACCTATAGGCAAGGTTTCAAAATCACTTGATTTTCTAATATGTGCAAAAATAATAACAGTAATAATAGTAATAGGCCTGAAGTTTAACCTCTTCTTGATCCTTTAGAGGTAAGAAGTAGACTAACTCAGTGGTTTCTGGAATAGTTGTGGTAGCTGAAACTGAAGCAACTCAGAGACCTTAATAAATGAGCAGGTTTAAAAAGACTACTTAAGTTACAAAAGGGTATTACTGATGGCTTTTTTGAAATAACATTATGCTAAAAACATTTTTGCAACCCTTACAGATGAGTTTCTCATTAATTAGATTTATACAAGTATTCACAAAAGGAAAAATGAGGTATGTAGTTGAATATTAATGCAGTTGTTTTCAGCTGTGGTAAAGCTGCAGTTCAGCAATATCCTTGATGAAGTGATTGATTTTAAACTTTTTGTTCCAGTGACTTGCCTTTTTCTGTAAAACACACCTGAATAAAACATATGTTTTGGTACATGCATATATAATTATGTGATATAAATACATATGTATGTAATTTATTTTAGGTAAACTGGGAAGAGGTAAACTTCTCAGTAGTACTGTAAGTGTAACTTAAAATAACTATCATCAGTAGAGGATGGATCTCAAGTTTACATAAAAGAAAAATGATCCATTAAAGCAAATTTTGTTTTAAAAACTAACTGATTTTTTATTATCCCTAATACCTTGCTTTAATTCCTTCTGTAGTATCTTTTCATCTCAGCAGAAGCAAGGTGTTACAATCACAAAACCTTTCAAAGTTAGTACATTGCATCTCCCAGAAGGAGAGTTCTAAAAGGGACTTTTACACTTAACTTTTCTGGGTATCTGATTAAAAAAAATTATTGAGGAAACTCTGCTAGTGGCAAGGCTCATTTTTAAGGTAGGTGACATTTCTGAATGCCAGACAAGGTGAAGATTAGGCAGATCGTTTGTCATGCTGTTTGATTTTGCATGATTTTTGATTGTGAGCTTTCAGGTTATACAGGGAAGATCTTCAATATGAACCAAGTGTAAATGAAAACTTTCAGTGTGGCTATAGATAGTCCTATGAACAAACAGTGCTTTTGCAGACCTGTTCCTTCTATTTATGACCTGTTATTACTTTGTCATAATACAAACAACATACATGCTGATCAGCCTGGTGTCTAGGGCTCTAATCACAGACTGTGTATTCCTAGGTAAATTAAGATATATGTAATTATTTTTAATTATTGGAACCTAATGCAGATATCATAAGAGAAACCACGGCCTTGTCGAAATCATCAAGAAATCATCATTGATTTCAAAGGGATGAGCCTCCCAATTTTTTTTGCAAGTGTCATTTTTGCTTACTTGAGATAACTCCATGGCCCAAATTCCTCTCTTTATATATATGGCAGTTTCTACCAGTTGATAATTGGTTTGTAGTGGATTAGTCTATTAGTCTGTTGTGCTTTTCAAAGAGTATTATTTTGAATTCTATCAGATTAAAAGTAGACCTTTGGTGCAATTTATGAAGCTCAGTTTTCAGTGGCTGTCTCCTCCTTGGATTTCCTATTATCTAAAATCTGACTGAGGTTGTGAGGCAGACTTTCCACTTATGGGGAAGCATCTCTCTTCCACTTAGGCATCTCTGTCCCCTCACACTGTAGAAGCTGCACTCTGTCTATCAGATTCAAATGCTATCAAGCAAAGAATGACAAACACATGGCCTGCATGACAGAAAAATACTTGGTTGTTTTTCTTTTTATGTGAAGTTGGATTTTTGTTTGCTGTGGAATTGAAAAAAGAGTCAAAATGAAAAAAAACATATTGAGTTTTAACATATACCCTTTAACATAATAACCTCCTTCTCATGAAAATATAAAATATAAATAATAGGGGTGTCCAAGTAAACCTTTAAGCATCATCTGCTGTTGAAGAGACACCTCTGAGTAAAAGAAATTAGATGTCAAATAGCATTCCATAGGATCTTTTTAAAATTCAGGTCACATATATGTTAAAAGGAAACTTTGGATCTTTTGCACTGTTGGATTATGAAATTGATAACTTGGATAACACATCTTGGGAAAGCAATTTTAAGCTATTTAAGATCCTATAAGAGGTAAGATTGTGTGACTTCTGTGTCCTACATGTTTTGGTGGGAACTCGTGTAGTACTTCTGTGGGTACGACAGCAGCCCTTGAAAGTGTATTACCAATGTAATAGCTAGCATTAATAGTAAGAAAGAAATTTATTGATGTTTACTCACTGGAAAGTGACTAATAGCAGGACTACTCATAATTAAGAAAAACAACAACAAAAAAAAAAAGAGGTCCTGGCCAACACAGAAGTGATTCAGAATCATACAAATTTTGGATATATTTTAATGTTTATTTCCCTTTTTGTTATACTAACCAGTGCTAATAGACCAACAGACTTTTAAGATTCATCTGCAACTGTAAGTCTTAGTTAAAATTGATTACACCTTATCCAGATATTTGTGGGTCATATTCTCACTTGCAACATACCCATTTCATTATGCACATTCCTGAAAATTAATGTACAACATGATTGATTTTATTTTATAAGATTTGCTCTTCTTTATAAACACTTTATGTGTTATGTAGATAACAATGTCTAGGGGATTTAGATGAATGTGCCTGGAAGACAGTTTTAACCATCCTCTTTCAGATGAACCAGAGGGGACAGGCTGACTGTCTTGAGGAACAGAAAATGTTTCTATGTCTAGTCAAGACATAGAAATTTAGAGGGATCAGTGACCTAATTAAAGAACATGAATTCTTCTAGTGTTGACGCCTAAAGTTCAAATGTCCTTTTTATACAGGAAACTCGCCTGCCTGGCTGCTACACAAATATTAAAACAACTCTGTGTGAGACCAGGTTTTTT
>QUSF01000001.1:37284732-37443619 GCA_003676055.1 Chloebia gouldiae | reverse complement strand
CCGCGCCATGGGAGGCGCGGCCGCCGCGCTCTGACCGCGGAGCGCGCCGGCACCGTGGGTACGGGGCTGTGGCGGCGGCCGCGGGGCGGGCGGGGCGGGCGGGCGGCGCGGGGAGCGGCCGCTGCCGCAGCCCGGTGCCGCGGGGCGCGCCGTCCCGCCAGCGCGGAGCGGCAGCGGCGCTTTGCGCGCGTTCTGCCGCTCCGGAGGAGAGCGGCGCTCAATTATAAATCACTGGGTGCAGCGGTTAATTTTGGCCGTGGTTCAGGCTGGGGTTTGTAGGCTTCCCGCAAAACAGATGTTAGGAGGTTCTGTTTATTGTGATCAGCCAGGTTTGGGGATTCTCCTGTTTGATTTCCTCGAGTGCTAATGGTTCGGCAGATAGGAGTAACGTGGTGGGGAGATGTTAAATGGGGGTGGAAATAGGCACGTACGGTACGAAACCAGCAGACCTTGTTGGAAGAGACATGAGAGCGTGAGAAAAATAATAAAAAAATTGGGAGGAAGAATGCCTGACAGAGATTTTGACAGTGCTTTCTGAAGCAGGAAATCCTTTTGCTTAATATGTTTAAATTTTCCAAACACCAAGGAAAACATGCAGATCCCCACAGGAGAACTTTTCAAGATGACAGAATAAACATCTACACAACTCAAATATTTGACGTTTATTGACATTTAGGTGGCTTATTCAGAACGGTGATCTTAGAACAAGGAAGTTAAAGACCTTCTGAAGTCTCCTTAAATTTACATCTTCCTTTTGAGCAACCAAGACCCACCAAACATTCTCTTGGCGTTTCAAACACCAAGAGGAAGGACTGGTCTTTACAGTGCAAGATTGATTCTGGAAAAATAAAGGTGTTAGTGCACTTAAAAATGCTTCTTTGAAGGTGGTTGGGGTTTGGTGTGGTTTTTTCTTTCTTCTGTAAGCAAACATTCAAAACCGAGGTAAGCAGAAGAGATAAAAGCTTTCCGGGAAAAAAAATGATAGTACGTTTCACGTAGTTTGTTTAAATTTAAAAATGAGCACCGGGGGAAATTTGGAATAAGAAGTGGAAATGTGGTGTAGTATATCATTGGAAGTTTTTAACATTAGATACCATGTATAAAAATTATTTTCTTTTCCAACCCATACAGAGATGGTTCGCAAAGCATCTGCCAGAACACAGACTACTGTTTTGAGGTGTCAGATAAATTAATAATATTTATATGGATAAACATTGGTAAAAGTACATATATGTGTGTGTAAATACGTTACAGAATTTTAGGTATATGAACACGTACGCACACAGCGTTTTCATTTTGCTCACAAATCTATGAGATGCAGTTTTTAGCCAAGCACCTCGCTGCTGTCAGAGTTTTCCCAAGGCCTGGAAGGGTCTGGAAATGAGCAGCCATCCCCTCTCAGCATTTCTGCGCAGTGACAGGCAGCTTGAGTCATGCTTCACCTTAGGAGAAAAAAAAAAAGAATGAGTAATCATTTTGTTTGAATTGCAATAAGTATGAAATATTTCTCAGGAGCCAAAAACATCTTGGAAAAGCAGAAAGCATTCTTAAATGGCTGGTCATAATAAAAGCATTGTCACATTGTAGTATTTCTTTCTTAAGGGGAAGAAAGTGTTGAGATTTCAAAATGTTTCATTCATGAGTGTATGAAATGAGCACACAGGATAGCACTTTAGAAGAATTTAAACTGGCAATTAAAAATTTAATAATTGCAATTACTTGCTTTTGCTTTAATAAGTAAAATTTGTCTTTGATGTGAATATCTAGTGAAAAATGCCAACCTATTCCCTTGGAGCCCAGCGATATATGATTATTGGAAGAGTGAAAGTATTACCAGGTTTCCTGGGTTGCCAGCAAGGTGCCTTTCTGCAGCCAATTCGCGTTTTAGTTTTTTGCCATTTTGGCTGTTGAAGCCATTATGTCGGTAGATACCGACTGCGTTGTTCTTTTAGGAAGGTAAAGAGTGCTGTTGGGAAAAAAGTCCCTTTCCCTCCCTCCCTCCACCCCTTCCTAAAAATGACAGATTTTTTTTTTTTCCCTAAGAAGGAACACCCTTGTTTGAAAACTGCCATTGTCTTTGAAATTTGCTTCTTTAAAGTAGAACTGTATTTTAAGAGAAAACGTGTGTGCTGGCTATAGTTTTCTGGGTTAAATTCTTATTTTCACTTTGAAAATTTCTTTTCAGCTGGAAAAATGTTTTAAATTATAGCCATTAAAAAATTGCTCCTAGCAAGCAAAAATACTGTGGAAAACCTGTAATTTAGACAAGTACCTACATTTTATTTGCTCTGTGCTGCTGAAATTTAGAATCTCTTCCCATTTACAGTTTACTTTTCACAGAACATTATTAACTTTTTGGCTTCATACATGATCTTCTGTCAGATGCTTTTGATTTGTAATTTAGCAAAGTATAATAAACAGTGCAGAAGTCATGAATTTTCCTCTGCATCCTGAGCTCTGTGGTAGGGAAAATGTGATAAAATGTGTACCTTAAGTCTTGTTTGATGATCTCTCAAAGCAAGTTTGCCTTCTGGAAATAATTTCTGGGGTTGAAGAGCATGGTATTAACAGATTTAATATGGCTATTCAATGGATTGGTGGAGTACTATGTGAGGTTTAACAAAATGAGAGAGACAAATTGAACATCAACAAAACCTACATCTGTGAAGAATTATAAATTTAATTAGAAAAAAGGGCAAACTTAAAAGACCTCATTAACTAATCAGAATTTGATGTTACTGATTTAAGATTCTTAAATGGATGAATTTTAAGTAGCTTTGCTATCATTGTCCTTTTTTTCTCACCATGTACTGCATAGTACCCAATCTGCAGTCTGTATTAAGGAGAAAGATGTGAATGTTGCTGACAAAAATCAAATTGTACAGAGTAATGTTTTTGTAGTATTAAGAAGAATGCCATTTAGCCTATAAGGCATTTTTAGTTTAAGCAGAGCACTGAGTATGAAGGGGGTGTGACAGCTCCCTTTTTTTTTTTTTTTTTTTTTTTTTAATGTGACCCATTTCTGTCTGGATAAGGCCAGGCATTTTAGTTTTTTCCCCCACTTTTTATTTGATATGTATGTGAGTTATGTTGCCAAACTTCAATTATCCAGAAACCTGTTGACAAAATGGAAATATATGAGAGAAAGCACAAGCACACACCACCCAGAAATGTTTTTATTCTATGAATTAACTGGTCGTCATAAGTGTGGTTCCTTACTACGTTGTAATTTTGTACTGCACATAAAAACCTGAAAGCATGTGAAGTGTAGCATTTTGTAAACTGTAACTAATTTCAGTCACATCTGTGTCTAATTGTTGTCTGCATTCGCATTCTTGAGAGTAGATTTATTTTTCCTGGACCACTCTGTGGATTCAGCTGACCAGCCTAAGTGAGGATTAGTTGTTTTAAAGTTATTTTGATTAAAGAGTCATTTTTAAATTTGGTAACGTGCAACACATGGTTTAAATAATCCTTGAGACACAAAGGAATATATCTAAAGTACGTCTAATGAAAATGAAAATTGTAGATAGGAACTTTCACAAATCACAGAGTGTTGGAGGACATTTAAGGTATATATTTAATTCACTGTGAATGAGCTGGTTATTTTTTTTCCCTGTCCCACAAATGCATAAATGAGATCTTTCATGCTGTGCATATACATGAACATATATATATGTATATAATGTATATATTTTCAAATGTACAGAAGTTGCTATTTTTGTAAAAATTTTGTACTTAAAGTAGTGCGAATTACAATTTTTAAAATTTGAATCAAGTATGAATAATTGTGTGGTTCATGTTGGCAAATATTGGTTAGTTAAAGCATCCATTTGAAAAAGGAAGTTTTTTCTATTATAAAAGATGGGTTTTATAAGATCCTGTGCAAGAGGGAGTGAAGATAGCTCTGTAGGCAAACTTAGTTCTCACCTATAATTTTTTCCAGGTGTTTAGAAGTAACAGCAGAAGCATATCCTAAGGCACTCTGCAGCAGTTTCTGGGGTAAAGAACTAAGGGGGGAAAAAATCCTTAAACCAAAATGCACAGTTTTGACTCTATCTTCTAGTCTAGTTTGATTTGGCATGCAAAGATGTATTGAAAAGCGTGTTATGCAGTACTTTAAGTACGCAGTTATAAAAAGATTGATGTTCTTCAGCATGCATTATTGCATGCTTCTTGACATCATTTGTAATGTTCTTCCTTGCCTGACTGCCCCTAGCAGTTGTTTACTCTTGCTAGTAGTAATTCTGTCTGTGATTAAAAATAACAAAAAACCCACCCTACAGACACATAAGTAGGATTTGCTCGGATGATTTTTATGGCACTTAAAATGCCTCATCTCCCTTGTCTTTGCTCTGTGATCATTTAAGAGATGTCAGTTCAGGTTGAATGGAAATGCACAAGAAAGATCCTCACTGCAGACATTGAGAGGATATATACCTTGCCCAGAGAAGCTTTCGTGTGCTTTTAAGCTAACAGTGTCTAGGAGTGTATTTCCACCTGAATATTATCACCTGACAATTGTTACTGCCTAGAGCTTGTTAGTAAAGCACCAGCGTTTTTCTGATGGAATATGAAAACTATTACTCACCTGAGTTATAAAAGGAACCATTTGAATAAACTAAAAAATTATTGGTGGGCTTTCCAGTGGAAAAAGATTCTTTTTCTTCATGAGCGACCTCAGAGGTAAAATCTACAGCTTCCTCCCATTTATTTAGCCAGAAGTGTCCTTTTAAGTAATTTTATCAGAAATCTCATTAGCAATTTTTAGAAGTAAGACTATGCAATAAATTGTGGAGCTTTTTTTTTAATTTGACCTGACTGGAGATGAGCTTCTTTTAGAGGTGGTTCTGTAAGGCTGTGTACTATATAGTGAAGGTCTTTACCATAGGTAGACTTGTTCCTTGTTATTCTCTACCCCTCCTCCCCAAAAAATAACATCAGCATCTCCAGCTTGCCTTTGGGGTGAGCTTGACTTGTGGGTTCCCTGTGGCCCAGGCGCAGAGGAAGAGCAAAGGGAGCAGAAAACCAAGTATGGATGAGGGCAAGAACGTGTCAGGACCGAAGGAGGAGGGAGGGATGAGAGGAGGCGAGAGGATGCTGAGGGGCTCGGGGCAGAGCAGCTGGCGCTGCCCTGGGCGGGCGGCGCGGCGGGGTTACCTTTGCGGGTGCGGGCAGAGCCGGGCAGAGCCGAGCCGAGCCGGGCAGAGCCGGGCAGAGCCGAGCCGAGCCGAGCCGAGCCGGGGGAGGAGTGAGCCCCTCTGCAGCTGTCACGGGCCCCTGATGAATCACTATCCCGTCACTTGGCTGCCGTCCCCTGGCGCGGGGAGGAGGGAGAGAGACCTGCCGGGGAAACAACAGTTGAGCCTTCAATTTAAAGACAATATGCCTTTCAGGGACACCGCACCCTCCTCCTCTCCCTTTGGATTTAAAGGACAGAATTGTCATCCATAGTGATATCCTTTCTTTAAATTAAGGCCTCATAGTAAACTGGAGTAATAGAAGCTTCTGTTTGTTTCCCTGGTTTACAGGTGCAGAAGTCCCAAACCAGTTCAGATGTTGCTGTTTCCTCAAGCTGCAGGTAAGGATTCGACCGAAAATTGTTAATTTTTTGCAAGCCTTCTATTGTTGGGAATTTTTTTAAACTTCAAGAGATAAGTAAATTATTTATTCTCGTTTCTTACATTAAGCAGATGAGTAAGTGCTGGAGCATAGCCTTTACTTGTGTGCAACCAAGTCTGTAAACCATGAGCACGTAACTTTTCCACTGAATTGTTAGAGTTTATATTCCATGCAGGCGTTTTGAACTCATTGCAGTATCATCCTCTTTTTGTGTAGAATGTTTCAGGTAAAGAAATATTAAATGAAGGATCTATATTTAGAATCTGTGATAAAATTTCAGTTAACATACAGAGGTTTCGTACCTGAAATGACACTTAGAATATTTATACCATTACCGCAGGAGTAATTTTATATATAATTTTAATAGTCTTTAAAAGAGCCTAAGCATTTATTTTAAACTGAAAAATTACTAGTTCAAATGCCTTGGAGGCACAGTAACCTATGAAGTTTCTATTGGGAGCAATTACTTAGAAATGAGTACGTCAAATAACAATATCAAAAGTTTTAGGTATAAAGGAACAGAAGGATAGGGAACTTCAGTCATAAACCCCAACACCAACTAAGGGATATGTCATAGTGGTGTTGACTGTTGGCCTGTTATTATAGAGCTATTGAAAGCACAAATCTTAAATATTCAGCTGCTTTTGTGCCAATTAAACATTTAATTTTTGCTTTAGATGGGAATTGCTGTTTTCTCGTTTTGACTAAGCGACAGCTGCTGAGGTACAGCAGAGTGCTAAGGCACACTAACGCCTCTATGGACTCACTGTATGTCGGTCAGATCCCTTTCCAATTGGGCACACTTTATGTAATCCACAAAGCAAACAAGTGAGCAGACATAATAATGTTTTAATGCTGCATTTGTTTCAAAGGAAACAGAGGAACAATTAAGTAGTTTGCCAGAGTAAACACATACATCAGGAATATCTCATTCCCTGTCAGTAGATGATAGCTTTCCACAATTGCTTCAAGTGTTTTATTTGTTTTGGAGGCCCATTATATTGCCACTGAGTGGTAAATCTTGAAAAAGCAGAGTGTTAATTTGTTTTTAAGAGAATATATGTCTTCATGTGTTGGTGATTCCATCTTTGTACATTAAAAATACGAGATTACATCAATTTTGAAAGTGCCGTGCTTGGATCTAAGTTTTATTTAGTTACAAGCTGTGAAAATAATTCTGCTAGCTGGCCACTCATGTGGGGCTACAACATGAGTTAACCACAGGAAAAGATCAAGTTGAGAAAAGTAGTTAATTTTTTACTAAGTGTTTCTGGGATGTTGATAAATAGCAGGCTGTATCTCGTAAAGGCAGTTCCTCTGTAATTCATGTTGACTTGTGTCACTAAAAGAAGTTGCATCTTCTTTTCAGGTCTATGGAAATGCAGGATCTAGCCAGCCCACACAGACGACTAAGTGGTAGTAGTGAATCCCCCAGTGGTCCAAAACTTGATAACTCCCATATAAATAATAATTCCATGACACCCAATGGCACAGAAGGTGAGCCAGGCTTTCTTTTTTTTCCCAGTTTTTCTTAATTTCTTTTTTCTCCTTTTTTGCTTTGGTGTTCTTACATAATGTTTTACTATTTTAGGTGTTCTGTGTTTATTCATATGGTATATAAAGGCAATGCTCAATGTGTATCAGTAGTTACTATTATCAAGTTTCAGCAATAGTTTTCATTACAGGTTTATTTTTCTTTCATGGAGTTAGAATGGACTGAACAGGTAGTATGTGCAGAGTTTAAATTTTAAAAAATGTCCAAAAACTGAAAAGGAAGTTTAATGATGAGAGAAAAGTAGTTGTTTACAATTGCCATAGTACAAAATGTAATTTTTCAGTCTTTTTTACTATTTTGGTATTTCTTTATGTTCTCACTTTTTGTAACCTCCTAAGGCTATGAGAATTTTGTCAAGTAGGCTAATAAAACTGAGTGTTGAAAGTTCCTCAGGCTAGCTTGCTGCTCTGATGGAGTGGCCAAAATTCAAACAGGTGTAGTAATTCAATGGGGTAAACTGATACCTATTTCTCAAGAAGCAGTCAGGCAGTTGATAAGTTATGTTTGTTCTCAGTAGAATACTAACAACAGAACAACCTAACAGCTTTGCCAGTAATATAATAGATCTATAATATATGTAATAATACATATAATGAAACACAGAAGGGTTTGTGCAACAAGCAGCAAAAAATGCTCTTTCCTGCAGTATTTCTATGTCAATAGTGGGAAAGATCATACATGGTATTTAACTGGCTGTGTGAACAGAGACTTAATACATTACTAGAAAAGACAGCCATGCAGATTCAGTATTGCTCTTCAGTATAAATGCATAGGTAAACTGCTACAACTGTTGTAACAAAGATATGCCTTTTTTTCCTAAGGACTGGGTTGTAGCAATGCTGTCAAACTCTTCAGGATTATGGACATGGATTACATTTTTTCAGGAAAGGCACATGTCAGTCAAACAGATGTTGTCCCCCTCTCAATTCCCCAAATATTTCTGTTATTCATTGTAATTGGAGTCCTTGGTAGTGGGGACAGTTTATGGGTTATCAGATTAACAGGGACTTGTGCCAGGCTTGTGTGTAATTTGCTTTTTGCTATTGCTGTAAAAGTAGTGCTTCAATCAAATATTAAGTATTTAGAAAAATAAAAAAAAACACCTTTTCAAAGGATAAATAAAGTACTTACTGTGCTCATGGAGTTTAAGCATGAAAATATTTTATGTCCGTAAATTAATCTTCTTCCTTTAAAATAGACAAGTATGTTATTCTATTTTTATATCATATTACCAGGTATATGCCACTTTTGGTACAGAATAAAATTGCCCTTTCAAATTAAAATTCCTCTAGCTCACAGAAGCCTTTATTGTAAACTTCATGAGCTTTTCTACTTTCTATAGAACTTGAAGGTTCTTTCATAGCAAAAAAAAGTAGAGGGTGTTCCTTGAAACGCTGAAAGATGTTCATCATCTGACTTTGAGTTTTTGTTCAACATGTAGTGCTGTGTGCATCCACTTTGAGAAATGCTTAATATTACTTCATTGGGAAATTAGGTATATGTTATAGCTATTAATGCACTGACCTCAGGTGGAAAATAATTTTGGAAATAATATCTCAGCTTCTAGGTAGGTATCAGAGTTTATTGAAGGAAGTAAATGAAACCACGGTAGCTTATTTGTCTGACACTAGAACTTTCCAGTTTAAAAGAATATTGAGTGAATTCTACCCAGAAAGCTCTAACATGCAATAGATGTTTGCCTCCTGAGCTAAAGCCAAACGGTTTTCTTTTGTTTGCCCTTTTCCCTCAGGTGACATGACCCTCCTCAGCACTGCAGACTGGTTGCTCAGCCCTAGCACACAGAGCCCCACAGGTTTGGGTGCTGCAGTGGGCGCAGCAGGCGTGGGCACTCAGCATGCAATTTCGGATGTTGTTCCAAAAGGGTCCTGAGAGACAGCTTGTGCTTGGCGGTTCTGCTCTGAGCTCTCTAATTTGAAAAGTCCTGTCTCTGATTGCTCTTAAGTGACAAAGAAGGAAAAGTTTTTCAAAGAAACTAGTAGAATAATTTATTTCTGCATGAGATGTGTGCCAAGAGGCAAAATTTTCGAGTGAAGCAGATGCCTAAGATTCTGAAGGTGGAATTTCTACTGCTAATCTGTTTTATCTTGAGAAAATGTTTTGTTAGGATCCTTGAACTGCTAAAGAGACTTAAGAAGGAGTGGAGTGAATGAAGCAAAAGTTTCCTATTTTTTTTTAATGAAGGGTGAAGTAAAATTATTTTTTCTGGGATTTTTGAGGCAAAATCCTGCTGAGACATAAGTGGCTGATTGTAAGGATGTGGTTGTAAGGGCTTGCTGAACACCTCTTTCTAGATGCTGCAGTGTGGTTTGCTTGTTTGTTGCACATGGAGAGGAGATGTGGGTTGCTGAATCTTCACATATCAAATGTAATATGTGAAACGAGCTTCTGGTCTACCATGCACACATTCTCACTAATCTGAAAGAGCCCTCCTTCTCTAGCATAAGAGGTCTTCATGTGGCTGAGAAGCAGGGCCTCTAGGTATTTGCATGTTATAAATATCTTGTAAAGATATGTTAAATTTGATTTGACTATGGGTGTGATTTTGACAGGTTTCCATACCCTGAAGCACAGGATATGTTCACTAAATGAGGGGAGGGGAAGAAGAAAGAAGAAGGAAAAAAAATACCTGTCCCAAAGTGAAATGGCTGCATTTCAAACAAATGTTCATTAATTCCTCTAAGGCATATTTTCAGACTTGTCTTCTATTGATGTTTTTCTGCAAGAGGATGTGGTTGGAAGATAGCTCACTTTGTTAGCTAATATTTTTAGCTTCACACTTAGCTGAAAGTTTTCAAAGCACTGAATGGGGATTTAGTTGTACGATTGAGTCTGAATTTAATCTCTACATGCAGCTTATATATAATAACTCTTTGTGTGCTTAATTTCACCTTAAGAGAGCAAAATTCTTCTCTTGGCCAGGCAGCATGATCTTCACCGATGAGGAAGTAACAAGGAAATTACAGACCTTGACCAGATAGAAATTTCCCAGGATCAAATACAGAGGACTAAAATGTCTGGCTAAAGGCACTCAGAAAAATCAGGCCTAGTATGCCAAGGTGATGCTGACTATATAAATACTACAGTATTTGAGGTTTTCATGTTCTCTTTAAGTGTATTTCCACAGCATACCCTCCATTGTAGCAGGCGCTGGACACTATAAAAATTATGGCCTTGTATAACTTGCCAAAGAAAATCTCTTAAAAAAAATATTGGAGCAGGGATCAAAATGTTCATAGTTTTGCCTTATCTCTAATCTTCCTTTGTCAGTGAATTGCCATGGTGGGTTGATACTGAAGGAGTTAAAGGAACAATAACAACAGAAGCTCATAAAATTGCCATTCATTAAGTTTTATCAGACAGCTGGTGGCTTTTCCAACACAGTGCCCACTTTGGTAGATACCCTTTAGAGGGGAAAGGCCGTGAGTAATCAGTAAACTTGAAAGGAGTAGGAAATCTGTTTTCCATGGCAGACAACTGCATCCAGTTTCTGCCTACGGTGATCTTTACTTTTATCTTAAGAGTGTAAATCAAATCTGATGGATGGCATAGAGTGAGAAACAGAAGCTTGTGGCCCATAATGATGATGTTTTATGCAACAGGAATGGAAAAGAATAGATGAGGACTGGGGGAAGGAGCTGTTATTTTCTGAGCAACTACTCTTCATTCATTTAAGCAGTACAGACCTGCTACTGCCCTTTTATTTGAAGTGTTTAAGGAGGAAGGAGGGAAGGCATTGTCATATCAAGTGAGAAGGGAAAATGGATAACAAATTGAAGATCAGATTTTCAAAGATACATAGGAAGGGAGGCTTCAAAGGGAGTTGGACATCAAAAATCCTTTGGAAAAAAATAATTCTCACTCTTTAAATACCTGCTGCAACATGAGAATGAGATCTGACACAAAGGCAGTCAAAGCTCTCCACTACGAGACTATCTGATTTGTGGCCATTAAAAAGGTTGTTTTAAGTCTGGTGAACATAAATCCATCTTTGGGGTTTCAAAAGGCAGCACTGTGTGTATGTTTGCTGTCAAGTTGCAGTATTACAGAATGGAGAAAAAATGGTTTTCAGTATTTACTAAAGTAATGGGGGAGTAAGATGTTAGAATCTATAGAAAGGGTAGAGCTGGTTGTTGTTATGTCATGTGATGTAGATTTCTCTAAGTAAATTATATTTCTATAAATTATATTTCTTTATATTTTAGCAGTGCTTTCTCGCACTCAAAATAATTTTCCAGTATTGCAATTAAGCAATTCACATTGGCAATGAATTTTTGTTAGATTTTTTTGGGTTTTGTGTGCTTTGGGATCCAAAATTGTGGTAGATGATAGCCATCAGACAAAAATACGCTTCTTTTGGTGATTCTAGTTGGATTCCAGTACCTTTTAATTACTGATTTCTGGAGTTCCTGCTAATTATGTATGCTGAAATTTCTATACTTGTGTTTGCACTAAGGAGCTTGATGGTATGAAACTTGTAATTGATACCTCCGTATTTAGACATCCTGAAATAATAGCATACTAGAGGTAGATGTCATATTTGCCTTTTAGTCAGGTACTAGCATCAAGAGCTGTGGATGCTGATTTCTCTACTTATCCCAGAAGAGTGCACGAGGACCATTGTTTGGCCAGAGGCAAAAACTGCAGAGGTCCTGGGTTCCAAAAAGCAAGCTGGGCGTCTCTAGGGGCTAGTAAGAATCTCCCACCTGATGTCACTTCTGGAGAATAAAAATCAGGTGCAGCTGATTTATGTGAAGGCAAGGAGCTAACATGGACTATCCTTTCTTTCCTGCTCTTCATCTTTTTTTCTTTGCTGTATTACACTGGCTTCCATCCAGACTCTGTCTTACCTGTGCTTTTATTTTCCTGCTTCTCCAAGAGTCTTTCTGTCCTGAGCACATGTAGCATAATGCTCCATTATTCCTCTTTCATAGGCACTTGGCCAGTGAAATGACTTGTCCACTTCTCTGCTGACTCAGTTGAGCAACTCCTGTTGTAAGGTCCTGGGGAGGAGACTGGCTAATAAATATTTATTTACTTACTGTCTTTTCTATATGTATGTGCATCCATTTTTGAAAGAGCCGCTATTTCAATTTCCTTGGTGAGTTTTTCCTGAAAGAAGGGACCTCCTTAAATGATAAGTTAATAGCTCTACTGGTTCCCACAGGCATTTGAGGTAAACAAAATACTCCAAATGACAAATTACCTAAAAAAATAAAAAAAGGAAAATCTTAGAAGCACCATTATTTTAATATCATTTATTTTGAAACTTCTCACATAGATGTTCACAACACATGCTGTTTCAGACAGCGGATGAAGCATGGTAGTGTGAGAGCACCCTCTGAGTGTGTCCAAGGGCCCCAGAATTCCACATGCACAGTGATTATGCACAGGCTGTGACTTTTCAAGGGCCTGTGAGGATGTCCACTTCTTTTCTGACAACTAACCAACAACACATCATTCTAGGGCTGGTGTCTTTCCTGTGGGACCAGCCTGTTATGCACGTGTGTGTACAATTGTGTGATTCCATACAAAAATGTCATATGAAGTGTCATATGGCCAGTAATCCAGATGAGAAGGAAATCCGGGCCCAGCTGTCACTGTGCACCTGCAGAAGGAGCAGAAGTAGAACATCTCAGTCAAAGATCACACTTTAATAAGGTAGTATTTGAAAAGCCTTAGCAATTTCAGACTCGTGGCTTGATGATTTAGCATTTGCACCTTATAATCTTCTGATGGATTTTGCTTGTCCCAGGTAGATAAAAAAGCATGGAACTTGGTTGCACTTTGGGGTTAGCCATGTCCTTTGACCTCTGGTCAGTGAGTGAACCTGTGTCACCGTGTTTGATGAAACATGGTGACAGGAGCTAGGGAATTTGCTGTTGCTGGTGCTAGCTGGAGGGGAGCAGAAGCTAGCACTGTCTTTCTTTGTCCAGGTGAATTTGGCTTTAAGTCTGTCAGTCCTGGAGCTCAGACACTGGCCAAATGTAAAGCATATTATTTTCCATTTATGAAAAGTCCCACCTGCTTTGTCATTGTGCTTCTGTCTTCATGAGATAGTCTTGTGTATCTTGTACACTTAAGTGGCAGGCAGGCTTGACTTCTCCATGCTGCTCTCTTGTTCAAATGTAGACCTCCATATTCCCAGAAGGTAGTGAAGACAACCTTCTTTTCCCATAATGACTGGGCCTGTGATGACCTGTGGTCATTTTGTCTGGCTTTGGTTAAAGAATATGAATACTGTTTGGGAACACTGCAAGTTGTTAAATATGTGCATGGTCAGATTCCCAGCTGAAAAGAGGAAAGTAAAAAAAGAAATAGAATAGTCCTTGACACTTGTAAAAGGGTTGGTTTGGGATATATGCTGCCTCCATTTGCAGGAGAGAGATACAAACATTTGGTATAATTGGACATGTGAGTGTGAAGGGATAAGAGCCTTAGTTTGACTCAAATACTCTCATCTCCCAACTGCGGTGAATTTTAATCCATAACTGTACTTGTCAGATAAATATCTAAGTTGAATCTTCCTTAGCAGCTACAAATACTTTCCACCTTTGTCTCTATCCAGATGTTTTTGAATTTTCTTTCTGATTTTGCACTGTAGCAATGACACCATTTCTTTGTAAATTTAAGATTTTTATTGCTAGATGAGGAGATACAAGGATGTTAAAGCTCTTTCAACTGAAATTCATAACATAAGAGGAAGATGAGGGTCTTGGGGGTGTATGTGGTAAAACCTAAGTGTTAACCACAGGCTAAATATTGGAGGAGTTTTGAAGCCTCTCACATCAGAGGAGGGGAAAGCAGGGAACAGTCTGGGCTTGAACTAGAATGTGCTGCTTTGTGCAGGGACTTTTTTTTGAAAACCATACAAAAATTTAGGCTGGAAATTACCTTCTGGTAGTTTCCAGACAATGAGATTCAGGGAGAGTTCTCTTTTTTGAGGAGGAGTAACAAGTAAGTTTATCAGGCTTCACAGTCAGAAGCTGATGATTTGATAATCTGTTTTAGAAAGAGACAATAATATCCTGGATATGAATTAGTATAATTGAGTTGTAATGTGTAACCTTTTTATAATTGCAAGATTCTTCACTACAAACAAAGGGCTGTTCGAATAAAATAATCGAAAATATAATCAGTTTAGAGATTCAAGGTAGAATTTTTGTCTTGTTATTAGTAAAAATTATCTTTATGCTTCTAGGTGAACTTTGGCCTTCTATAGTGAGTACAGAAACAGGATGATGTCAAGCAAAACAGTGTGTGAATAGCAACTGATTATGCATAAAGTACTTAATCAAGATTTACATGGTGTTTAGTTACTACTATTATTTGAAGATGCCAGCCAAAACAGGGCAAGAGATTGTATTTTTATGTATGCCTATAAACAAACTACCACACTTTTTTGTCTCTTATAGCCCATGAATACTGAGAGCTGTCAGCCAAGAATAATTTAATTTTGCCTAGTTTTTTGTAAAATGCAAAGAATATAGCATCATAGTGTTAATTCAATCTTAAAACCGCAAAATTAAAACTTATTTTATACCTTTCAGGCATGTTTGCAATATTTTTATTCTGATTTAATGTATATGGCATAGCTGTTAACAAAGATGAGTTCAATAGAGCAGGCCTTATATGTATTTATTGTAATAAAAGCAATTTTAAAAAGATATTTTAAAACCTTGCTTTTTGCATGCTTGAAATCTTTATGAAGTATTCCTAGAATTTCTGTGCTAGGAGTAGCCAAATATTAGGTCTCAAAATCCATATTTAAAATAGCCAGCATCTCATTCCTCATAGCACTCTTTACTGGTATGTATACCAGGAACTCCAGGACAAACTGTGAACTCAGAAAGTTCTTACTTGGCCAATGAACCACACAAACTTGTGGGTTCTGGTCAGAAGTTCTCTCTCTCAATAGAGTTCAGAAACTGCCATGTAAGCCGTTTTTTAACCACCTTTTGCTATACAGCTGACAAAACAGAGAACATTGCACTCACAGTCTCTGAGTTCCTTTAGGAGAAAAATCTTAACAATCTATACAACACTGGACCAGCAGTTGTGATATCTCTGATTTTTTTTGCTTTATTTCTCCAAGCTAGCATTTGTGCTATTATCTGCTACTCCTATATTTTCTACTGTTCCATGTGTTTTCTGCCATAGTTTCTTTTTAGGTCTTTCTAGAATCTCACAAATGACTAGGAACAAAAAATAAGGGGAAAAAAAATCTTTTTGTTGATATAGTTGGTTAAGCTCCTTGATATATAAACCAAATCTAAATCACTAGTTCTAAATAAACATTGACTTTTTGCAGCAGATTAGAAAGACATTAGTCTGCTTCTTGAACTTCTTTTTGATAATCTGTCGCGTGAGTGGTTTGGGTGGCACTAAAACTTAGTAGTACATTGCTAAATCAAAGTCTGTCTCTAGAATTCAACTCTGACAATTCTGCATCTCTCTAAAGGTCAGTTTTGATAAAGGAGCAGCAGAAATGAGAACTTTCCTGTGTCACTTTCCACAGTTTCTGCCACAGCTGAGCATGGTGTTGGCAGTTACTGGCAATCTTGCAATGTGTGTTGTCTAGACGTGGCAATATTCCCACTCATTTCCCAGTATCATCCTGTGAAAGCTTAGGACATGTCGCAGAAATGTTAATTGCCATGGAAAATGTGAAGAGCTGAACTCCAGAGCACCCGTAAGCAGCACGTGGTAGGGCCAGATCTGTGCCCGTCCAAAGCCTGGCTTCCTTGGACAGCTCCATATGTCTCTCATCATAGATATGGATGACTCATGCTGCTGGGATAGACTGTGAGTCTTGAATTCTTAGTCAGTGCCTTGGCAGTTCTCTTTCCCTGTGATTCTGGCATGAAATATGCTCCATGGCCAGTCTTTTGCCTTGAACTCTTTCCTTTGCAGTAAGAGTGCATGTAAATATTTCCAACAGGTAAACCCATGGCTATTCTTCTCATTTTATTTCTTTGTATAGCAAGATTTCATCCTCTTAAATGTTCTTAGGCTGAGAGAAGGAAATATGTAGTAATTTTCAGGCATTTTAATTGAAGTGCTTGGGGAATAGAGTTTTTCAGTACCTATTAATCTTTATTAAATTCCCAACTATCTGTGACACAAAGGTTCATTAAGGTTGTGGTTGTTTCTAAAGATGGCATTCTAGGGCATATTTATTATCACCCAAGTAATGGGTATCCAGATCCAGAGATCCAGGAATAATAGGAACATTCTGTCTTATATCCTTTTTCTTTTTTTTTTTTTTTTTTTTAGTCAGGATATAAAACATCTGAGAGAGAAGACATAAAGTTTTTATGAAAAATTGTTGAGAACCTCAGTCAGCAAGTAGAATTTCTTCCCATGAAGATGGCACTGCACTGTATTTCATATGTTTTCCTGTATCTTCAAAAGTAGTATGTGTAGTAAACAGCATTCAGTTTAAAACTGTGTTGCACAGGAGTGCAACAGTTTGCTCATTAGTCATAGAAACATAAATTAGATTTTGATGATGTTTGTCAGAAAATGATATCTTGAACAAAGATCCAAATAGGTGCTCAGAGGCTAATCTAACCTGTCCTTGAACATTTCAAGTCGTGGGACAGCCACAGCTCCTCTGGGCAACCTGTTCCTGTGCCTCATCACCCTCAGAGTAAAGAATTTCTTCTTGTGCAGCTAAGCTTTGACCTTCCAAGTTAGCAGGCAGAAATTCTGCATGAGAGTCAAAAGAAAATACTGGACAATTAGTAAAATCTTGAGAGATTTCTTACAAATGCCATGGAGGAGGCTTGGTGAAGGATATAAAACATGCAGAAATAAGAATGTTGACTGGCAATGAAAGGAAAGGTCTTTTATAAAAGGAGGGAAGTCCCTCTGCCTCACCCTTTTCAGATTGGTACCAAAGTGCTAGTGCTAGTGATGGTTGTAATTCCTGAACACACATGTATAGACAAACTAGGAACTATTGGTGCCTACTTTGTATCCATGCCAAGTCAGCCCCATCCTTGCTCTTTGGATCAGGATACTGTCCTGATCTTAACATTACACACATTGCACTGGACTGAAAGAAAGATAAATTGTTTATTTACTTGAGGTTTTATTAAAAGTCATTAATTGATTATTGATTATGAATCGGCATGAGCCAGGCAATAATCTCTCAGTCTTTTCTACTCTCAAACAGCCACATTACTTTGTGGATACAGAGGGATAAAATGTAAAAGCATTCTTTGAAGTATTTGGTGAGGATTGTGTCCTCTTTTTTTAATTCAGGGTTGTTGAATATAAAGTTGGTTTTCATTTTGAGAGGAGAAATCCACCGCAAGAAAAGTGTTTTAGTCAATCACAAATCCTTAATTTTCATCTAAAAATTATTTAATTGGAAACAAAATTTGAACAGTCCTCAACAAAAACCATTTAAAAATTATTTCCTCTTTTGTCTTATTCAATTTGCTGTCTTTCAAGCCTGTAAATGCTGTGTGACCTGATCTAAATGTGGATCCTTATTGTTGGGTCTGTAGGATTAAGAGGAATCAGGACAGGTGCAGAGAGTTGCATGGAGACTTCTGGTTTGTTACAGTGGCTCTTATTCCTTGGAGACAGGAATAACCCTCTTGATCATCTCATATTTATGTGTAAATCATAGCTGCCAGTATTTTGCACTATTTGTATACATGTGTACATAAAATGCAAAATATCGATAGCCATGATTTAGACCATTTTTGGCAGATTTTTGCTTTATTGAGTTTGTGTTTGTAGTGAGTGTGTGTGCATGCACCTGCAAGAATATTAGGAGCATATAGAATATCTTTTGTTTCTATTTCTATAGTTAAAACAGAACCAATGAACAGCAGTGAGATCGCTACTACTACCACCACAGACGGGTCTTTAGACAATTTCTCAGGATCAGGTAAGGAATAAACAAAAGTTTTAAGCTCAGCATTTTTTTCATTTATTATTTTCTTATCCCATCTAAACCTGAGCACCTCTCTTAAAAAGCTTTTTCTACTTTCCATCTTATGCCTATTTCTGTTCATTTTAGTCTAAGCCAACAGGAGTTTTCCCCAAGTAAGGAGCATTACAGTATCAGGCTTATTAATGTCCATTGATGTCTTCAGTGGGAGTCTCACTAGGGAGTATTCTGGCCCAGAGTAATTACATTTTATTTTCTGTGAGTAAACATACATGTCTCTGTGATTATTATTCTAATTGAGCGGTAGGTCTTCTTCACTTATTGTAATTTATTATTACCGAAGTATTCATTCTTTTGTCAGGCTTCTTTTCTTAGAAGAAGCCAAATGCTTCTGACATAGAAGATACAAACACTGTGAGAACAACCTAGGGTGTTTTGCACACTTGTGGACTAACTGTGATGTTTCTAGCATATTGGTTTTATTGTGCAAATAAAATCTGAAAAGGATCTAATAATATATTGTGGGATTGCGTTTCCGTTCTAGCAAAATTTGAGAACCAGTCAGACTCCTGGTAGCCAGCCCTTTCCTGGTCTTGTTACAGCCTCCATTTTCTGTAAAGGCTGTTGAGTTTGAAAGCATCAAGCCTGAAAGCCCAAAGAAGGGTTTCTAAGGTATTTTAATTCTCTGAAAGAAGAAAATACAGTATGTACCTAATTGTAGCTACATACATCTGTGGTGATCTGAGCAAAGGTTGGAGTGTAACACTTGGCATATCTGCAGCCTCACAGGCCACAGAAAAGAAAAATTATCAGATGCAGAAGGCACAGAAAGAGGGTCCCTGCTTCCCACCCAGAGTGTAAAGATGATGGATTTTCCCTGTAGCTGGCCAGGAAGGGGGTAGCTGGTGAGGGGTAATTATGTGTGCCTTGTTTATTTCCAAGTACTTAGCAATAAGGCCCGTTGTTTCTCGGGCTGTCTGATCTTACAGTAGTCTCATAACCTGCTGCTGACCCTTTCCTGGCAAAGGCTGCCAAGCCCACCTTGGGACCTAGAGGAGAAGTGACACCCAGACAGTAACCAGGGAGGGAAGGGCTCCCAGGAATATTGTCCTGAGCAGAGGAGGCCAGCAGAGCTGCCACGCTCTGAGCAGCACCCAGAAATGCTGACAGAAGTGAGCTGTGCTGGGGGAGGCTCCGTGTCAGCAGCGCTGCTGGGGCTGCTCGGGGAGAGGCTCGCGCAGCCTCCTCCGCGTCCTGTTTCACTAACTGCATCTGCACCTTGGACATCCTTCTGCAATACTGATTTAAAGGGCTGAAAGCATTTTAGACAGCAGATAAGGTGGAAGAAAATAGAAGTGTAATAAGGTAATGCTTAGTCTGTATTAGGAATTTTTTTTTTTACAAAGAGGCACGTGCTCTGAAGTGGGCCATATGTTTTCAATCGAAGCACGCATAAAGCTCCTTCATAAAGTGTAGGTCTTAAAAATTCTAAAAGTTAATAAAATGTTGCACTTGAGATATCAACAATCCTTTGAAAATATGAAGAGAAATGTTTCCATTAGGAAATAGGTTGTTTGCATTGAAAATGTTGTCTGTGTGCAACCAAAGAATAATCTATGGCTCAGGAATTGTACAAAGGGGCAATTTAGTATTTGAGATTTGCAATTAAGATTTTAATGTTAAGAATTCCTGTATAGTTCCTCATAAAATATTATTTTCTATCTAAGGTATCAATGATATTTGAATTTAATTAAAATCTTGTTAATACTCTGAAATTCTATTAGGAAAAATAATATTTATCTTTGGTGTGTGTATTTACACTTCTGTATGCTTTCTTTTCTCCTTGGTGCAGCAATTGGAAGCAGTGGTTTCAGCCCAAGACAAACACACCAGTTCTCCCCACCACAGATTTACCCTTCCAAGTATGATATCTTTTTAAAATAATAATAATAGTAGTAGTAATAATAATAACTGGAATAGGCAGATTTCAGCCTCATTTAAAATAATAATTGAGTCCATCTGTTAAGCCATAATTTAAACTGCAGCAGCTTCTAGGGAATTTTTTTTAAATGCTAAGAATGTATTTGAAAAATATTTGTAAAGTTCTTATTTCACTTATTATTTTATTATTGATTTCTTATTGTTTCTTTATTGTTATATTATTCCTATTAGTTCTTTCTTATTTTGTCTCTTAAAGTTTCCATTGTCTAGCATTGCCTATGATTGTGTGTTAATGAAGCAGCAGGATTATAATAAGGCTAAAAATAACTACGTGCATGTCTGTCTAATGCAGTGTCTGTCCTATTTTCTGTCACTTGTAATCAATAGCAGACCCTACCCACATATTCTCCCTACCCCGTCTTCACAAACGATGGCTGCCTATGGGCAGACACAGTTTACAGCGGGAATGCAGCAAGCTACAGCCTATGCCACTTACCCCCAGCCCGGCCAGCCCTACGGAATCCCTTCCTATGGTAAGAAATCACGGCCGTGCTCTTTTATTCCTGAGGTAAATGTTCTTTAGATCGAGCCTGTGTGACCCTTAGGTTAGTGCTTAGTGGGACAGCTGTGCTCTAGAGCATTTCTTGTGGAGGACTGTTAGTTTTCTCACCTTGGATTAAGTGATGCTTAATGTATGTATTAAAGAGCTAAAAAGGTACTCAAGAAAATACGCCCATTTTGGGGTCAGGAGGAGAGGCTCATCATTAGCTTCTTGTTGGTGACATCAAAAACACAGCAGTGAAATGGAAAAAGAGATCTTGGGGTTTGCATGACACAGGCCCAGCCCCTGGCGACTCGCTCAGGGCTCTGCTCCCCAGCTGTGCATTGGGATATAAAAGTCTGAATTTCAGCTGATACAGATTACTAGAACCCAGATGAATCTGCGAGGCTGTGCTGATTTTCAGAAGGCAAAAAAAAAACCTGATTCAAAAGTGCCTCCATCAAAAAAAACCCTCTCTTTCCAGTGTTTTAAAACTCCCCGGAGGTGAAAATTGAGGTAAATTGCCACTTAAAGCTCTGTCTGCCTGATGAAGGAGAGAGTACAAAGTAGCAAATATTTCCCAAAAAATTTAATTTAAAAACAAGCTGCCATGGGTGAGACCATTTTCCTGCCAGACTGTCTGCTGGCAGACCACATAGCAATGCAGCAGCAAGGATGCATTATTAGAAAATAGGTCTTATATTTCTCTGGGGGAATATATTAAAAATATACAATCCACATGCTTTGAGCAGTATATTTTGTAAAAATATGTTCAGATAATGTAAGTTTTATACCAAAAGGACAGAACTTGCCATATAGGCTGTTCACTTTAAAAGTATCAAAATTTTAAGTGCAAAACTGATGAATCTCTCATCTTGAAGTCTGCAAGTTGAAAATCCACTGGATCTATGGCAGATTATGGTGAACACTAGGTAAAATACATTATTTTCCCCCTTACTTTAAAATAGCTTTTTAAGTATAAACTGGATATTTCAGTTTTAGTTCAAATGCACATATTTTAAACTTACACTATGAGATGGGGTGTCTTGGGCACATACACACACACACACACACACACACACAGACACAAGAGCTGCTGTTGCTGATGAGAGCTTGTCTGCTAATTCCACCTGGATCAGGGGGGATGATAACAGACACCCTGCTTCCCCACCCTGCTTTTGTTGACCTGTTTCTCCTGTGGACACCTCATGTTCATACTTGGCTGACTGCTAGGCTCGGGCAGCCCAAACAGTGACTTTTTTGTTTTTTGCTTGGTTCTTCTGGAATAAATCCTGACCTCACTGAAGTCAGTTCTAAAATTCCCACTGACTTCAGCCAGGCCTTGATTTCACTACTTGAGTTTAGCTGTCTCACTGTCGTCGGAGCTGTAATTGAGAGTTGCTTTACTTGGCAACTGCTTGTGGGGGTTAACATGCTTGCCTGCTCTTTTGTTTTGGTTTGGTTTTTTGCCTAGTCCATCCCCCATGCCTAGGACTTAAGATAAATTTGCAATGTTTTACATTGCAGAACTACTTTTGACCACTGAAAGCCTCAGCATCTGAGCCAAGAGATTTTTTATATGTTTTGTTCTTTTCAGACTTGTGCCTTGTGGCTGATGCTAAGGTGCTCCTTCCTGATGTACTTTATAGGAGTAATGTTTAAAAGCAAATAACTATAAAAAGTTTTAGGACTTAACATGTATTTTTTGCATATTTAAGGCATGCCATATAATCTATGCTCCCAAATAAAATTGGGGAGCATTAGGACACTCATTTGCAATAGGCAAGAGCTGAAGCTTTGCTTAGAGCCGAAATTCTACTCTTTGATCTGCAGTTTAGACCCATGTACCCTCTGTCTTGCCTTTCTTTCATCCAGGCAGAAATCTTATAGCAGTATAAAGGGAGAAGACTTATGCCTATGTGAAAGGGAAAACTGAGTTGAGGCATCTTTGTTTTTGTTTCTTTACTCTGGGTCTACGGGAAGAAATAGTATTCGTGAGTTCCTGTATCAGCCTGCCTCAGGTTTTCTCTCTAGAGTGGAGTTTGGGAAGGTGCTGTCTCAACTGTACCTTTAGCCTCTTCATTTTTGCAGTTCCCCACCTCCACAGCCACGCAGCCATGCAGGCAGGAAGGGGGGTGGAGGGGAATGCCATTGACAGCTGCTGCCCTGGGGCTCCTGGCTCTGCTTCATCTGCAAAGCCCCTGAGGAGGCTGGAGAATTTCCTGACGCTCTTTCCTCCTGCCTGCTCCAGCACTAGCATCTAGCAAAGGCTTTGCTTACCAACTTCTTTACCTTCCAGATCCTGGCAGTCCTCTTGTGTCACTGTCCCTTCCCACTTCCTTGAGTACATTAGACTTGGGAGAAAGGAGCATCAAGGTTTGATGGGTGAAGACTTTGTAGATGAGAGCAACTGTGAGAGTAAGCCCCAGGAGATGAAAGGCTCTTCATAGCATGGAGGTTTGCAAAAGGGCACGTCAGTGCCAAGTTGTCTTCACTCAAGGGACATCCTCCTACTGCTGCTTTTGATCATCTCCTGCTCTGTCCGAGATTGAGAGTTGGATTGGGCTGTTAAAGGAAATTTAGATTAGAAATTTAATGCTTGATTTAGTTAAACTTTCTCTTAAGACATATTTAATCAGCATTTCAGAAATCCTTAAACAGACAACAAATAGGGATTCTTGATATCAAACCATCCACAGCAGGAGTTTCCCCTTGGAAATGAGGTGTCAAGATTTGTCATTTGAACTGCTTAATTGTAACATGAAACAGAAGAATCAAGTAAGCATCAGGGAAAAACAAGCAAACAGGTTTAGCTCAGCAGTGAGAAGGTCTGGCAGAAGGAATTGAGGTTAATTGATGACAACAATTGAAAATAATTACTTAGATGTTAGAAAATATGCTGTCATTTTTATATAGGGAGGTATTGAAGTTTTGCCAATGCAGTAACTTCTGAGCTCTCTCCTACCTTGAAACATTGTTGGATATCGTCTAAAGAAAAATCCAACCAGGAAATGGACTTAGATTAACAGTAATTTTCAAAGGAATGTTACTAATTCACACTTAGTTAATTCAGTTCAAATATTGTTGGTTTCTGAACAATGAGGTATCACTGAATGCCACAGTGAAACCTAAGAATATTGTATCACTTTTCCATTACTTAGGCTATAATTATTTTTAAATTGTAGTTCATGCTGGGACAATGTCACAATTAAAACTAAGAGATAGAGGCTGAATTGTGTGCATTTCCTCAGTATTTTGCTTGCTGATATTTGCTTGCTCATTGCCTTAGAAATTGAGGGAAGAATCACTGAAACTGAAACAAGTCATTCACTGATCAGACTTTGGATTATTTTATAACTAAATTAGAAAGGAGAGATTAATGTGGTATGTAAGGGATTTCTCCATCAGTGCAGATTAATGACTGCTATGTTTTTCCCAGTTCAGAAGATTGCTTCAGGAATAGTTCTGTCTCTTAGGTGCTTATTTGTTAAAAACTGAATTAATTACCTTTGAAAAATCATCATTGCACTTAATACTGCTAGTTCTCTTTATCCACTTCTAATTCTTAAAAGAGCCATCCTTGGAGCTGTGTAATTTTCATGTAGGAATAATATACAATGCAATTTTAATTTATGTCATTAATGGGTAGATGGCAGGAGAGCTTGGCTATGCTATGCTTCATTAAATTCATATAAAGTTGCTAATCTACCTCTGTGTAATGTCATGAATATATGGAAAAGTTTGCCTCTGGCAGGAAAGGAAAAAAGGAATAATGCAACTTCCTGTTCATGTATAAATTTCTTTTGCAGTTATTGGAAACAGTTTTGAATTTAACCTCTCCCTGGTGAACTTCAGTTTTCAATGTGCTTTTAGACTGCCCTTACCCTATTAATTTGTGCATGCTCTCAATATTTGTTTTCTGAGGCAGTAGTAGGTATATGTTGAAATGGCTGTTAATTAAGTTAATTAAGATTTTATTTTCCAGCCCTGTTTGAATATGAACAAATAGATTTGCTGTCACTAACTGATTTAGGTGCATTGTGGGCAGGCATCAAGACAGAAGGTGGATTGGCACAGTCACAGTCACCTGGACAGACAGGATTTCTAAGCTACGGTGCCAGCTTTAGCACACCTCAACCTGGACAGGCTCCCTATAGCTACCAGATGCAAGGTCTGTATAAACAGATATTACCATTAATTAGATGTAGCATGTAGCCAATGCTGTGGTGGGGTTTTGTCATCCTCATTTTATTATATTCCTAGAATAAAAATGAATGTTTGCTTGAGCACTTAACTCTGATTTTATTGCAGTTGGAGATGAAATGATGATTGCCTTTGCTGAGAGAGCAACAGGCCAGCTCTCAGCAGTTTAGAAGACCCCTTGCTTCATTAAATTTTAAACAGTGAAGTATTCTATTGTTATTACAGTAAAATTTATCTCTGAATAGCAATAGTTTAGCAAATATTGAATGAGACAAAACTAGTCCTGTAAAACGTGACAGGATTATGAATTTAGGAAGTGCCAAATATAATTTGACACCTGAGCATGTTCGAGGAGGGAGAAGAAGATAAAAATACCTACTGCAGCTGTGGAGGTAACTAAGTAATGATTGAAGTCTGTTTCTTTGAAGTCTATTTAAAAGCTGTAAGTCTTTGTATGTGCAGGCTATTATTATCAATTATATTTTGTAGCTGTACTTGCCTGTTTAGTTTAATGTCTTTCCACCTTGTTCTCCCAATTCCTTTCCCTTCTTCTGTACTGAGAAGTCACTGGGTGTGCCTGATTCTGGATTGTTCACCATTTAATGGATATTTTAAAAAATCTTTGTTTACCAGAAATAGCTAATTTGGGAGGTCTGCTGCAGGCCTTTTCACCCCTGAATTTGGCAGTAGATATCAGGTGTGTTGCAGATTTTGGAATTGTTGAAATAAGTCATCACTCACAGAAATGGACCATATTTTCTTATAAGTTTAGCACCTTTGTATATTATCAAGCTCAGTGCAAACTGTGTGCCTCCAAGTAAGCACTCCATAAAATATCTTGAGGCAAAAGTGCTTTCAGAGACTGAGTGAATAAGATTTTGCTTTTGTTACACAGCTTTAAGAATATATTGATCTGATCCTTTACTCAGACACAAGAGAGATGTTTTTTGTTGCATTTTTAAAATCTCCTTTTGAACTGTGTGTTGAGTAGCTCCATAGGGCAGAACTGACCATCTGACATCTCAAATATTGCTGATTTATAGTGTGCTCTGACAAGCAAGAGGGACAGGATTGGATTTTCATCTACATGCTGAATAGTGATGAACTCCTCATTAGAGTAAATACAGCCAAACAAGGTTAATGGTTTTGCTTTCTGCAGGCAGCTACACAAAAGAACTCAAGCAAACACACCTCCACACCCACCTTCCCCCATCCAAAAATCCTACTTCTCTGTAGGAGAAAGCACAAAATCCTTGCCAGCAGCAGCTAAAATGAACTTCTGAATCAACATTTCATCTTTTAAGGAACTGATAATTCACAGTTGCTAGGAAATAGTATGATTGAAAAATCATGTCTGTGCTGCCTATAATTTCTATTGCAGTAGTGCCTTCATGCCACAGTCATATATTGGGATGCTGTTGTGTTAAATTCTACAGGCAAATAAAAATATAGTCCATAGAAACTGTAGGCTAAAATTAAACACAGAGACTAGAAGAGCCTAATGAAACAATAAAGCTGACATTGTTTATATATAATAAACATCTGGCACCCCATACTGGTTATCTAACTGCTGTAAAGGTGTTTTTTGTAAGATCTCAAGCAGTGGGATGTCAATAAAAAGGGATTTTAGGGAGCACAGGGAAATAGTTTTGCAGATGTCTATTGGAAACTCATTCAATAGAGGGAGGGAAGAGGGAGCAGCATAGGATAATGTAGACAGTGCTTGGAAAATTTTAAGTGAAAGCTGTAAGTAATGTGAATGCTGGCATTAGTAGTGCAAAGCTAGAACTCTGCCAATAGACTGCATAGAGTCTGCCATAAAGGGTATTGCTTTTTTTTTTTTTTTTGCTATATGCAAAATTAGTATAACATCAGAATTGTCAAGCTCAGCAAAGGGTGACAGTTGTCAAGAGATGAAACAGTAACATCTTGGAAAGCATTTCAGCTGTATACTTTGAGAGGCAAGGATCTTACATTTTTTCTGCAAAAATAAATATGTTAAAGATGACCCAGTTGTGAAGCTCTAGTAAGAAAAGGATCAGGAGCATTGATTTAATGATGGAATTGTCTGCAGGGCTTAGTGGGGAGGGGGGTCTTAGCCTGGGTTGTGCTGAAGCTGTGCTGTGCTTGGACTGAGATCTGCCCACCTGTGGAAGCCAGTGGATCACTTAACAATCAGGCTTGAGCAGAAGAGCCACAGGTCAGACTTGGAGCATCCCTGTGGTGTGTATGTCCTTTCTGTTGTGTCCATAAGCAGCACAATATATGGCTGAGGGAAGGACTCGTCTTCTACAGAAACCTTAGAGACCATAAGAATGGAAATAAGGAGAATATTTCAAATGAAAAAATTGGAGGAGTTGTTGCTAACTAGAAAAGAATCACATTTCTGAGCAGGTCTTTTTTGCAGTTAAATGTTTGACAATATATGTCTTTGTAATATTTTCATTAAGTAAACTTGTATATTTGAAACAACTCTAAATTTACTTAATTCTTTCTTTTGATTGAACAGCTGTTAAAAGTAAACAGGAACATTTGTTTCTCTTTCCTGATTTAATTTTGGAAGGAGAACCTATTCATAATTTCAGCTATTATTTAAGGACAAAATTCATTCTCATGACAGGAGACGGGGTTAGTGCTGCTGCTGTTCAGTTGTTTGTGCAGAAACCTCCAGAGAGGAAAATGAGTTTATTCTCCCTTTTCCCTCTAGCAGTATATGGGCAGGCTGCAGCCTCAGCCTTGTCATAGCCTGCAATAGCTGTTCTTCATCTCCTGCGTGCAGCTGCTGAGCTGCTAAATGGAGATAATGGATCCCACAACCTACTCCGCAACCGAGAGTTACATGACAGCGGCTCGGGGCCCTGCTGGCATTCTTGCCTGCGGCAAAGGGGATTTCCTAGCGGCCTTGCAGTTGTCCTGCTCGTGTTCCCTGACTGGGGTTACCTCGTGCTCCAAAGCTTTGGAGTTAATTCTGGTTCCTCTCCCTGGGATGAATGTCTCCCTGCAATGTAGAGACGCTGCCTCGCGGTGTGTGCAGCCAATTAAACCCAGTGCTTTTCCTGACCCTGCTAAGATTACAGCGTCATTAGTCACCGAACAGTAGTGGGGGGAGAGGCTGCCAACTTATGAAAATTATAAGGAGAATTGCTGCCTGTGACTCCTTGCTAAATTTGTTCTGGTAATTGGATTTTTGTTTGTCACAAATTTATAATCTCAATAAAGGACTGTGTATAGGGGAGAGGGTGAGAAGAGGACTCAGGCGGTTCTGCCATGCATCTCCCCACTCCCCTCTCCCCCTGCCTTACTTTATTTAACGAGTGTGTTCCGTAAGCTGTTTTTCATATAAGTTGCTTCATAGATGTTGAAAGACCCCTTACATGACTAATAGCTGTGGGAATGGGCCGTTGTTCCTATATTGGCAGATTTATAGGAATTGCATAGTGAGGATAAATGGAGTGGAGAAGGGCTGGGGGAAACAGTAAGAAAAGAGCTCCATTTGCAAATGTCTTATTTGGGTCTCCTTTGATTGTGATAAAAAGTATGGCTTGTACCCTCCACTCGAGTACCCTACCACTAGAAGGGTGCTAGACCTGTGATGAGCACTAGCATTGTTTTAGTTACCAAGGCTGTGATGATAGAGAATAACTATCCCATGGGTTTGGGAATTCAACCGTAAAAAAAGTAAACGTTAAGGTATTTGGTTATTATTATACAGTATAAAAATATTGTGCTGGATGGCTAAGCAGTTACTAGGACAACAAGGGGGAGTTTGCCAAGGATTTTTAAACACTGTAAGCAAACGGAAGAAACCTTGAGTTTAAATAGCCCATCTGGCCGTCTAAGGCTTTCCCAAGAGAGCTGCACTAAACTTCTGCCGCATACCCTGATGATAGACATAGCCCATGGCAAGGAGACTGAGCTAGGGAAGCAAATGGGCTTCTGTGGCCAATACACGGGGGAGGACCTTATCCCGTGCCTGCGGCGGCGCGGGGCGCGCCCCGCACCTGGAGCGCGCCCTAGTCCCAGCAGGGTCCGGCCGCCTTCCCATGCTGACTGGGATTCCCAGCTTTAATGTGGGTCAGAGCTCTTTGCAAAATAGACCTTTGACCTGCAATTTACAGCTTTTATCACATTTTAAAGCTATGTAGCCGGCTAACTAAAGGCACTAAGTCTCGCATATTTTGTAGTGATTCTTATTTTTGTGTTTGTTCAGCTAAGGCAAGATAGCGGCTCTATGCCATGTTATGGCTGAATATTTAAAAAAACAATTTGCAAAATCATGAGTATTTTAAAAACAACTTCAGGCCTGTAGTTCTGGGTGGCCCACAGAGCTGTTTCTGAGAAACCTGCTTCATGTTTGTTACGGTCTAGGAGACCCTTACCCCTCCTCCATAGAAGCCAGTGCTGACCATGAGATGAAAGAGAGATCTGCATGTTAGTGTGTGTGTGTGTGTCTTTGTTTGAGAGGGAGAGATGCTGGCTGGCATGTAATTACTTTTCTCATTTGCTCTTGCAAATTATTTTCCAAACTTTCTGAGGAAAGATAATGTATTCCTCAAACAAAGTCTGGGGTTTTTTCTACTTATAACTACTTGAGACCTTTTATATCTTTTTAGAGTGGCTCAAACTGTGGGCCTTTAAAACCTGAGTATTACTGCATCCTCAAAAAACCCTACAGAAATAAGAAGAGACACAGTGACTTATATTTTTCCAGTCGGAGCACTATTAGAAATAAAATATTCTTTCAAAGTTTTGCAATTTAAAATATTTTCAGCTGTATTTTGGCTTTTGTGTTTGTCAAAATAAAAAAATAACATCTGTTTTCCAATTTTAAATTAAATTTAAAACAACATGTTTTTCTCATTAGTACTGTTTATCTGTACTATCTGCTAAACTTGGATGTCAGCTCTTCTGCTGAAGTAATCTGATTTTAGTTCACAGAATTAGTAGCATCTATCAACAATCAGAGAGTTTGCAGTAGTAGAAGATAGAAGATAAATGTTTATAGTAATTTCATACATTAAGTTTAAGCTTCATCCTTTACTCCCACTGCTGTTGGGCTTTTCATCTACTTCTTTGAGACTTCACTTGTTTGTGATTTTGCAGTCAAAACATTTAAATATTCCTTCTGACTTCTCATAGCTACAATACCTCTTGGTTTGGTGTTTTTTTGTTTAAGAAAACTAAATAGCTCAAAATGTCTTTCAGGGGTTGTAGTAAGTATGGACCCCTGTCTGCATTCTGTCCTCTTTGGAGTTGCAAGAAATGTTGCTTCTCCCAATGAGCAACCTCCTTTTGGATTTAGTTGTTAATTGGGTTGTGTTGGGTACATCAGAAGATTGGTGCATGACTCCCTGTTGATTTTCATCCCTCGTCTCCTTTGCTCACTTGCAAGTTTTGTTCTCAAGGCCTCAAAGTGTATCTTTGCACTGAGGCAGATTTTGATGGTGAGAGAGGCTGTAAACAACCTGTGCACTTTAATAACCTGTGCTGACTGGTGCTCTCCTGATGGATGAGTTCAATAGGTTGCCTCATTACAGACTTTGTGGTGGCTTATGTAGCTTCACCCTGGGCATCCATATGTCTCAGCTGGTGGCTGTGTCACTCCTGGGTTACAGCCAGCGAGGGCAAAACAGCTGAAAGGGGGTTGCTGCCCTTTTAGTGGAACAGCTACTCAGGTTGGGTATTTAACGAGAGCCCCATCTGTCTATTTTTGGTGGCTCATGAAAGCTGGAGGAGGGAGATGAAGGCAGTAATTCAGTCTCTGGGCTAAATTCCATCTTGGGTCTCCCTTTTCAGAGAGGTACTTTTTTTCTCTTGTGTCATGCCGAGCACACTCTGTCAAAAGAGGAAAGGTTTGCAGCCCAAGGCTGTCTCTGATCGATTAGTGAGTCCTAATGGCTTTGCAGTCGGACTGAGCTGTTTGGAGCAGGGAGTTATGGCTTTGCTGCTCCAGGGAGGCACTGAGGCTCGGGGAGAGAAGAGTACAGAGTTCTCAAAGGTGGCAGCAAAAACAGCCACCAGGCTTTCACGAGGGGTGATGGTGTCTCTTGGGACAAGGCTTGCCTTTATTGTTCATCAAAAAAAAAGAAAGGGGTGGGGGGGAAATAGAAGTAAAGAAACCCTCATTACTGCCACAGTGCTGGGTGTTAATTCAGAGGAGTGCGATAGCTGATTTTGCAATCAGACCTGAGGTGGGTCCAAAATTCCAGTCTAATTTTCAAGGGGAATTTTTTATTGCAATAATGAAACACAGAGTGTAAGAGCTATGAATTATCACTTTCTATGTATTAACATGTTATAGAGCTGAACTGGTCGACATATGGGAAACATTACAAATATGCTATAATGTTATCATATAATTGTGTGATAAAAGTTATTTTCCAATACTTTGTTTTAGTAATTCACATAATTTTTCATTTCATTTCAGGCAGCAGTTTTACAACATCATCAGGAATATATGCAGGAAATAATTCACTCACAAATTCTACTGGATTTAATAGTTCACAGCAGGTAAATTTGTAAATAGGAGTTCAGCAAATTTTTGGCAAACTTAGAATTCTCATCCAGTGAAAAAATGTACCTCTTAAATAGCTTGTTGAAAGAAATTGTCATTTTTCAAGTTAAACTAAAGTTCATAATTGTTTTTCTTCAATCTGTCATCTTAGAACTAATTGTCAGAGGTTGATGTTCTTATTCACACATCTTCAGCAGTGTGTCTAATAAACTGTTTGTATGAGAAGACACACTAATTTATGTGTAATTTAGATTTCATTTTACTGCTTCACAGTTTTAGGTCCTACAGCATCAAGTCCAGGAAGCATCTGTGCTCAAAGTCTGACATGTGTTTGTAGTTATATTTTGTAATTTATACTAAAAAGTAGCAAAATTTTGATGGACTACTCAGTTGCTTTTTTGTCTTGCAGGAATATCCCTCTTATCCCAGTTTTGGCCAGGGCCAATATGCACAGTATTATAATAGCTCACCATACCCTTCACATTACATGACAAACAGCAACACCAGCCCTACGACACCCTCCACAAATGCAACATACCAGCTTCAAGAACCACCATCTGGCATCACCAGTCAAGCAGTTACAGATCCTGCAGCAGGTAATTACATGGATTTTATGGTCCCTATGAGGCATGTTTTTGTAAGTTGAAAGGGGATTGAATTGGATTTTTTTTGTGTAGTTGTTGATTTTTTTTATTATTATTTCTTAATCCTGAGCCTGTGGCATATCTTGGACAGATTTTAACAGAAAATAGACTAAAGAAAAACGAGGATCAGTAACAGTTTTAAAGCTTATCTGGAATAGAAGTTGTTTGTATTTATTTGTAAAGTGTGTTAAAACTTGCAGGGTATGGATAAGTTTTGTGGTAAACAAGAACCTGGTGCTTTTAAGCTGTGTAGTCATTAAGATAAACCCCTTTGATTTTTCTTAAATAAGACTGAAATCAAGAGACCTTCAAACCATAACCCAACTGTCTACTTGAAAGAGAGCTTTTGAGTTCTTGATTTCAGAGGACATAATAGGGCTTGCAAAGGAGAGTTGAAATTGCACAAGTGTTTCCATTTTAAGAAAATATTTTCAGTAGCTTATTCTTTTTCCCAGTCATTTTACCTTTCTTGGTGGAATTTGGCAGTCCTTTACTAGTTGAGATATTTTTTGAACATTTATGCCAAACTGCTCTGGCTGTTTTTGGAAATGAGGGGTGAAAAATACTTTTCTCATTATTAAAAAAAGGTTAAAATCCATCTTTTTAACAGCTCAAGCATGTCAGTCATTAATAGATGGTAGAAGTATGAAGTCTGTCAGAGAGAAAGTTCAAGGTTGCAAATGTGTTTCTTAGTAATGCAGGAAGAAGCAGTTATGATTTGGCAGTGATATCAGGTGGTTTTGTTTTGGACTTCTTTGGGATGTAGTTGGTTTTAGTTCTCTTGAAGCATTTGATGGGACTGATCTTCCATGTGCCATGCTAAATTTTACTACAATTTGCTAGGCTTCTGTTGCTTTTCTACATGAGTGTGCACCTGAAGAAAATGTTATGCAGTGTTGTCTTTTTTGAGACATTTGCTGCAAGTAGGGAAGAAAATACAGCTGGTATATGCATTTATATACATGAGGTCATGTGTGTGCACTGTATTTGAGAAAGGAATCTTTCTAAATTTATGAGTGCCTATTGGGGTCTGTGGCATTTAGGTATGGATGCATATTGATGTCTGCATAATTATCCTGCTTTTCACTTTTTAAATTTTTTTGCTTTTGTTTTCTTGTGAATTTGTTTGATTTTCTTTTTAAGTTGGAAGCGGTTAAGTTCCTCTTAGCCCAAAACCCTTAGGTGATCAAGTTTAGCTGTTAGCAAGATACTAAGATGAAATCATTATATCATCTGTGTCTTGATCTTTTGCAAAGTCTTTGCATGTGCTTTTCTAAAGTCATTGACCTTTACTATAGCATTTACTTCCTAAAAGCTATAGTAAATGTGCATTTGAAGAGAGGAGGTATAATATTCCCAGACTCAAGCTTAGTGGCTTGAAGGCTGTCTTCCTATTTAAATAGTTTTCTGTGCACTATAAACCTGAACAGAACTTTTCTTAGTTCCTTTTTAAGAAGTCTTTCTTTTCTCCCTCACATCTTCCTTGTTCTTATGACAGTTTTGTCTAAAGGTTTGAAATAATTTGGTAAGCTTTCTCGTGGATGAGTTTTGCACCTAATCCTTCTTCTAATTTGTTATTTCATGTATTTAAAGCTGTACATCCATGGATGCCCTACCAGTGCTTGCTTAGCCCTTTCTCAGATGTGTGCACACCTTCCTCTGGCATTGCTGGGACTTCCATTTCTTTTAGCATTACTGATTTAACAATTCTGAAAATGTTTCTTCTAACAGTTTGCAAATAGCAACTGTTAATATAGCTATGGGGCTTTCATGGGCTGGCTGCCTCTAGCAGAGGAGCAGTACCTGCTGTGGACCACTCTATTAGAAGGAGCTGATCAAAGTCATCTCCATCAATGTGGTTGCAATCAGCAGAAGGTATAGGGCCAAATTTCTCCATTTTTCTTTATGCAGTTTTTTTCTTTATGCAGTTAAGTTAGGATCAAGCCCATTTAGGCTCCTTCTTTATTGACTGGAGAGAGATGAACGCTTCTAATTAGAGTTCAGTTTAACAAAAGTCTTAATCCTGAGATGCCAAAACTTCTCCAGTGGTATGAAAGCAGTTTAAAGTGGCTGACATACCAGTTCTGGCTTCCTAAGGAGAAATTAGGCAAGAATCTTCTGTTGCTTCACCTTAAATGCTGGTAGAAAGGAAGGACTGATCAGTGAATCAATGTTGTGCTTGCCATTTCTCCTTGGGTAGTGTAAATGGTTGTACTTTCTTCTTGTTGTGGTTTATTGCTAGCCCTCAGTTGAGCTCATACACAGTCTGCTTGCAAGACAAAGCAAGGCTGGGCTCACAGAAAAGAGGGATCAACATGTAGGAAGGGAATGCTGGTGGAGTGGGGCAAGTGGAAAGCATATTCAACAGAAGGAAATTCATAGTTGGGTGAAAAACACAGAACAAAAGAGTAAATAAAACACATTTTTATTACAGATAGTAAAATTTCTGTAGGCTGTTTTCCCACATCCACTCAAGTTAGGCTGCTGATTCTTTACCACAACTGAAGTGCTTCATATGAGGGATGGTGGGGAGCAGTGCAGAGCCATCACATGTAGTAGGATAGGCTCCAGCTGCTGAATTGCAGCTGTCTATCCTTAGACATCTTCTATATTTAAAAAAAAATGTGTAATCCATGTGGTTATGAACTATGCCAGGACAAGCACAGAACAGCCTTCAGACTTTACAGAGGCACCAGAATAATTTGACTGACATAGGTGGTTTCTATGAATTTGGGCCAATAAGTGAAACAGAAGAGTCTGGTAAGAAAAATGTGAAAGGGAGAAAGTAATTATGTGTGCTTGTGACATTTTTAGTAGAGTTTTGCCGACTCAGAAATCGCGGATAATTTCACTTGAAATGTGTTTAGTTCCTTGTCCAAATATAAAATAATCCTTTTATGATTTTCCTGAGTTACTAGTTAAATTTTAAAGCTTTTGCCATGCAATCCAGAAGATGCAAGGATTCTTGAAGAAAAACCTGAGATTTTCCATGCTCAATGTTTCTTCTTTCTCTTCACTTTAAGGATTTGAAACGTTCTTATACCACAGTCAGGATAAAATCATTCATTGCCCAGATGTTTATAGTCTTTGTATCCATAAATCAGTTATACAAATTAATGTTATTTTCTTGTGAACAAATGCCTGTATTTTTCTTAGTGATGTAATCAGAAAGTTGCTGATTTTTTTGTCTAAGCTGTACTAGCTAAGAGAAGTAATAAGAATTAAAATCATGAAAGAAAATAGAAGTAGATAAATTAGCAAATATTTGTTCTCCCTTCCAATATTTACATTCATTAAAATAGGTTGAACAAAAACAGTATTTCTTTATGTTTCATGTAAGTAAGCTGTGTAGCTCTTTGCTACTGGATGTTGTGAATGCAAAAAGTTTATGCAAGTTCAAGCATAACTTTGACAAGCTCAAATATTAAATTTACAGAGACAAGAAATTCTTGATGCACAAGATCACTGGAGACTGGGGATGAATTAGTGCTGTGTGGATGTCTGTCCTTTTTATGCTTTCTTACTTAGTTTCCAGCTGTTTGCCAATGTTGAAACTTACCCTGGAGAGATGAAGTTATGCCCCCATCCACTATGCCTACCCTGATGATCAAAAATTCTTAGTGAAACATTCATAACATTATTTCTAGGAGTTAGTATAGAAAAAAACTACCTTTTCTAAAGCAATAATAATTTTATCTTGCAATATTTCAACTCCATCATCACAACTGGTAATAAAAAGTTCTTGATTTGTGCAAATTTTTTTTTCAGTCAGGAAGGCTGAATTTATCTTTCTATTTCATATGATGCTGTATTTATAATTTATTAAACTGTTTCTCACAAGAGAGACTTGCATTGTTCTTGAGATTCAATCTCTTTCATTTTTCTTGGTTTCTGTAATAAGTGTGTTTAATATATTACTGGAAGATTTGGGGTTTTTTTGGTATTACTCACATACTTCACAATGCAGATTAAAAACCTCACAAGGGCTGTGCCAGCCAGCAAAACTTAGTCTCAGATATGGGCCACTATTTTCCTCTTAAAGACTAAACTTCTTTTTCCTTGAGTACAATATCATCTTTAGTATTACAAAAGGGAAAGCAGCTTTTACAGTTTCTTCTTATCATGTTTCATAACAATAAATTAGAGACAGAAAAGTGAGAGGGTAAATAGTTAATATAGACAACTTTTCACTAATACCTGTATGGAAAGAAATGCAGCTATATTCACAGTACATTTCTGATATTCTAATGTTTGTTCTTTCTCACAAATATAAATGAAGACTAAATCTAGAGGATATATTTATACAAGGAAGGAAAATCATGGAAAATTCTGTAAAAACAGAAATTAAATTGGATACAATGATGAATGGTAAAGAGCAGTACTGGTTTTTCTTTTCTCATAATGGTTGTTCTCCTGGGATGTTTATCTTTGGTTTTGGTGGTATTAAAAGTAACAGTGATTTCAAATTGATTGAAAACTGAACAAAGGAGTAAGGAAGAAATAACTACAAAGAATACAAGTACTACTGGCCCATTATGGATTGCTTCACCTTTTTTCTTCAAAAAAGAATGCTGGAGAAAAAAAATCCAGACCACTGTAGCTTGTGATCATATATAGTTTATAAATACTGTTATATATGATATTTTGTAATTATTTTAAATATGCAATCCTAAATCAAAACCTCAACCAGGCTTTGAAATAAATAATCATTTTTTGCCACTGTTTTTGACAGACTGTTGAGAGCTTCTGTCAAGTTTATAATACCATGCTCTTAATTCTCAATATACAAACATTTGATTTGTTTTTCAAGTGAAGATTTTGACATTTTGTCAAAACAGCACTAGAGATATACTTCTGTGATCCTGCCAGGAGGCATTATTGTATTTCTTAGTGCTTTTACGTACTACTAATATAGTACTATTTTTTTTATAGACAAGTGAAAAAAGAACATCCACAAATATACTTGATTCTGCTGTACTGTTTAATCCTGGTCCAGTTGTATGCAAGTAGAAGTTTGTATAGGTGCTCATGGAATTTGTGTTTAGTTTTATTTATGCAAAAAGAAACTTATTATGCAAAAGTAAGAAAATCATAGTGTGAGACTGGCATATTCAAATTACTTGAATCTTGTATTTTTATTATGGTACACAGGAGTTGAACTAACACTGGCAAAATGAAGTATAAGATTTAAGGGCCATTGTGCCATTAATCTGGGCAAAATCTAAATGGAAAATTTTTTGTACATGGCTACTTGCAGAGACATTTGACTGTACTAACTACCCTGGACCCACCTCATGCATATAATTTACATTGTGACACGAGATATGATTACTTTGATAATGTATGTTTGCTGGTTTTTGCATAACCTTTCAGTGTAGTAGGGAAAAAGTCTGATAAAATTTGCAATGCCTTTGTCAACAGCAAAAGCTCTACCCACACACACCATCTGGATTTACCTAGAGATACACTTGATTCTGGGCTTTCTGGCATAGCCAGTTTGCCTCAGATTTGTCATTGAACACTATTGCTGTACATCAAAATCAACAGTAAGAAAATGCAGCATTTACTATGGGGGGAGTTTCATAACAAACAGAAATGAATTACAGAATATGGTGTTGCAAATGCTGTCTTTGCAGCTGTACTGTCTGTTCATAAATAATCAAGGTGTTTTTATTTTTGAGATGATGGAAAATTGTTCTGTGTGACAAAACCATCAACACTGCACAGTGACGTATAAAGGGAAGTGCAAGCTGATGAACTCTTATGTCAAGTTGCAGTTTTAGGGTGCCTTGAAGCATAGAGAAAAGTCTGATACAGAATGGTTCACGTATTTTAGTTAAGCCAGAATGTAAACATATTTTATTCCTCACAGTTATGTTTTTGTCAGGCTTAATGTCACTGTATGCTACAGGAGTTGCTCCCAGAAGCAGGGGAGTAACAGTCACTCCTGATAAATAACATATTTATAGAATCTGGGCTTAATTTTTTTTTTCTCTCTGACTGTAGAAGTCAAGAGTGGGTCTTTTACACTTACCCAAGGTTCAGAAGAGGCTGTGAAGCAGAAATAAGCTGTAACATTTAGTGTCTGCCTGGAACAAAGAACAGAGTTGCTGTAGCAGGGAGATCTAAAATGATGGATGCAGAAAAATAACTGTTGCTACATTATTGATCCAATTTTGTGAAGGCATTGCAACCCAGAGCCGCTGCACTGGCTGTGGCAGTCCAGACTGATGGATCCACCAGGCTGTGCCCTGCCTGCTGCAGGGGCCATCAGCAGGCATCTCACGAGCATCAAGGACAGGCTAGGCTTGTGCCTAAGTGCCCTTTTCCAGATCCCAGATATTTTTGTCTCAGGGGATTTTTAAACCTGCTACTGTTTGTGTGTTTTGGGTGTGCCTGCATTAGCATTTTAATTTTGAGTAGGGTCTTTTTTGATGTGAAGCTTTGGCTCAGCAGAGCAGTCCTAGGGCACCCAAGTGGAGTCTTGCCAGTCAAAGCTAACCTGGAAGGTGTCCTCCAGAACCACTAATTGCTCCAGCCCCTACTGAGGATGCCCAGGAGATTAGATCAGAATTCACTTGCACTGAAATAACCTCTCAGAAACAGCCAGCAGAGCCTGATGTCCTTGCCACCACTTGCCTGATCCCATAGATCCAACTTGCCAATGTGGTGCAGCTGTAGCACCCCTGAATGCTTCATTTTCAGGGATGTCTTCAGGCCCCTCTTGAACCCATGTAATATTTTGGGAGCCTGGCATGGGTTTTTTTTTTTTTTTGGCAAAATGTGTACAAATCTCATAGCTCTTATCTGAACTCGTATTTAATCATGCTGCTGCCAGACCCCTTTGGTGATCTTGCTTTTTGTTGAACAGGCAATAGATCTGATCCTCACCCTCTTCTCTGCTCATGATTATGTGGAGAGCAGGGTTTTCTCCTGCACTTTCTTGTGTTTGTGATGCTCAAGGTCAGGATAAAATTGAATTCAGTGCTTTAGAAGAATCATCCTTTCACTTGGCTAGTATTAAAGTATGTCTGGTACCATGAAGTCAGGTGAAGTTGAACAAATTGACCTTCTCTTACCAATTATCATAGAGTAATGAGTATAGTGATAACATGATTTGTGGCTATGTAAATTGACTTCAGCAAGTCTTTTGATGCCCTGGCGGTTTAAATCTTTTCACTTAACAATTTTAAAAGCAAGCTAGGCTAAAGCAGTTTGACAGGAATTATGGCAGAAGCATAAAAAGCTGTTTAGGAAATCACATCCAGAGAGGAGGAGTCAGTGAGAGCTCACTGTTAAAACAGAGGGATGGCTACAGCAGCATTCCTCATGCCTTGAGCCTAGCACCAGACCACATTTTCATTAATCATTATGTGACGGAACAGAATGTGTTTGCTATTAAATATGTAGATGACACCATGTTGAGAGGGGCTGTGAGGCCTTTGGAGATGGGATGAGAACTCAAAAAATGGAGATGTGATCTGAATAGGAGCAGGTGTGAGGTATACATTTAGGCAGGAATGATGAACTGCACAAATGTGGGACGGGGAATGTTGGCAGCTTCTTCCAGGCTCTACCTTTTCCTGCAGACTGCTCTCAGTACTCCAAATATTAGTGGCACACAGAATACCCTCTGCCACTGTTGTTTTTCTTGCTCCAGAATTTGTCAAGGCTGGGCTTGTCAAGGCTCAGGGCTTAGGTGGACACTGAATTCTTTAACTGGGTTTCCTTTTGAGGCCCTGAGAGCAACTATTGGACGCTGGTGACATAGCCATGCACACGGAGGCTTTCCTTCACATACGTGGGAAAAGTTTCTTCCACAATGTCATGTTTTCCCCCACTGGTCACTGCTGTCTGTCATGCTGTTTGTAACACTGATCTCCTGAGCAGGCTCAGAAGTTGCAGGTGTTAGCGATGTTACTTGTTCAGTCATGTGCAAGGTTTGGCCAATTATTCAGGAAACAACCAGTTCAATGTCACTTCTTCCTCAGAGGATGATCTAGGAATGCCCAATCTAATATTTATGGAAATACTGTAGAAAATGCAAATTTCTTCTGGCCAAGTGGTGTCCAGGGGAGGGTAGCCTGTGGAGCATTTCAGGAAGTCAAGCTTTGCTTGATTTTTCTTTGCATTATTTTTTCCAGTTTGGTGAGACTGTAAAGAATGAGAATCAGAGCCTAAAAAAGAAGATTGATAGGGAAGGGTTAATTTAACAACAAAGGGGATCTGTGGACAGTCTTCAAATGCATGCACTTACAATGAAGGAATTAATTTTCCCCCTACTTTCACAAATTAAACTTCTACTGCTGTAATAAATGCTGAAGTTGTATGTTCTGATAATGCAGCTGTCCAAGCAGTAGAGGTTTCCAGGAGAGATCCATAAGAGCAGGACAGACAAATCTTTCTTGGGAATGATGGAAGTACAGTGGTCCCAAGAAGGGGCCCTGAGGCAGGGTTGGGAGTCTTTTTGTCAGGTAAGAGTCTGGTGCATCCAGACAGATTACCTGTGAAGTGGAAATAGAAATGAGCCTCCACCCAAACTTGCAGCCTGTGTTTGAAATTTTGAATGAAGTACTCATAAGTGAAAGGTGTTTGCAAAGATGGAGAGCTGGATGCCTCTTACAGACAGACTTTCATCCCTGCCCCCACCATGCTCTGCTCTGCGTCCTCACTAGTTTAGGTTTCCTTGTTTGTTTATTTGTCATGAAGTTTTGCTTATACTCTTTCCATCTTACCTGTTCCCTACTTGTTTTAGTATTACTCCGGCAAGTTTAATACTTAAAACTTTTAGGCATAGCATGTCTGTAAGAAAAATTTCTAAAACTGGGAACTAAAGCCACACTCCTGAAAACAGTGTCAGAGACCAAAAGCAGCAGTAATTTAAATTAGTCAATAAGAAATGCAATTTTTCATTTCATCTAAGTTTTGAAGTACATATTTAGAACATCATTGGCCAGCATACCTGTTGAAGAAATTCTGGTCTGTTTATTTTATGGGGTTATAATTTCTTTCAAGTCTTTTGAGCATAATTTTCTTTCTATTTTCTTTTTATTTAAGATTATAATAATCAAAATAGTGTACAGCAGAAAAATTAAATGCGGAAATTGGTACTATGTGTTACAATTTCTTATTTATGGTACAGTACAGTAGGTGAAAGAGCAGTCAGCATTCAAAGTTTAAATACTTCAAATAAATATTCTGCAGTGTGCATTGTCATGGGAAAATATGCATATTATTGGGATGTGTAGATAAATGTGGCTGGATAACTTTTGTTGTTTGACACATACAGAATCACTCTTTTATTACAGGCCAGGTGTTTTCAGTAGATTCTGTGCTTAACCTTGGGTTACATCTTAACTTGTTCTGCTTTGTTTGATGTAGTCTGATATATTTAGGTAAATATATAATGTGAAATATGTATGCTAATTCTCAATAATTGTAGATTTGAAGGCTGAGCATGAGACTTTCAAGACCTTTTCCTTTCATTCAGCACAAGTAACTGTTATTATTTTGAGTAATTGTGCATATGTGGTGCTACACAGATGTCCAGAGTCTCCTCTTTAATTTAACCTTTGACCTCAACAGGATGTTTTCCTAGGAGAGAGAATCCCTTGTGTGAGAAGTATACCTGTCTGTTCAAGCTGAAATGCCGTGGTCTAGGCAGATTCAAACAAAAAAATTTGTATCTACTGAACTCTAAAGTTAATATTAACTGAGCAGTAAAATTGAGAACCATAAAAATTGCAGCTGCCTTCACTAAAGTAGTGTTTTTATGAAAAAATAAGAGCAATCATGGTAACAATAAAAATAAAAGTATTTATGAAAATCAGACTATGAAAAGAAGTTTTCAAAAGAGATTTAAAAATGTGTTGTTGCATTTCTAAGGACTATGGTACGGCTAATTAAATTAATGGGAAGGATGACTGATGCTCAATGTCTGCTTTGTTAATATACAAGCATTCACTATGATAGAGTCTATGGATGTTAAGACTAGCAAAATATCTTCAAACTTGCATGTTTTCAGAAAAAACTCTGTTGTTTCTGTTTCTACATGAATCATCACTCTTTTTTCACCTGTTCAATAACAGTAAATATTCTTATAAATAAATGTTGCTGGAACATACTAATTAGCATGCAATACTGTTTGTAAAGATTTGTATCCTGTCTTGAAGGTACTCATTGGAAATGTTCAGTGTTGATTAGGCCCTTGAAAAACACTAGCAATGTCATCTTCATAGCTGATACATATTTAATGCTTATTAATTTAAATTACAGTAGGAAAATAAATATTCTGATTTATTCTATATTTAGGAATAATTCTATTCTTCTGGCTCAAATGTAGCAATCTAAAAGAGTCTCCAACTAGGCAGTTTGGAAAATTTTTCAGTTTATATATGTCTGGGTTTTTTTCACACCTGGTTGGATTTTTCTTACCCGTCACCATGACAGTTATTTTAAAACATTTAAGATATTAAAGTTTCAAAAGCTAGAGTTAAATTAATGTTGTTTTATGAAAAATGGTTTGCTTAATCTTGTAATAATTGAAGGAATGAAGCAATGAAGTTTTTTTCTACCAAGTCTGTTATAGGTGTTTACTGAAATAGTTTATCACTCTTTTTACATATAATTTGAGCTAGATTGAATTAATTTATGAGTCAATATGACCACTTACTGCTTTATATTTAATTATTTTAGTTAGAACTGGGTTTGGTGTAAGCAAGTAAGTTGAACATTTTGAACATTGAGCTGAAAGGTAAAAGTGTTCTTTCTTTACTACGGCAGAATACAGTACAATCCACAGTCCCTCAACCCCCATTAAAGATTCAGATTCAGATCGATTGCGCCGTAGCTCAGATGGGAAATCACGTGGACGTGGCAGAAGAAACAACAATCCTTCTCCACCACCTGACTCTGATCTGGAGGTACTATATATTAAATGTCTTTGGCCTGTTACAGAACTTTATTTTTATTATTATTTCGCACACAGTGTTATTTGTGCATCAAAAATAAAGTGGCATTGAAACGCCCTTTTTTCTAACAGTATCTTCATAGAAAATTGGATTTTTCTTCTAAAGAATCTTCTTCAGGAAGATCTCCTACTTCCTTGGAAAAATACTGGGTGTTTCTTTCTCCCTTTGATTAAAGAAAGCAAACAAACAAACAAAACAAAATGAAAAAAAAGAAAAAAAGTGCAATCTTTTCCCAAGTCAAAGAAAGGTTTTTATTTGGACAAGAGACACTTCTAACACAATAGGGGGGTTTGTTCTCTCATGCTCTGCTTGCATTCCTCCCACTGGCCTATGGTTTATGTTGAGAACACATCTCCAATGACACACCACAGCTATAAGTGTCCACACTGCATTGCTTTTCCATTCCAGAAGCTTACCCCATTTCTCATCATGGGAAATACAATCTCACCAGGATTTAAATGTTTCTATTTGAACACTTTATTTTTCATTAAGTTATCATTTTGTGTGTGGTCAGAGAACAAATTTAAAACACGTATTTTCCATTGTCTCTAAGCAAAATAATTATTTACTGATACCATAAGTTTTATACAAGCATCATCCAAGATCATAGTTTTTGTTCTTCAGATGCCTAAAATGCATTAAAATTAACATAAGTTAAGGAAAATAAAGTGCTTAGCAGCAATCTGCTTTGTTTTGGTTTTAGAGATATTTTTTAAGGGCACTTACATTAATTTTTTAAAGATTTTTGTTTTGTAAAAAATACAGAATTCTAGCCCTGAAGATTTAATTTTCAGATGCTTCTCTTGTTTATTTCCATTTCTATCTCACATCAAGCTTCAAAAATTACATTGTACAATCTCATTTTCTGTGTATATTTGACTATACTATAATTCTAGTCTAAAAGAAGGATTTGATATAATAGCAATTGTAGTAAAAAGCTAAGAGATTGTATTATTTCCTACCCTGGGAAAAAAAAATGAACTTGTTAGTTTTAAAAATAAATAGCAGGGAAGCTATGATTTTAATATGCAATCATTTCAGTACAATTTTCCCATTTGTGTGCTTACTGATTCAAATTTTAACTTTCCATGTCAAGTATTAGCTTCACAAAGGAACACATTGATTTGATTCTCTTTTTACAGAGAGTATTCATTTGGGATTTGGATGAGACAATCATCATTTTCCATTCCTTGCTTACAGGGTCCTATGCTAACAGATATGGAAGGGTAAGTGTCAAGAAACTGATGGAAATGTTCAGTAATATTTGCTGGTTTATGGTTGATACACAAGGAATACCAGAACATTAGTTGATTTTTAGAGACAAACTGGTACTGGTGTTACAAGACAAAAAAATATCAAGCTGTTTCACATGTTCATGCTTTGCAGTTACTCAGCTCTTCTATTCAGTACATATTTAAGTGGCATTGGGAGTAATACTTTGAACACTTGAGGTTTGTTTTGTAGATACAGGTTGTCAGAAACCTTTTGATATCATCAAAATCTGCAAAGGTCTATGTCCCCTCAGAGAGTGAAGAACTTTCAGGAATGATTGCTATGATGGATTGGCTGTGCTCTGTATTGAGAGGGAAAGGAAGAATGCTTTTGTTATGGCCACATCAGTCTAAAATGTTTTATCTTTGATTTATTTGATTTTTTTTTTAAATCTAAATATTTTATTTTAAAATCTAAACATTTGATATTTTTTAAATCTAAATATTGACTGATGTTTTCAAAAATCTTTTTATGAGTCAAAGCGTTATATTATACATAGTCTCTAAATCATAACTCAACAGATGAATATGTCTGCAGACAGCGGATTTCCTTGGTAATTCTCAGAAGAGAAACATGATTTTAGGTGAATAAGAACAGTTTATGAATGGAATGTCCTTATGAGATCAGACTTCTTTTTGTCAGAATTGTATTTGAAAGCTAACAGCTTGTGCTAAAATCTGTTGTAGCCTTTTATGTTCACCTCCTGGGAGTTATAACTGGAATGTGATTTTTTGTTAACCTCAAAAAATTCTACATGTAAAGAACAGATACATAGTTTCGTCTGGCTTCATGTAATGCCTCTGTCTTCTTGTAAAACTTCTATTTAGCACGAAAAGATTTTACCCTACACCCAGCTGAGTGAAGGGCAAAGCTACCTCCAGTTCAGTCTGTGCTTGGGTCAGGTTCTGAGTTTCTCTCAATAGCTTTTTGTACTATATAAATCTAAAGCAGTACTACTTTCTTGCTTGTTCAGGTAAGGTTTGTTTGTGGAAGTGTTTACTGTAATAACACTGTACCTGTTTGAGGAAAATAATTAGGCTTTTTTCATTTTATGTCAGAAAAGCAAGTGAATTCAGCAACCTTGGTTTCCTAGGTGTTGTTAGTTTATATTTAGTTAATTCAGCAACCTTGGTTTCCTAAGTGTTGTTAGTTTATATTTAGATAGTAAAAAGAAACTAGAACTTAAATGTTTCAACTATTATTGTATGGATATGTCTGGACAAAAGCACTATAGAAGAGTATTAAATATTTACCGAAAGTTATTTTCCATTTTTCAAACTAAAACCAGCTTTTGTGTGGTATCCTAAACTCTATGACAATTTAGTTCAGAATGAGGAGAAAAGTCCCAGTGCTCACAAAAAAAGCTCAGTGACAACAGAATCTCACCACTGGCTTTTGGCCAGCAGAGTAGTGCTGTAAAAGCCTAATTAATTAGTCACTGCCATAGAAGTACTAATGTGAGCATATTTTTTCCATTTTTTACTAGTTCCCTGTAGTGGATTCATTAATTGTGGCCTGAACATAAACACTTTATTGCTGGATGGTTGAAGTTGAGGAAAGTGGCTGGGATTCAGTTACAGAGAGATATAAATATGTTCGCTGCAAGGCAGGGGCTGACTCCTGGTTGCAGCTCCATCACTGTTGGCACTGTTTGCATAAGATGTAGCTTTTGCCCAGCTGGCTCTGGTTACATGGCATCTGGAACAATATTCCTACATTTCTAAATGGCAGCCAACTGTTGATGTTGAGAGGAATGATGGCATTATTGCTTAATCTTTGGATGAATACAAAATCTTTTTGGTGAGGGGTAGCAGCATGCCTGTCCATGGCTCTCAGTTGATGTCATGAAACTGTGCCATTCTGGTTTTGTTTTCATAAGGGTTCATTCAAATCAGAGTTTCTCTTGGGTTATTGACAGCTTCAGACAACAGTTAGTAATTTCCAAGGATGTTAGAGAAAGACAGTATCAAATGTTCAAAGAAAACATGGTAAAACATGAGAATTTTAGGGTTTATTTGTGGCAGCAGAAGGTGCATGTTTTTAAAAGAGTGTTTGCCTGTGATTAATGACCTTTAAAATCAGAAATCCAGATCATAAGTTAATCAGAAAAAAAAGAAAGTTGAGGGGAATTATTGTTCTTTTCACCTGTATTCTTGTTTATGAGCAATCTAACATCATGTTCTCTTATAAAGCTGCACTATGGTGAGGGTTAGAAATGCCCTTTTAAAAAATTAAATCTAGGGTGATCACATAATCATTAAAATACAAAAGCTGGATCTTCAAACAAACAAAAATGTCCTAATTAAATAATAGGGGATTTGGCAACTTAGCATTCAGCTCTTTTCATAATGCCTGAGCGAGTTTCATGGTGAATGACTATGAATGATGTGCAGCCTTGCTGCTGAAGGGATTGATTTTCTTTGACTAATACTCTGCCTCATTCTTCCTAACTTCTTCCTTGTACCACCTTTTTCTGCATCTGTACTTTTCATCTGTTTTTATCACCTGCTCTCCTTTAGCTGCTATTGTGCTCTAATTTCCTCCTGCATTTTTCCTTCAGTTTTGTTGAAACAAAATAACGCCTTTATTTTTCAGTTTGCTCAGTCATGGCAAAAATTACTCCATAAAGCACTACATTTTTATTTAAGGATTATTTGAATTTAGTGAATTTGATGGAAATGTATGAAACTCTTAAGAATATGCCCTTCCAGAAGATTAGACAAAAAACCCAAAATATTTTCATTTGCTTTTGGATTTTTTAACTATGTACAGAGAGAGAGATATTGATCAAATATAAAGTTACCCGTTAGTTTAACTGACATTAGGACTGATTATCTTTGGGCATTTGGAAAAAGTTGGAGCCCTTTAGGATCTTGGAGCAGGTGAAAATACATCTCAGAATTGGCACAGAATACTGTGGTCTTTACATTTCCATCCTCAGTGAAAGCAGTTATATGCAGAGGTTTTAAAGGAATTTTCCTTTAAATTATAAGCTATTTTATTGTGGTTTAATATACTTTAGAGATAGAGAAAAACAAAGCCTGGTTTCACTTAACCCTTCATTTCTGACCTGTAGGCTTAAGTGGAAAATAAGCCTGGTACCCAAAGTGAACTTTCCTGTTTTTCAGCTTCTTGTTTCTCCACAAAACAAAGAAATCAAGTAGGTAGAATTTAGAAATGACATACAGGCAATGTTTTGGCTCCAATGCCAGTATTCAAAACAAAAGGCCTACTTAAGCAGTTTGACATTGGTATTTCTTTTCTTTAGTTAAACTGTACCTCCCTCAGAGATTTGTACCTGATTTTGACCATATCTGAAAAGACACTGACTGAACCTGCAAATCCCAGGCCACAAGAAGAGATTGTTAGCTTTCCTACTCATTGTGTGACACCTCACAATAATTAGTTAGCAATTAGTGGCTTAAAATTGCAAAAGAAGGTTGGGTATGGGATTATTTTTTTTAAAACCTTGCTCTAGACTTGTCTTTTTTTTAAAGTTTACAGCCCCCACTGTAATGTCTGATGGCAGAGTTTGATATTGGACAATGCTTTCAACCAAGGTTCTTGTTCTTTTCATTAGAGCAGTTGCAGGTTTGTGTCTACACAGATATTTAAAATGCTAATGCAGATAAGGTTTTTGCTTCGGTTAAATATGTAGCTACCAAGAGCAGCAGTTTAATGTAGTTTTAGTGTTAAGTGGAACTTCCTAGACAAAAAGATTGTATTTAAACTAAGAGTTAAGCTTTCTTTGAAAAGCAATCCATTTACTTTGTGTTATTGAATCTGACACTTTCAGTAGGTGCCAATGAGTTTCTTATATTTTTTCTGCATAATTAAATTAACCTAATAAATGACTTTATTTTAGTATTAGTTTGGAGAAAACCTCCCTGGTTTTTTTCTGCCATGTAAAAATACCTTGGATTAAAATGGGTAGAAAGCTTTACAAAACCCCCTTTATACAGACTCAGAAATGTGATAAAAATGTTTAATAATAAAAAAGCAAGTAGTGTACACTGAAATGTAAAATATATATTTGCAGCCATCCATTTAAAATTAGTCAAATGGGTTCATCACTAGTATCATGCTCTGTTGCCCGTTTATTCTGCTTTTCAAAATTATGTCCCTATTTAGGGATGGAAGTCAGAAGGGAATTATTTCTACCTTGTTGCATTAGTAACTACTAATTAATAATCAAGATGTAGCTAGTGATCTTCATTTGCATCTTAGACCTTTAGCCCATCTAATTCCTTTAATAACTAGAGCAGAGGCTCCTGTGAGGTGTCTTCTGTTACTGCTCAGGCACAACAGAAATCTTTAGAAATGTTTAGAAAAAAAAGAAGTCTGATGAACTGTGTAGGGTGATGAGCTGCTAACTGGACACAAAAATAAGCAGAAAAGTCAAAGAGAGAAGAAGCCTCAGGCCTAGCTAGAGAGAAAATACCTGTGTTCCACCTCACATGCCTACTAAAGTAAAGCAGAGGAAGTAGTAGGTCTACAAATAGCACAGCATTAGAACAGAAAGACAGAATACTTTTGTTCATATTTCAAAGTCTTTCCATTTGAACTAAGAAGCCAAATATTCCTTTTTATTTTTTTTTCCTTTGGCTGTGCTAGTTTAAATAAAAGACTTATTTTTAGGGGCAAAGTTCATCAAAATAGCATGATGCAATTTTTTTCCTCGTTTATAAGGGCTATTTTTTTATTTTAAAAACTTATTCTTAATGAAAGTGAGTTCAAGAATAGATGTGTTGTCTGCTCAATGTAGCTTTGCTTTGAAATTTCAAAAATTCTTTCTCTGGATAGCAGTTCTTGGGTTTTGGCATTTCCAGAAGGCAAACAGGCTGCCAAATCACCATTCTTTTCCAGCTCTCTACTACTGACGCATTTTGTCTTTTTAACCAGTAGTTACAGAAAAATGTTGGAAAGTTCAGAGATCATGTTGAAGCACCTATTAATTTGATTGAGAGGTGGAAAAAGAAACTGAGGACTGCATCTCTTGCTTTTTAACTGTGACTTGTCATCAAGTCTAGAATTTTAAGTAAAATACGGGTTGCCACTTCTTCAATTCTATTTAAAATATAATTCCTAACAAACTAACATTATTAATAGAGGCTATTATGGGATAATACAGCACGTTCTTTCAAACTCATGCTCCTGTGCTCTTGGATAGACTTGGCATTATAAATGAGAAACTCTATATCAAATGTATTTATTAGGCTCTCTTTTCGATTTTTCAGATTGAAAATATATAAAACACCAAAAAAATCAAAACAAGACAAACATCTGTAATGCATTTGGTAACCAAAATGATGAACATGCTTTTTGAGTTTATTAGCTCAGTAAGGAGTAAGTTGTTACGGTAATTTCTGTAGAGAAGTTGAAGTGTGTTATGTATTAATAACAAACAATAGTTTTGTTCACTCTGCATGGGTGGGCCAAACTGGAAACATAATTAAAGCTTTTTTGACAATCAAGGAGTGGTTTTAAATATAATTACCATTTGCAAATAAAACATCAATAGTTCTTTGCTTTAAAGTCACTAGGTATTCCCAGAACTGAATCCTGTCATTTGTGATCAGTTTATTTTGAGTAACAATAGTATTATCATACCCCTGCTTGATCATAAAACCTGGGAACAGTTGTAGAATCTGGAGAAGGTTTACGTGAAATGGATTTGCCCTTTCTGCACAGAGAGCAAAGAGCCAGTGCCGGGGATGCATGAGGGTGACCACAGAAGTCCCACTGCAAAATCAAGGAGTCATTTGAGTTTAAGTCATATTTTTGAGTGTTACTGGGAAGTCTTGCAGTACAGGGTAAGACAGTTATTGAACTGAAACTGACAAAGCAGATATTGCATTTGATACAAGTAGTATGTTACAAAAAGCTTTTCTTGTATTTAGATATGTATGTTAGGCACAGTATTGATGGTGTACTTGCTTAATTTCTTCTTTAAGGATCCTCCCACTTCCGTGTCCCTTGGACTCCGAATGGAAGAAATGATTTTCAATTTGGCGGACACACATCTATTCTTTAATGATTTAGAAGTAAGTGTTCATTCTTTCAAAATACACAGAGATTATCTAATATTTAATAGTTGTCTGATTTTATGTGCTGTTAGATGGTTTGACAATTATTTGCAGCGTTTCAATACAGAAATGCTTAGAAAATAGCTATGTTATTTAGTCATTAGGATAGATAATAATAACTACAGTAAATGTCTGCACGGGCCTTCAAAAGTTACTACAGTTTAAATGGTAGAGTTTTCTTCTCACAGGTTTAGCACTTATGATGATAGTAGACAAGTTTCAGAAGTGGATACACCGAAGGAACCTATAAACATACAGAATTCAATAGTCTGCAAAGGCCATTAAATATTAAACTCCAGCTTCTATAAACAGTTGATAGCTGGGTACAGATTTCTTGCTTACATCCCACGGTGGGTGAGTGTTACCTTAGCCCCGAGGGACATCATAAATGTTGCATGGGCTGTTGCTGGGGCTGCTGTGCCTGCAGCAAGCACAGGCTGTTCTGTGCCAGGGTGCCTCTGCCTGCAGCGAGAAGCTGCGGGTGCCTTGCCAAGGGCTTTTTTAGCCTACACAGCCTATGGTTTGGCAATGCTTGAGAGATTGTTCCAAAGTTCTCCAAACTGCTGAAAGAGACTGTCACTGTAATGCCTGGCTGTTTAGTCTTAAACGGGAAAAAAGCAATTTCTGATCACATTTTAATATCGCAAAAACATGAAAACAGTCAGTTTTCTTTCCCATCATAGTGAAGACAGCTGTTTATTTAAAATCCAGCTGTTAAGCAAGCTTGTGGTAGGGCTGCCAACACACATTAATCATCAAGTTGTTGTTTTGCTAGATTTTAGAATAGTGTGTTATTCCAGACAGCAAAAGAATCTAAAAGATTCAAATGCAACTTTTGCTGATCAAAGTTAATTGGCAGCAATTGGCCTTTAAATATTTCCTGATGTTTCCCTTTTCAAAATCAAGCAAAATACACCTTATTCAATAGATGGGCCAAAATAATTTGAAAAATGCCAGTGTGTGATAGACCTCAAATGTGGTTTGTCCAACATCTGTCCTATATTTTGATTTCTTTTCATCTAAAAAGAAACCACTCACAGATGATTTGGCATCTTAGAACGTAATGAAATTATTGAACATGCTTTTTTTTCTTCCATTCCTTGGAGTATTTATTTTTTTATACTTACAGTAAAATAGCTGGTTTCTTTAAATTTTAGAGTAGCATTTTCTTCCATTCAGGTATCTGTATTGAAAGATATAATTGTTTTGGATATGAAAAGCACCGTCAATGAGTTGCATGTATAAGACTTATTTTTCATATTTGTCTAAAAATATAACACGGCTAGTTATTTTCCAACTCTGTTTCTGATTTCTGGTTATATTTCATTTTAACCAGAGCAGAATGAAAAAGTACTACTCTTTCTGTATTTAAGCATATTTAATAAAGTACAGTGTGTTTTCATTTGTTAATGCAGAGCCAGATATGTAGCTACTTCATACACAATTGTCAACCTCACTGACTTAATCAATCACATCTTAGGGATGGTAGATTATCTTCTGCTAATAGACATGTTGCAGCCTTAACAAGTAGTTCATTCATTCAAGAACCTTGAAGCTGTGTATGAGAAAACAACTGCTCCAGGTGCTTCATGAAGGCAGAGGAGCTCACTGATAAGCCTGATTCTTTGCATTTTCACCACAACAAGCCAGTTTATGTAGTACATCCAAACTGAAGTGTAATAGTTTGTGTCTATACCCTGGTCTGCCTTCCTCATACACAGAGGCACCCAGGAGTGAGCAGTTGTGCACGTGTCCTTGTACAGGAGCCCTAATCCTTATGTCTGGGGAACACGAGCTGCAGTCTGAGGGATCATGCCGTGTCCAAGGAGTGAAGAGCATGCTCAGTGTGCACAGACAAACCTTCAGAGTGCACAGTGAAAGCGCATAAGAGAGCCTGTACTTTGTGGGAAGCAGCATTGTAAGGACTAGGCCTCATCACAGATTGAGGCTTTCAGTTCACCAGCAATGAGACAGTTTTTAGAACATGTCACAGAAACATGGTGTTCTTGAAGGAGCATGTCTTCCTGGAGCCACAGTTTGTCATTCTTGTGAACATCACCATTTAGCTAGCAGGGCCTGCCACTTTGCCCTGCCAGCTTCCCAAGGGCTGTGACCTCAGGGCAGATTCCTCACATCCATCTCAGAAACTCAAAAGTTCCTTGCTTGGTGGTTTGGAAGTTCAGGCTGCTCACAGCTTGACAGGCTTTCAGGAAAAGTGTGGGCAATTTGGTTTGGATATGCCTCAGTCTTAAAGCATCTATTCTCACCGATGAAGAACTGAGTCTGAAAGATCTAGCTCAGGTCAAGCTTTCCAGTCCATAGGCACAAGTATCTGGGCTGTTGGGATTGAAAACATTTGTAGGCACCATTGCCAGTGAGCTGCAGAGCTTGGGTATCCTTGCCCAGCAGTAGTATGAAGAACAGCAAAGCTGGATTTGGAACATATCTAACCCACAGAGTAGATGTGTCTTTGTGCCTGAGCTTGATTCAAAGTGGGAACATGAAAGCTGATGCCCTCTGTCTCACCCAGGCTCAGAGGGAACCCTTCTTGGCACATAGAGAGGCAGCATTTAGAGGCAGGCAATCATCTGTCATGACTTTGGCCTATGATGCACATTTTTCCAGATACCACAAGTTAATGTTTTTAAATAAAAAAAACTTCTTTCATCCAACACATTCCAGAAAACTCTATAATCAGAATAGCTCTCTTGCTGTCCAAGTGAAAATACTTTTTCTGCTTATAAAATGCTAAAGACTGATTGAACATTTTGAATGCAAAGGGTGGAGTTGCAGCAGTGATCTCTGAAGCACAGTTTGATTTATGTATGACCTGACTGGCTTTTCAAAGCTCAGCCTAGAGATTTAGTAATTTAGTTGTTAGGATAAATTCTAAACTTCAGCAGTCAATTTTTAGTCTGTGTAAAGTAAATCAATGCCAATGTGTATCAGTTGAATTTAGTAGGGGGTACAGCCAGGTAAATGAATAATTTATTTTTATGTATGTTGTTCTTTATCTACTACTACTACTACTACTACTACTACTACTACTACTACTAATAATAATAATAATAATAATAATTATTATTATTATTATTATTATTATTATTACAATAATAGTAATATTTGTAATTGAAAATTTCAAATTCATTGAAAAAATTCAGTCTGATCTCACTATCTAGCTCTGAAGTCAGTATTCTGTTTCTGGATGGTGAACTACAGTTAGGTTTGCATGTACTAGTTCTTAGTTTATTGTTTTAAAAAAATAAAATAAATTGCTTATTTCCTTCACTTTGCACAGATTTATTTGGAACAATTAATTCCAAAGTGATGTAATAGCAAATAATTTCCAGTCTTTAGGAATATTCCTTTAAACAGCATGTTAAAGGGGTATGACAAGATTTTTAACATACTGAAAAGAAAAATATTAATGTTTACTTATGTATAATTTGAGCTAAGTACCATAATAAACAATATTTTTATGCATTAGCAGTAATTTCATAATGAAGTTATAGAAATGTACTAGGCTAAACAGTAGAGGATAGTGCAGTGTTCTAAAAATTTAAATTCCAGAATTGTCATTTGGGCTTCCAAACAAGAGCTTTTGGTTTTCAGTATTGAAGTTTTTTATTTAAATGTCTCATACTCTCTGTTTTATAGTTGAATTTTAATTGTGTGCAAGAGGGAACAACTACATTGATGTAGTACCCTCAAGAGAACCACAGTTATCTCATCTGAAAAGAATGTTTGATTTTGCATGCTGATTATGTTGTGATAGGGATAATAAGGTATAATATTTTAAATGTGTATATGAAGCAATTATACATATTATGTATTTTAGGAGGTATGCTCCAGTGTTTTAGGGAAATGAGCAACTTGATGATAGGACTGAAACGTGACATCCACTGAGGTGATCAGCTCTGGTGCAGGTGTGTTCTACAGCAGAACAGGGGAATGTGGCAGCCAGGGGGGTTCCTCAGCCAGGGAAGCCCCAGGAGAGCACAGAGACCCACCAGGAGCCAGCTGCTCTTGGGAGAGTGGCTTACTCTCCTGGCATGTGTGAGGCCAGGACTATGGTGGCCAATCCCTCTTCCCAAGGTCGGCAGCCCTGGTGAGCACTGTGGCCAGGGCAGGCAGACAGGTCATGGTGTGGCAGTTCGCTCAGCAGGGTGAGCAGGGAGGGTGACGACTCAGGGGAGGGACATCCACTGGCCAAGTCAAGTCTATCAAGCAACCAAGCACATTTTGTAGGCATCTACACAGGTCAGGGGCACTCCTCCCACCTGACTGCCGAGGCAGAATGGTGGGCACTCATCTGAGAGCAAAGGCTGCAGCTCTGATGGGGGATCTGCACCATCTGTCCTGACAGTGGCCGATGCCTCCACGCAGACAGGGCTGATGAAGGAGCTGATGAAGTGCAGAACTCAGACTGCAGAAAGTGAATAGAGGCTTCTCCTGGGTCAGGGACAGGACAGCAGACCTGCCTGCCAAAGGTGTGCCAGGTGGAGGAGCTCCTGTGGTAGGTGGCTGGGCTGCAGGAGGTAGCAGGGAGACTGCATAGCATCAGGGTGGCTGAGGAGTTGTACATTGGGTTTGGTGGAGTTGCATAGCTGCTTCCAAGTGCAGTCTGCAGAAGACTCACAGCCCATGGCCAAACAGCCAAAACCTCCCCCATTGGCACACAGAGAAGGGAGGAGGAGCAATAACATTGCTGAAGGTAAGCAAGGACCTGCAGGAGGAAGATGCCTCCCCAAAACCTGAGGTACCCCTGCAGAACTGCTTCACTGCTGTGCAGACTGAAAAGGAGAGACACATCATACAGGAGAGATGCTGGAGCTGAGTAAGGAGCCTGACCCCATAACCCCCCCATATAACAATGAAAGCAACTAAGAGAAGGAGAGAGGTGATAGTAGTAGGTAACTCACTTCTGAGAGTCTTATTTGCCAGCATCAGGTGCTCTCTAGACAGATGTGATGTTTGCCAGAGCATTGTATTAGGGGTGGGTCTCTGGGGCTGGGACCCCAAGACAGGATGTCACCAATAGTCTACCAAGCCTCATATAGTCCTCTGTCTTCTATCTGCTGCTGTTATTTCACATGGGCACCAGTGATACAGTCTGAGGAAACAAAAACAGTCAAGATGGATTACAGAGCCCTGGGAGCAGCAGTAATGGATTCTGGAGTGCAGGTAGTTTTTTCATCAATTGTCCCATCCATAAAAAAGGCATTTGAAAGGGCCAGTCAAATCTGTTTGCAGAGCTGGTACTCCAGAGAGATGTTCAGGTATTTTAGAGCATGGGACTTGCTTGACAAGCCTGGTCTGGTGGAGCTGATTGGCTCCATCTGTCAGAGAAGAGCATCTTCAGTCATAGGCTTGCAGAAGAGAGCTTTAAACTAAAGTTGCTGGAGGAGAGGAACCTCAGTCTGTCCCACTCCTACCAGTCTGATACCTGTGGCAGCCATAGGTGTCCAGAGTCTGGAGTGGGATCACAGGTCAGCAGAAGCACACCTGAAGAGCAGGACAAAGGAATTCCAGCTGCTCCAGCCAGTAAGTTGGCTTCATCAGAGGCCCATCTTGAATGCTTCTATGCAAACACACACAACATGGGAAGTAAACAAGAGGAGTTAGAGGCGTGTTCATGCCTGCAGGTCTATGCAGCATCACAGAGACTAGTGGGATGACTCTTGTGATTGGAGTGTTGGAACAAAAATATGCAAGGTGTTTATGAAGGATAGACAGGGGAGATAAGGAGGGCCTGTAACCCTCTGTGTCAGTGGATGTCAATGCTGGAGTGCATGGAGCACTGCCTGGAGATAGATAAGGAGCCAACTGGGAGCTTATGAGTCAGGATTAAAGGGAGAGCAGGGAATAGGTGACATTGTGTGGGGATCTGCTACAGACCACCTAACCAGGAAGACTGAGTGGATGAGGCTCTCTATAAACAGGTAGGAACAGCCTCACATTAGCAATTCCTGGTCCTCATGGTGAGTTTCAGACACCCAAATATCTCTTGGAGGTACAACACAGTAGGCCATAAGCAATCCAGGAGGTCCTGTAATGTGTTGATGATGACTTCCTTCTGCAAGTGGTGGAGGAGACAACAAGGAGAGTTGCTATGCTGGACCTTGTTCTCACCAACAAAGAAGGACTGCTGGGAAATGTGAAGCTCAAGGACTGACTGCAGTGACCATGAATTGGTGGATTTTAAGGTACTTGGGGCAGCAAGGAGGGTGCACATGAAGCTCACAACCCTGCACTTTGGAAGAAAGACTTTGGCCTCTTCAGCAATCTGCATCTGGATTGGGTAAATCTGGAGGAGACTGGACAGAGAGCAGTCCTGGGTGGAAGGACTTGGAGGTGTTCATTGACAAGAAGCTAAACATGACCTGGCAATGTGCGTTTGCAGCCCAGAAAACCAGTTGTGTCCTCAGCTGCATCAAAAGCATGACCAGCAGGTTGAGGAGGCGATTTTTCCCCTTTAGTCTGCTCTCCTGAGATCCCACTGTGTTCAGCTCTGGGGCCCCAACAAAAGAAGGGCATAGAGTGAGTCCAGAAGAGGCCACAAAAGTGATGAGAGGATTGGAACACCTCTCATTTGAGGAAAGGCTGAGAGAGTTGGAGTTGTTCAGCCTTGAGAAGAGAAGGCTCCAGCAAAACCTTACTGTGGCCTTCCATAGAGGGAAGAGCAGGAGAGGGACTTTTTACAAGGTGTCACGTAGTGACAGGACAAGGATTAATGGCTTTAAAAAGAGGGTAGGTTTGGATTAGGTGTTAGGTAGAAATTTTTTACTGTGAGGTTGGTGAGACACTGGAACAGGTTTCCCAGGGAAGTTGTGGATGCCCCATGCCTGGAAGGGCGCAAAGCCAGGGTGGATGCTGCTTTGAGCAATCTGGTTCAGTGGAAGGTGTGTCTGCCCATGGTAGGGGTCTTGGAACTGGATGATCTCTAAGGTCCCTTCAAACCAAAACCAATTTGTGTTTATATCTGCATCTTTAAAGATTGTATATGTTCATACTGATACTTTTAAAAGTTTGTTCATTTTTTTGGCATACCAGGTGCATATTATAAGTAGGTATGTTAAAGGTATAACTAGGTATCAGTGGCAGTGAATTATTAGGAACATCTTATTTGAAAAAGTTAGTTGAGTGCTTTGCAAACTTTGTTCTAAAATGACACCATCTCATTAGATCTACTCCTTTGGAGGTATATACTGAAGCTGAATATGTCACTTAACAAATAATTTCATTTTTATATATTTTGACAAATCTATAGATGCATAGTCATGATTAGTATTAATTTTCCTGCTATTTGTGAAGGATATATACACACTCATGGGTTCACAATTCACTTCTGTTTGTGGAGTCTATGCAGAGTGATATGTGTATGGGAGTCGTTTATAGTGAATGGCAGTGTGGTATGAGTTTTCTGGGCTACAGTAGTTGATATATTCCTCTTAGTGATAAAAGATCAGGGAATAACGTAAGATACTACTGTCAAGTAGTACCTTTGGTTCTTTGGGTAAAAAAATTAGAATAGTCAATTATATTCTAAAAATTAAGGATCATGACCTTGATTAATTTCTTCTGAAATTGTTACTTAAAATCCACTTGGTGTTCCACATCTAATATGTTTGTGATAAAAATTCAGAGCACAATCTCTTCTTTATGTCAAAAAGAGCTGCATAACTGTTAGGATATCAAGAATGGGGTGTTACTTCACTTTCATGAACATTTAAGGCACCACATGAGCATATTACTGCGCAAGGACCCCTCTGGGAAGCTGCCTGTGTTGGAGTTGCAGATGTTTTTCGTAAGATGCAACTCTGTCATTAACCACAGCTGGCTGGACTGTCAGCCCAGGGCAGGCAGTGGCTGAGGTGCTCCCATCCCAGCCTGGCTACCAGGCAGCACCTTCACTCCTCTGTCCTGCCCACCTGCCACCATCAAGGTCAGCCAGTTCTCAGGCACCAAGGAGCAGGACAAGAACATCCCATTTCTCTGCCTCTTCACTCCATTAAACAAAGTTAGATTAATACAGAGACATTTTACAAATCCTGCATTTTTCACGTGTGGGAACATTTCCAGCTTTAATGAAGCATTGAGATGCTGTCTTCCACAGATGGATATTCTCACAGTTTAAAGCAGAATAAACAGCATTTATGCCCTTGCACTCTCAAGCTCTGTATTTCCTTGGTAAGCCTCCTCCCTCCACCCACAGGGCAATAAATCCTTACAGGACACCTGCAAGTCTGTAACTGCCAGCTTGAATTTCCTCAGATCTAGAAGTTGATAGGGAGAAGAACTATAAGATTTTTTAAATGAGAACTGCTTTTTGTGGATTGTTTCTTGTATAATTGACTATGTGGAAGTTTTGCTCTTGTTTGTGGGCCTGTCATTAGACTGTATTTGTCAACTCTACCTCTCCCTCCTATTCCTTTTCAAGCTCAAGACTGTGTGTAGGACAGCTTTTTTACTTGAAATGTGATGGAGATGTCTGACATCCAGCAGTATGCTGAGCCCTTCTTTTCCCTAAAGGAACATAAAGGACTACTAAGGCCCACACTACAAGGCAGACTCCCATGTCGCTGAAGCAAATGGGATGCAATCTGTACTAACATCAGGCACTACAGGGATTTCCAAGATCAGGAAGATGATAATCAGAGCTCAGGGATAAGAAATGGAACACCTAATACCCAGGACAGCATCCATAAAGTCTGATCATGGAGCGGAACTCCTTGAACATTAGTTCATTTTTGGCCTTTGCCTTCAATTCTTACAGGTGAAACCTGGCTGCCTCCTTGCTGCTGGAAGCAAATGTACCCTATAAATCACTTCTGGCACTCAAGGAGACCTTTTTTCATGACAGGGAAATATATCCTCTTTTCATCAGCCTGAACATTTCTCCTTTGTAGGTATCAGTAACACCACAGGAGACTAAGTGACTTTCCTCTCAGGTCCTTCAGTGACCATGCACACTGCTATGTCCCCAGTGTACCACACTGTGCCCTGTAGGAATGCCTTTGAAGCAATACAGCCATATGTTCTGTTTCTTTAATCTGAAGGAGAAAGAGAAATCATTTCCCCTCAGACCTGGGTACTTTAATATGCCACAGACTCTGACTGGTAACTTTTAACACAGTAGCACTCCAAAGGATGATTTAGGATCCTGGGCATTATGATAATACACATTATTGAATTAATTACTGCATTCAGCAGGCTTACCATATGCAGATTATTGCACATCTCAAAGAACCATGACCACAGTAGGATAAAATGCTCTTCTTTCTGAAAGCATTTTAGCACATCTGGTCCTAGATTCAAATAATCTAACAAATGAAGTGCTTGGACGCAAGCCAGCTCTTAAGTGCAGACTTTGAGTAAGCTCCAAAGCAAGCTGGGAGAGCAGGTTGGCCACTATTAGCAGTGTAGAAGTCCATCATTTATTCTTCCACACCTTGTAGCAATGTCATGGAACCAGCTTTGGACAGCCATGACAGGTAGAACATTGCCTATATTTATAGAGATCCACAGTCAGTGACTGGAGTTGGGGGAGCTGCAGTCAGACCAAGGAAGTGCAGAAGGAGGATTGTGAAACACCATTACCAGAGAGAAAAGCTTTCTCAACTTCTCCACAAAATAAAAATCAGATCAAGGTCATTGTGTGTCTAAAGCTGTACTCCTAGCCCTGAACATTGGCAGGGTGAGCCTTTGCTGGCATTAGGTACTAATAATTTGTCTGGTGCATATTTCACATATATATCTATGTAGGTGATACGACACAAGGTCTGTGTTTGTGGTTGCCAATACTTTGTAATTCTTGATCACTGTACCTTAGTCTTCTCATCATGGTGATGATAAGGATGATATTTACAGATACAAGGATCATAATTCTGTCATAAAGTGCTCAAGAAAGAAAAGCAGCAGTAGAGTCTGGTGATTATAGCAGTTGTTATTGTGTACAGTTGTAGCTGTCTTTCTAACAAAGCCTCAGCTTGGTCTCATTAACATATTAGTCCTCAGGACTAATAGTGGCACAACTTCTCTCTCTACTGACACAATTAGGAAATATGTGTATTCAAACAAGGGAAAAGAAGTAGAAAAAAATTGCAAATAGCCAATAAAGCTTTCCAGTTTTCTGATGTATTTAATTTATTTTCTATTGTTGAGGGAATTTGTGTTTTTGTTTGTTTGTTTTGTTTTGTTTTGCTTTTTAATGAGTTTGAGCTATTCATATATTTTAGGTATGATTTTTAAAGACACAGGTTAAAAAACACCCCGACATTTAGCACAGAAGGGCATCAGTCAGCACTAGTCACGGCAGTGTTTCAGGTGTCTGTACTTGGGAGCTAGCAGCTAGTAAAAACTCCATGCAGTCAGCTGGTACTAGGGCTTCTGTTTGGGATACTTATATATTGCTATATATAAATCAGCTAAAGACTAGGCAGGCACGCTTTGTGAAGAAATACACAGACATGCAAATTGCCCAGTACAATATAGGGTATTTCATAGAATCACAGAATGGTTTGGTTTGGAAGGACAATTATCTAGTCCAACCCCACTGCCATGGTCAGGGACATCTTCTACTTGGCCAGGTTTCCTAAACCCCATCCAACTTCCAGGGATCCACACCCACATCCACAATTTCTCTGGGCAACTTGTTCAGGTGCCTCACCACTCTCACAGTAAGGAATTTCTTCCATGTACCTATCTAAATCTGTCCTCTTCCCTATCCCTTATTCCTTATCCTATGGTAAAAAGTCTGTCCCCATCTTTGTTCTAAATCCACTTTATATATTGAAAAGCCACAATTAAGTAATCCCAGAGCCTTCTCTTCTCCATACTAAACAACCCCAGCTCTCTCAACCTGCCTTCATTGCCTGCCTCTCTTTCCTGTGCTGAGGCCCCCTGAGCTGGAAGCAGTTCTTCATGTGGGATCTCAACACGGTAGAGAAGGAGAAAATAGAAAATCACTCCCCTCAACTGCTCTTCAGGCCTCTTTTGGTGTAACCCTGTGTACTGTTGGCTTTCTGGGGTGCAGGTTACATCCAGGGGTTTTTATCCACTGGAATCTGTAAGTCTTTCTTAGCAGGGCTACTCTCTCTCAGTTCACCACCCAGCCTGTACTGATATGGGATGGGTGATTGTCACAGTCCAGCTGCAATATCTTGCACTTTATTGCATTTCATGAAGTTCATATTAGCCCACTCCTCAAGCCAGTCAGTGTCCCTCTGGATGGCATCCCACTTGTCAGTGGAATGCATGCTAGGGCAGAAAGGTTTGTGGTAGGCAGCACGCTAACTTTTAGTGGTATGAGACCCATCTCCAAGATAGTATACTAAAATTTCTATCCAAATATCAAAACAAGTTTTGTCTATGTATTTTCCCAAATTAAATATTCAAAGATGTTCCTTCCAGTGACAGAACTAACATTCTTGTCCCTTTCCCAGGAAATAAAACACCAGATGCTAGCATGCTTTTCAGGTAGCAATTGTACCTCCCTGTTACAGCTAGGTTCTGCAGAATCTGAAATATCAGATTTAGGATCAGCTAGTTCAGGAGATAGTGTGTTGAAGGACAGTGGTAAGGCAGCTGGAGCCATTGCAATACCTGTATCAAAGCTGAGTATAGTCAGGGTCTGTTCCTGGAATCCCAGATCCACCCCACATGTGTCAGCTTCAATTGCAGCAGGAAGCTCAGGGCTGGGCTGCAGAGGCAGGCTCTGAAGGCAACGTGCAGATTGCTGCGTAATGAAGGACATGAGACAGTGCTTTGAAAATCCTCTTACAGCCAGTGGTGAATAAATGGAGTTGTTTTAAATGGAAAATAAGAGATGCAAAACTGACTGAAAGAAATGTAACAGATTGAGAACTTTGCAACCATGAGCAGATTTCAAAACACTGTCTTATGTTATATTGCTGACACATAAAAATGTCCTTAATGAATTTTTATTATTGAGTGGTTGCAAAGTTGCTGTTGTGTGCCACAGAGCTTTTCCACAATGCAAATTGTTCCCTAAGCCCAGATATGATTCACTGCATGGTGGTTCATCATATTAGATCCAAAACTAGGTAAAATAATGTGATTCATCCTGGAGGCCTCTTAGTGCCAGAATTGTAATTTCAGATTTGAATAAGTTCATTTTATTAATTAAATTATCTGAAACAATAGAGCAGTAATGTCAAATAAATTAATAAATAGTTGATGCTAACAGTAAAAGCAGTTAATGTGCTAATTATGGTAATGTTTTCCTTTTATTTTTGTGTAGAGAGGCTTCACTTTGGCTTTTAATATTTCATGCAACTGATGTGAACAACTATTTTTAAACATTTTATTTAAATATTATGAATTTGATAACACTGAACAAAATCCTATGTACCATTATAGATGTCAAGACTTGTTCATAGCACTAAGTATTCCATTATTAGTTTACAATCTAAGAAGTTTAATAAATTAAAATAACATTCCTGAACAGTAGATTTGGTGTTTTGGTCTCTGATTAAGCTGACAGATGTGTAAAATCTCATATAGCCAGTCAAGTCCCTGGTGCAGCTGTGAGTGCTAAAGAGTGCAGGTTGTTCCAGCTAAGATCAACATTAATTTACACTGAAATATCTTTCCCAGCCTGCCCTTTCTATTCACGTAATGCAGTTATTTTCTGCTGATTCCACTACTTTGTGAAAAGTTGTTTTTTTTTCTCATTGGACTCTTCAATACAAAAACTCAGAAGACAAACTGAAGAGAGTGTAATTGTCAACATTTAGAAAAAAATATTTCCTGATTGATATAGGAACCATTTTAAAATCTCATGTTTGAATTATTCAGATTGATTTTTTGATTGGATTAGTCTGAAAATTATGTAATTATTTCAGGAAAGCTAGGTGAAACTAAGTGTCATCCTTACATGCTATTTTGCAGGGTGAGAGTATGTTAGCCAATCCTCACATAAGCACAAAGGTTTGAAATCACAGCTTAAGCATCTTAGCAATATGCATGGTAGGTGGTTTCTATCACTCTTGTCAGCCTAGGTTTAAATTTAGCATGGATTTACAAAGCTGTTTACAAGTTGTTTAATATCATGAAAGCCATTTGTGCTGGTGTGGTTATGTGTGAGTGCTATAATTGAAGTTTAAATGTTATGAAAATATGCATACATATGAATTTTAAACATATCTGTGCTGGGGATTTAGGTTGTTTTGTTTGTTTCTTTTGGGTTTTTTGATAGCAATTATATTAAAATGTTTCCACAGCGAAAAAATTTTAGACGTTTCTTTCATTCATTTTATTTTAAAAGCACAAAAAGAGTGCTTGAAGTTGGTTCCCAAAATGTTTGAGTTTCACAGTCTCAGGAGATTTCTACTGTTTCAGTGTGGTTACAATAAGGCTTCTATCTGAATTTCATCCAGTTCAATGGTCTAATGAAACTGTAAAGAAAGGGAGCAAGCATTATTTCCTTTACTCATTGCAGTATCACTTCTATTTTTCTGTGGTTTAAAGTAAGATTTCACTGTTTTTAATTGCATTTATAAAATTTTTCTTTAGATATGTTGAAGAGGCTGGGTGATCCTATAGTAGACTAAAACTACCTTAAAATGTGCTCTTAAGCATGAGGCTTTAACAAGGACTATAAAAAATGTAGACAAAAAAGTTTAACAAAAGAAACAATGAAGTATTGAAGGAATGGATCATTTATTTTACTTTTTTTTGGGTTTTCCAAGATCCTCATCCAGTCAGAACAAGGCAGTCCAGGCACTGTGTGAAGGTTACCTGTGCAGTCAGGATATGAGAACTGAAGAGTGTTCACTGACAGCAGGAGCAGACTGCAGAGTACTGCCTCAGCTGAAATGCTGGCATGAGAACGATCAACTTTATCTAAGCAAATTATACTTTCTGAATGGTAGAAAATCCCTTCAATCAGTTAAAAGATCTCATCTTTTTTTCTGCATATTAATATAATTCACAGTGTGAATGTAAAGCATGGATACACAGGGGAATCACTCCTTCCCTAGCACTGCTGGGCAAGGGGGAGAGACAGTTGTAGCAGCAGTTAGAACACGAGAAAGACAGTTTCTAGGAATTTTCTTTGGCTCTAGAAAACTTTAATAATACACATATTTAAATTCATTTATTGGAACAAAATGTATATATTTTTCTTGAAGGTATGTTTACAAATCTAAAACTCCCATTATTTCCTTGGTTGAATGAATAAAGCATAAATCAAGCCATGACTACAAACAAAGATTTAAAAGCAGAACAAAATAGACAGTGAAAACATACACCACCTTTTTTTTTTTTGTTCTGTCAGTTTAATAAATTCAGACAGAAATTTGAATGCAAGCAATACAACCTCTGACTCCCAAACTGTCAAGAGGATTAACTAACAGAACTAGCATCTCTTTCCTGGATCTAATCTCTATTAGTTTGGTATTTAACACAGCAGAAGTATCCTCCACAATAAATTATAAAGCAAAGGTAAATCACAAAGGTTTTATTTCTAATTTTTTGATTATATTGCAAATTCATAAAATTTTCTTTACCATAGGAGGGTAGAAAATACAAAAAAAGTTTTGTATGGATGTAAATTTTTACTTTATAATCAAAACCACACTCAAATGGTATGTAATATTTCATGTATTGGGAAAGAATATCTAATTTTTAATACAACAATGTATACTCAGAAAAAACCCTGAATAATCTTGATTAAGTCAAATTCAGTCTTTTTAAAAATTATTATTTAAATTTTACTTAAATGAAGTACTGTAAAAAAATAATTTTAAAATCTTGCTAACAACAGAAAAGCTTTTACCATGAAATTAAATAGCAGTGTAGTAATATAGCTTTTATGTATGAACTACATGTGGTCATGCAAAGGGTTAAGCTGTGTGATTTCAGGATAAAAGGTTTCCTGAGTTGACTATTATTCCTATGGTCTGCCAACAACTTTGCAATAAATGGAATGATTTTTATGGGAATGTGGTTATTCACAGCAAGACTACAGTTGGTGTCAGTATGAAAAATTCTTCTTTAGTAGATTCTCTCAGCAGGAATAACAGATCTGAAAGAAAGGCAAAAAGTAGCTACAGAGAACTCTGGCTGGTGTTGGTGACAAATTATGTTTACAAAATGATGTGGTAACCCATTGAAAAAGAAGAAATCAGAACAACAGTAAATCAGAGTATTGCTCTTGTTATGTACTGCTGTTCTAAAACAAGTTACCTGTGATTGTGAGTATTGTTCAATAGCTCATTTTTCTTGACCACAAAGCAAGTGAGACTTTTAGGCTTTCAGTTGCAGGGGTGTGAAAAAATGCTTCAGAAATCAGTAAAATTACCTCAAAAGTTATACCAAAATCCATGGCAGAACATAAAATATTGGTAGATATTAATTTAAATAATTCAGGAGAAAGATAAAAAAGAATAGCTGCATCAGAATTTAATATAATTTTCTAATTATTTACTTTATTTATAATTTTAATAAATTCTATTATTTCCTGTATCACGTTTATTTTTCACATCTTTATGGTTTTTGAAATTATATTATTAGAAGGAAATCGTGATGGAAAATGCATTAAAATATTGATGAACTTAGTATTAACAGTTATCCCGTTTACATTTGGTTTGTGATAACCTTTCAGAATGCTAAAAAGATTAACCTACTGATTAATTCTGCAGCACCACCAGTAGAGCTGGTGTTGTCTTCCATTCAAAATGAGAATTAAAGTTACATAGAATTTAATGATTCTCTTACAATCATAGAGCAACTTTGTGGTTTTAGTTGTTCCAGCATTCCTAAGTTAAGTTGTTGGAATATGAAAGGGGTTGTTATTATTTGTATTGTTTGGTTGGGGTTTTTTAAAAAATTAAATAGGTAGTAGCTCTTTTAAGAAGTAAACACATCTGCTTTGCTTTGAGTGTTTCCTGCTCTTTGTTTTCCTTGTGGACAATTACCCCTGTTCTATTTAAAGCATTTAGTTTGTAAATTTATCTCGGAGCATTGCAAAACTTCAGTTTTTTTCATTATGATGTGAATTTGGCTTGTTGTGCTGGGATCACCCATGATGTGCCAGCAAGGAAGAAAATCAACCTAGATGTGTCAATGTCAGTAAAAAAGAAAAAAAAAACAGTATAAAGCAACTGTGTTGTTGATAGGTGGAGGTCAACCACCGTTGAGATAAAGAGATAGGTTTACCAGCCTAAAAGTAAATATTGACCAAAGATGATAAATAAATATTGACCAATGATGCCAAAGAAAATAAATTTCTTAGAAAGTTACATTTCACATTCTCTCAGAATAGAAAAATATTAGCGTGTGCATTCTTTAAAATTCTAAGAAATGTTTCTTCAATAGAAATATTTTAAAAACAATCTATGAAAGAAAAACTTTTTTCTTGAGAAGAGTTTTCAAAAGACTATAATAGTTAAAGATGAGCTGAAAGTGGAATCACCTCTTGGTGACTTGAATGTAATCTTTCATTATTGTTTTTACCAGATTTAGCAATAAGCAATGGACAGAAGCTCATATTCAGACCTCTAGGTCTAATTCTGCTGCTGTGAGAAATACCTGTTTTCCTTGAGGCACAAATGTGATTTTGGCAGAGTTGGTCTGATTTGGCTGTGATTGGAGGATGGATTCTGGAAAGTCGTAACAAACCTTTGTCTCATCATTCTAGATGTTGAGTAAGAGACACCTGAGGTCACTTCTCTAAAAAAAACCACCATACATAGCAAGGATTGTAGAACATACTGAACATATGATTTCTGGGCCATCAGACTCAAAAAAATAAGCAATTACATCAAAGATTGTTGAATAAGCCTTATTCCTGGTGAGATACAAGGAATGGTTTCAGGGAGAGGAAAGCTTCAAACAGAGCTGACTGAATTATTTTCCTCCCACCCCCAAATACCATAAGGAGGGCAGCTGAACAAATCTTTGGTCACCCAGAGTGGAGCCTACAGAGGAATATCTATTCAAAAATTACAATTCTCATTTGGTTGAAATAAGAGTTCACATCCTCCTGATTTTTGTGATGTCTGTAATGAGGACCTCCTGACCAGATAGTGGCTGGAGATGCTTTATGAGGAGCATGTGATTTAACTTCTGATAGTTCTTCATCAATGAAGAGTTCTGAGAAAGTCATATGTAATTATTCCAAAACCTTTTAACAGCATTTAATTTATTTTTAGAGATACAACCCTTATTTTTAAAGTACTATAAGTTCTGTGAAGACTTGGCAACGACAAGTTCACTTTCTAAGGAACTTGTCAACAATTGTGAACTCCCTTCCAGCAGGCATCAGAGCAGTTCCCTGTGCTGAGGGACAGGGAACATTCAGACTGAGACACAAAGCCCATCTATTTGCATTTAATTTTCCACAGTAGCAGTTCAAGAACAGCTCAGTTGCAGTGCAGCAAGGAAAGGTAGAGAGAGGAAAGGAAGTACAAATCACAGCACAGTTTTCCCAAATATGTGTGTGAGGGAATGACTGGAAATAGTTTTTCATCTGTGATAGTACTACCATGGGTGACTTACAGAAAGTTCATGAAGTTCCACGTCATGAATGTGGGACTAAATTACATCACACATGTAGCTGTAGGTAAATGAACAAAAATGCAAAACAAAGTCTTCATTCAGGCAGAACTGTGGCTTTGCTGGTGTGTGCAAAGCACATCTAAAAGCCTTAATCTATCTGAAATGCAAGATGCCTGCCTGTTGTGGAATGTGCTGCTGTAGTTCCTGAGAGTTAGAGCTACAAAGAATAACAAATACCTCCTTTGCTCACTTGAGAAGACCATTCCTATAGGCTTATGCAACTTATTAACCACTTAATTTCTTTCACATGGCAAATTACAAGTACCTTCATGCTAGGTGCCAATAAAAAAAGAGCCTATACAATTTCCTTTCTCAAGAGGATCACATGGGTTGTTCTTTGCAGATGTACAGCTGAGCTGAAATATCCAGGAGCCTACCATGCTCATAGCATCACTTTATGACTTTATTCACCTTTCTGTTTCTTCTCCCTGAGTTACCAGCAGAAGTTAAACCACCACAGGCTGTAAGGTGGCACAAAAGCTCTTGTTTCTCCAGTTGGCACTCCTACAGCTCTGACAGAGGATTGTTGTCCTCTTTTCTGACTGGACAAGGCAGTGATGGGTCAGCTCACTCCCCACTTCTTTCTGCCACTGAGCAGCAGCACAAGGGCCAACATCTGCCCCCCAACACTGGGACTGGGAAAGAAAAGGAAAGAGAAAAATCAAAGTGTTGATTTTTCAGATTGCCCATAGAAGAAAATGCTTCTGCTGTCCATACTGGCAATGCGAGTAGAGAGAATTTTAAAGCCTGGCTTTGTCTCATTAGCACATGATTACAAAGATGAGAGACTCACTTCCTCAAAATATTTCAGCTTTCATTTTAAACATATGCATGTAGAATATTATCAACAGCATCAAGGCTGTGCAAGTTTGAAGTAATTGGTCATGTGGAACTGAATGACTCAGCTTAGGTCATCTTGTGAAAATTTCCACATGAACCCCTCATTTCCAGAGAAATGAGACATTTTAAGGCTTTTGTGGAAAAATCATTCTTTTCATAAGTTTAATTTTTAGGTCCTTTAAATTTTAAATATATACTGTGTATCGTTTCAACAAAATCTATGTGTTCCTAAAAGTATACTTTCAAGTTAATGGGTTTGGGAATAATTAATTAGATTCTGATGAGATTCATGGCTTTTTTTCATCTTAAAATATCTTCATATTTTATTTTCACTGTCTCCCATTAACCATAGATTTTTTTTCTCTTTGCAAAAGTATATATGAGCAGATAATAGGAATCATATAATAAAGTATTTACATGTGAAGTGCTGGCCTTTAAAATACAATTAATTTGGCACTTTAAACTTAACACCATTACCTTCAGGAATAAAACACACCCTTCAAGTAGATTCACTTGAGTTTTATTTAGCTGTTTCTGTCTACTGGTAAAATTCTTTCTTTGACATCCCCCCCCCCTCTTCCCTTCCTGCAAAATATACAGAAATAGAATAACATAATAGAAAAAAACAACTTTGTCAGAGTTGGAGCAAGAACTGATTTTTAGAGAGACACTCTAGCCACTGCATTTTCCATATAGATACTTGCTTAGGTCATGTTTTATTTCAAATTGGATTCTTCCAGTTACAAAGTATAGTTTAAATGAAAATGTAAACCTTGATTTTAGCATAGCTACTTCAATAAACACAAGTTGCAGAATAAGATCTGTATTATGGAATATACACTGTTTACTTTAGGAGTATCATATTTGATCCAAATGCATTTGTTGATATGAGCAAGCAAAATAGGATTTTAATCACTTTTTCTATTAGAAAAGAATGGCATCCATTGTGTGCTATAAAAAGGTTACATATTTGGTGCAGGGGAGTACTTTAAAGTCATTGGCTATGAAAAAGAGTTTGTAAATCCAGTTCTTATCCTCAGTGTTTATAACAGCTAATATAGATATAATAATTTATATATATAATAAATTTCTTTTTTTTCTGATGTTCTATTTAACAGTAAAATATAGGATTTGGGGGTTCTGGTAGGGTTTTTGTGGACTTTTTAAAAATTACAAGCTTCTTTTTATAGTCTTAAGTTTAAAATGGGAGCACTTTGAAAGCCTTCACAGCCCAATTTAATTCTTTGACTGTTCATCCACAAATTGTCAGACAGAATGAAGTGGATTTCAAGAACCCTCTTTGTTCTTAATATCCTGTGCCTGACCCACAGGTAATCTGCACCTTTTTTCTTCAGCACCGAATAATTGTGGTGGGAAAGAAGAGAAAATGCTAGGGTCACAAAGTGCAGGCTAGACAGAGATGACAGGTCCTGCCGGTTGAGTGCCAGCCTGGAGGAGCTGCGAACCGCGGTGGCTGCTCTTTCACATGGATCTGTGCCCTGCCTTAGCAGGCGCTCCGCGATGACGGCTTCGGAAGCTCAGCACTTCAGCCTTTGTTGCCTCGGCTTGAAAGGAAGTGCAGAGGGTTTTGTGTATTTAGCAAGCACAGAAGTACAGTGGAGAAGCACTAGGAACAGTTCATACTATATATATGTGTATATGAATATATATATACACACACGCAGAGGATGTAGATGTGCTGTTGCTCAATTTTCCAATCTGCACATACCAGAGATTTTATCCTTCTAGTCTAGTGAAAACCAGAGGTTGACCACTAAAGCTTAATGAATGCTGGCAAATAATGTTGGTGCATGTGGTCACAGCTATGAGTAAAAAGATGGGAGGCGTGGGGTGTTCACAACCTAGCTTTGAAATATGTAATTGTTGCCTGGAAAAAAAAATTCTGACAATCTGTAACTGTGATTCTGAAAGAAGCACGTTGTGATGGCTAATAGGAGTGGTGAGTATTTGTGGAGTAGATAATAGTGTTAAAGGGTATATGCAACTGAAAGGGTATATATAGATATATCTTATTCCTGGAAAAGACATAAACAGAGGTACTGCTGTTACAAAAAGCTGCTTTAAAATCACAGCAGTGTACACTTGGGGATTTTTTTTAATTTTTTTTTTTTTTACAGATACTTCATATTTATAAAGGATTGCATCTTTAACTTGTTTTGCTAGATCTGTTCTCACATGTACATGACCAAATTTCTCTACTGTTCAGTAGGGAAAATGAAGCAGTGGATATAATTGCGTAATGACAGATATGAGAGGAACAGAGAATCCCAGCAATCATTTCCTGTGAGTTGGCCAGCTTCCAGGATGTCTCAATGGGCCTGCTGATGTAAAGGCAAAATGAAAATAGCTCATTCTGAAGGGTAGTTGTTGGTTGGGTTTTTTTTTTCCCTCTCTCATTTGACTTTGCAGACTAAGGTATTGGAACAATTAGTTGGCAGTGTGGTGTTAGTTTTCTCATGGTAAATTAAGCAGATTAACCAAATGTGGAAATGTATTTCAGCTACAATCAGCAGATTTGAAAATGTAATACTTCGGCATGCTCTGAGGTTATGTTAATGTTATTCACGTTATTCCTCTCTATAATGTGCAGACTTTTCCAGAGTTACCTTATGTCAGTGTTTATTCAAAGACAGCAGAATTATTAGATTTATTTTTGTTAGTTTTATAACACAGAAATGTAGAGGATCAGCATGCTAACTGTTGCATCACTCCACTTGGCATGTAGTATTGGCACGGATAAGAGAACTATTATAACAGCCTTAATCTCTTTTTTTATTATTATTGTTATTAATTTTCCTACAGTAAGTTGAGTAGTGAAGCATATTTTACATAATTATGGCAGATGTACACAACTTGACGGGTGGTAGTGAAGGAGCAAGGTAATATAAATATTTGCTGAACATTTCTGCCATAAGTTAATGCTTTGCATATGAATCTTTATAAAGATCCTAAGTTAGTTTAAAGGAATGATTCCAGAGGACTACACAGGTCCAGGCATTTTAAGAGCTGTGAATGATGACTGTGGAGCATCTGTGGCAGTGTTTGGCTTGTCATACAAAAACAGAAAAGAGAAGGAGAAAAACTCAGCAGGAAGAAGTTAACAAATGCTTTGGGAATAGAAGAGGGAGAAGACATAAGCTTTCCATGTACAAATCTTAGGCCAGACTCACCTAGTCATTCATTTTTGATTGCTGTTTGTCTTTGGCTTGCTGCATTTCACTAGAAACACTCACTTAGCAAATGGTTGTTGCAGCTTTAAGTTGCTTCTTCAAGTACGTATCTGCTGCTGCTTCGAGGCCCAAAGCAGAGCTGATAGAAGGGACTGGAGAAACAAATCTCAGCTATTCCATGCAACATCTGTTGGTTTAATTGAGCTGCTGCAGGAGAATCAATATAAGCTACCAGCTGTGGCACAGAAAGGTCTGAGGGACAGAAACACATGGATACATTCAAGCCAGCTGTGTGAAAGAGCAAAAAAGGACAGCATGGGCAGTAACTTCTGAAGCTACTATTGGTAGATTTGCCAGGTTACGCATGCTGACAATCCTATTTTCCCTCAAAATATTACTTCTAAACAATACCAAGTGCATTTTGATTTCCAGGGATTGATCCAAAAGTGCAGAGCTGCATCTCAGCCTGTCTGGTTGAAATACAAATCTTCAGTACAAACATGTTATCACTTGTAGTTCCTCCTGAAGATCTCAAATTGGATACACTGAAGTTGCAAGGTCAACATGTTTAGGAGCAAAACGCAGCTAGCTGCATAGGCTTTATATGTAAGCCACAGGATATTTTGCTCCTTATTTGCCAATTCAGCCTATTTTAAAAGAATCCCACAATTTTAATTTTCTACTTTGGACTTGACTGCTAAACTGATCCTGTCATAATAAACTACATCTGCATAAATAACAGTGTTTCTACAGAGACTCTCAGTATTTGTTTCACTTTATCAGAGAATTAGAGGGAGAATTCTAGGTCTATATTTCCTATGATAACTTTACAAAAATACATTTGTGAAAGTTTGAAATGGTGAGCCTGCATACAAACCTTTTTTTTTTTTTCTGGATGGCCATTTAGCTCTAAGTCATCTCCCCTTACAGAAGCTTTTCTGAGAAGTACTTGAGGATTTTAGAGTCCATGTGTATATATTCACCTTTGTGAAAATGTTCTGGTTTGAAAGGCATGCTTTATTTTTTGGGCAGTGTTTTACTATATCCCTGATTATGATGCATATTGAGCTAACTGCTATTTTAAGTTGTTGACTCTGTGTGTGCTTGCTTATATCTAATCAGAAGACTGAGCAGTGTCTCAGGTAGCTCACAAATAGAATGTTCCACATAAACCAAGCAGGTGAAAACAAATACAAGGGGTTCTGATGGAAGAATGGACCACATCAATTAATGATGGGCGGGTAATTGGCTTCTTTGAAGAATTACTTTTAAATAACTTCTCTGCTAAAAGAACAATGAATGTTTTTCCTTACCATGTTAAGGGGTGGAAAAATGCAGCCATCACTCATTAGCCCAAAGCTGAAGTCAGCTAGACAGTGTGAAAAAATACCTGGCACTCAAAGCTCACATTTAGCCTCAAAGCCGTGCCCTGCCACTCAAAAGGAACAAAACAGTCGTGCACTGTTTGTGACCTCCCTTTAGCTGTAACATAGTGTCAATCACATTAGGCTTTAATCCTTTCCAAATTATAACATGTATCTCTTGTGCTTTGTTCCCTACTTGACTTTTTTCCTTCTTTTATTCCTGACAAAAGAGGACAGTATCTCACTCTTATTATAGTCAGTATTTTGTTGAAAATGTGCAGTGCTTGTGACATTTTCTTAATTTTTCTTGCTTTCTTGACACTGTTTCTGTACCTTTGCCCTACCAGTTTTTAGTCTCAGATTTATTTTCTAGGCTTTTCTATCCAAAATAATTCTTTCTTTTGATGCCACAATTTCTATTTCTAATGTAACACTGTGGTTCTTACTTTCTACCTACCATGCAGGTTGTTAGACAGAAGGGGAGAATGTCATGATATAAGGCTTGTAATGGTCCTAAGATTTTGTGCTGTGTATTAAAGCTCCAAGTCCCCAGGTTCTCTTCTAACTATGGTATCTAAGATGTATTGGTCTCATTCTTCCTGCCTCTATCTTTTCCCTGAGAGAGTTGAATTTGGCAATTTTTTGAATTATTCCTTCTTGCATCTGCTCCTTTGAGAACATGAGCTGCTACTCCTTCCTTTAGTTTTGTGGTTACTAAAAAAATAGTTTTTTATTCACAGATTTCTATTTTGAGTCCTCCAGCAGCTTGTTGCAGTTGTCATTCATAGTTTCTAAGCTGGGGAAGGAGAAATCACTGAGCAGTACAAAGAGTAACTAAAGTGGGAAACTAATGAGTTCAGGAGGGTGTTGCTTCTTTAGCTTACACTCAGCTCATATTTGAATTGTTAATGTAGTATGCATTTGGATGGGCATTTGCTCTAGGCTTTAAACAGAAAAACAGTAAAAAATTATGTGAATTTGATAACTTGCTGAAGAAGCTTCTGGCTCTTTTTTCAGCCAAGTTGATCTTCAAAGCCTGGCAGCATATGCTCACACTTGCAGTTTCAGCTGTGTCTGTACATCTAATGCATTTTGTCTGCCTAAGGAGGAAATTCACTGTATGCTGGTTAAATATGAGCAAATGTATTATTGTCTCTCCTGTGCTCGCACAAGCTACCTATGCATAAAATACAGAAGAGTAAGCATTATAGTAAGAATATGTTGCACAAGTGCAAAAGACACACCTTCTTCTTCAGAACATTTCAAGTTTCTGAGGCATTTTTTGTAAACCAATGTTTTAAAAATCTAGAATCTACAGCCACCATGTGAGGCCACATAGGCTTCTTCAGCTTTTTTCTTATCTGAGGTTGTTGACCTCAGGAGAGGAGGAGAAGGTTACAGGGTCAAAGTCTTTTCCTCCTTGGAGCTTGCTGCTTGCTGGGAGAGGGTTGGCTGGAAAATAGATGTTTTAGAAAAAGGGTTGAGGGTCATGATTTTAATTCTGTTAGGGAACAGCTGGTTTGAGTTTCTTTCCACTTCTATCTTCCCTCCCTTCCTCACAAATCCATGGAGAAAGAAAAATTTGTTCAGAGGAGAGCAACACAAAAATAAAGGATTGCAGAATTTTCATCTTTAAAATAGATCATATTTGTTATAGGACTTCACATTAGGAGAGAGAAGAGGAAATTATTAAAATAATTTAAATCCATTTTTGTTACAAGCATTGAATTGATATTCATCTAGAGTGTCAGAGGTTTATTTGTTTTCCTGCCAACAGTTAAAATGTTAATAGTAATGTTTTAATGGATTTTTTTGTGGATAAACAATATACATTGCAATTTTTAATTTAGTGATGGACAAAGCTAATTTTTAATGTATCACGTTAGTTTGCAGACAAGCAGCTGAAGAAAAATTGTTTGATTTGGGTATTTCTGTTCAGATTTTCGTCATCTTTACATGCTGCTTTCATGCACTAAGACCAAAGAGAGAGAAGGAAACTCACAACTCTCAAATGAATGGCAAACTAGGAACAGATTTTTCATCTGCACTCCTCTGAAACACTGGCCTCAGGCTGTGTTGGTGTGTGGCTCAACAGCAATCAGAGGTCATAATTTCATTGGCGGTTAGCATCAGGTTTAATTTTTCTAATATGTTACATTTACCAAAATGTCTGGTTTCAGTTACACTTATGCACTGACTGAATCAGCTTTGAGCAGCGTGATGTTTTAAAGTACCTGAAAGGCTGCAAGAACGTTTATGGAACACATATGCTAATTGTTTTTAACCATTTTCCTTTCTAAACACAAAAATGTGTTTTTGGAAAGCCGTTTAACAGTAGTAGCTAATGACGGTGTGCATTTATTCTAAGAAATAAGCACAAGGAATAGGTAAAATAGTTGTTTTAACAAGACTGCCATCTACTGATTTCCACAATTAAAAATATCCCTGATGACTAAATTGTTCATAGATTTTTTTTTATAGCTTTGTTTTCAAGATTAGCAAAATCAAGAAAACTATAAAATCTCTCTGTCACCTTAGGAGTGCGACCAGGTGCACATTGATGACGTATCTTCGGATGACAACGGTCAAGATTTAAGGTACAAGAGAACTCATTAAGATAACAAGTTGCTTTGCAAATTCCTTCCTGGGCAAGGGGTGGGCTGCTGGAATGCTCGCAGTAGCCTGCTCTCTTTTAACTGTCTGCTTTGCAACCCAGCCAAGCAGGTAGCAGGTTCAATGCAGCCTGTTGCCTTTTATTAATCGGTGGGGTTTTTTTATCTCTGCCTAGCACATATAACTTTGGAACAGACGGCTTTCCCGCGGCTGCCACCAGCGCCAATCTGTGCCTGGCGACCGGCGTGCGCGGAGGAGTGGACTGGATGCGGAAACTGGCCTTCCGCTACAGACGAGTAAAAGAAATATACAACACCTACAAAAATAACGTTGGAGGCAAGTGACTCGGGAGGGTCTAACGATTAGAGGTTGTAAGTGGGAGGAACTGGTTTCTACTCCTTTTTAGGAGTGTTTAGTGAGCTGTTTAGTTTGCAGTGTGCAGAAAATTGTCTGAGCTGGTGAAAGCAAAGGAAAATGACAGAGTACTACTTAATACCAGTGCAGACATGCCCTTGTCTACTCCACAGGTCTTCTTGGTCCAGCAAAAAGAGAGGCTTGGTTACAACTAAGAGCAGAAATTGAAGCTTTGACAGATTCTTGGTTAACACTTGCACTGAAAGCACTCACCCTCATACATTCAAGGTGAGTATTAAGAGTAGGAAGGAAGCTCTAGGGTGTCTGATGATGATCTGGAAGAGGCTGTGTGGTGTGGGCAAAATACTGAAACTGGAGGACCTTATTTTTTATTCTGATCTGACCATGCCACACCTTGTTCCTCAGTACAGTGGTAAAAAAAAAAAGTTCTTTTTAAGTGATAATAATAATAATAATAGTGTTGAGGGGTTCTTATGGGAGGGGTGAGATTTTCCTTCTGTTGGTTTTTTTTGTTTGTTTGGTTTTTTTCCTGTTTAGTTAAAAAAGCATATTTGCATTTTCTCTTCCATAGGACAAACTGTGTGAACATTCTTGTAACAACTACTCAGCTAATTCCAGCTCTGGCAAAAGTCTTGTTGTATGGACTAGGGGTTGTATTTCCCATAGAGAATATTTACAGTGCAACTAAAATAGGTGAGCTATTTTCATCATGTTGTGATACATTTAAAGCTGCATTTCTAAAAAGAAAAGTATTGTAGTCTATATTTAATTCTAACGTGCTTTCACTGTAGCAAATACAGAGATTAGTAACACCTGATGCTCATGGAGCGATGCTAAAGCATCCTAAAAGCGTTTTTCAAATGTGTGATGATCCTCAAAACTGTGGGGCTGTGTAGCAGTTGAGAAGGGTTTTTATAAGCGGTAAGTACAGAACACTGAAGCCTCCCTAGAGTTGCAGTAGGAGAAATTCTGTAAAGGTAAGCCCTGGCTTCATTTGTTTTCATGGGCTCTGGAGAAAATTTTGGTAAACAATTTACCAGAAGCAAGAATGTTTTGCGGCAGAATATAATTATTTAAGTTTCTCCATGCTGACTATAATAAGCTTCAGCCAGGCAAATGTTTATTTCTGTTTTCTGGTTCAGTATAAAAGATGTTGTTCTGAGTATGTAGAAGTACCCCAGACCAGATGGCAATGGTGTTTGTAGTTTTTAATGTGATTATGACATATCTGTTCTGTCTCAGATTCCCTCATAATTGTGGGCTAGAAGAACACATTTTTCATGTGTTCTTAAATATCTATAATACAGCAAGCTCAAGCAGTGGGATATTTTTGATTTTTTTTTTTAAAAGACAAAACAAAAATTGTTTCAGAGTTTTACAGAGAAATTTGAAAGCATTCCTATAAAATATTTAAAATGTTTCCTGAATATTAAAGTTACAGTGCCCTCTGTCAAAACTTTATAGTAAATTATAGCTTTGAAATATAATGCTTTAAATACACATTTTAATTAAAACATATTTTAATAAATCTTCACTTGTGACTTTACGTACATGGGATAGAAGGGTGGTTTTGGAAAAATGTGTTCTGTCACTGACTGTCACAGGAAACCACGAGGTTTTTGTAACATAACATAATTTGTAATATTCAAACACTGTTTCAACTTAGTGTTGGAGGTTTCTTATGCCTAGTGCTACTGTTAAATTATATCATTAAGTAGTTTGGCTTTTAATGGCTAGAAAACTTCATTTAATTTCCAGCTGACTTTCTCTTATTTTGCTTTTATTGTTCTTTAGCTGAAATAACTATTTTAAAAAACACAAATTTCTCCATCCACTGCTGTAGGCAAACAGGTTAGCATGTTCCATGGACAGATTGAAGTGTCCTTTCAGAATGGGGACATTTGAGAAAACTCAATTTTAAGCTTCTGTTTTCTTTTGTCTTCTCAGTACTGTACCTAAAACTTCCCAGTATGGCTACAAATTGAAAGAGAGGAAATTTAGGTTAGCTATTAGGAAGGAATTCTTTACTGTGAGGATGGTGAGACACTGAAACAGGTTGCCCAGGGAGGTTGTGGATGCCACAACTCTGGCAATGTTCAAGACCAGGTTGGATAAGGCCTTGGATAGCCTGGATAACCTGGATAACCTTGGATAACTTTAAATAACTTAATATAGTGGGAGTGTCCCTGCACATGCCAGGGTGAATTGGGACTAGATGAGTTTTAAGGTCCATTCCAACCCTTAGCATTTCTGTGTTTCTGTGGTACTTGTGCATAGGGCTGGAGCACTGAGATAATTTCCCTAGATGTGTGTGGGGAAGGAATGACCCATATGAGTGGATCCCAGTGCAGGATCAAGGACATGGCCCATGTATTGGATTACAGGCATTTAAGTCTTAATCTTTTGCATGACCTCCTGAGTCAGGGTACTACTGTTTTAGGAGCTGTGATTTATCATGTCACAGGTTTTGGAGAAAAAAGCTAAAATTTCAATTCAGCTTCAGTCAGTTTACTGAAATCGAGCTACTGGTCATAAACAAATGGTAGATAATTCTCCTGGTGGTGAAATTTCCCACAAAACCTGTGTCATATTAGGGAATGAGACAAGAAAGGCCATGTTGTGGACCTCTAGTATGCTGTCTATGCTGCAATGGGCCTTGATACACCATCCTGAGGCACAGACTCTTCTCGTCTTGTAGCTCTACTTAAGAATTCCAAGGGCTGGGGAGATCCAGGCTAAAAAGTTATTTATTTGATGATATCCCATCACCACCTATCTTGAATAGTCTGATATTTTTCTTTCAGGAAAGGAAAGTTGTTTTGAGCGAATAATTCAAAGATTTGGAAGAAAAGTAGTGTATGTTGTTATAGGAGATGGTGTCGAAGAAGAGCAAGGCGCAAAAAAGGTAATGACCTTCTTTTGGTGGGGGTTGGTTTCAAAAGTCTTGAAAATTGTCTTTTCTTCAGCATGGGACAGCATGCATTGACATTTAGGTTGGATATCTTTGCCTTACAAAATCTGTGTTGACTATATCTAGTAGAAAGCCAGGTAAGATTATAGATAATGATTTGCCCTGCTGTTCTCCAAAAGACACATTAAACTGTGTATGTTTGATACATTTCAAAAAGAGGCCAGAAAATGGGCCCTGGCTTTTGTGCCAAGAACTAACAGTTCTGTTTTCCTTGGCAGCCCAAAATACCACATAGGATGTTATGAATGTAAGCAAAATATGGTGATTCTTAGTGATCAAAGGCAATGTGCTGTTTGACTGTATGAAATACATATATGTCACACCTTAAAAAGACATGTAGTACCAGAGTCAGTATACAGTAATTTCTGTTTTCTTGTGTGCCCATAATTTGGATTCTTTGTTCAGACAGCAACCTGTGGCTTGGCATGCATTCATAATCTCAGATAACTGAGCAGAGGATACTATTTGACTATTATTTTTTGCTTTCCACTGAGAAGAAGTGAAACAATCACTTTTTTTTTTAATGTGAATTAAGCTGTATAAAAAGCAACACTTCCCATTCACAAATAATAGGCTTTACTTGGAGTCTTGCTAGAAAAACTACCCAAGGTAGTCTGCAGATACACACTCTTTGCTTGGAGGAATGAGGCATAACCTTGGCTATTTGAATAACAGGAGAAAGAGCAGGAAAATGGGCATTTTTGTTCTTGTTTCCTTTCACAGATAAATTGCTTTTACACAGCTGCTTTTTCACCACAAAACTCTCTGTAATACTTCTATCTCTTTCCACTGTGACTTTCTAAATTGGAGAAGTGAAACTAATTAGTCCACATGGCGTTTTAACAACCATTGACTGGTTTTGCTTCATGAAATCTGGGTTTTGTGCCCCTGAAGCCTTGCGGGTAGGTTCCCTGCTCGTCCCAGCACTTTGCAGAGTCTCAGTTTCATATATCCCTTTGGCGGACTGACGGGAACAGTTTGCTTCTTTCTCCTTCAGAAATGCCTTTCATCTTTGCAGAGAAATGTTTTCCCGCTGCAAATGATTACATTTTAAAAGCTGTATTTAAGATCGGGGGGGGAAAAAAATTCCTTCTCTTTGTTCCTTTTCTGTGTCTCAGTGAAATAGTGTTGTATATGATAATGGCAGGAGTAGTCCTTTTGGTAACATTATCTATTCCACTGTTTTTTTCAACAGGAAACATGATTCAGAAAAGCATAAGAGAAAGCCTTTCCAGTTGCTAAGAGGAGTAGCAGTATAGAAAGTTCCTTTGTGCAATTACTTGTGTGTATTCTTTCCTGGTGGAAGGAATTTTCAGGTTGAAAGCATGTTAGATGCTCTGGATTAAATTATCTGCTGTAGCAATGCCAGAGAAGTCAATAAGTAGATCAGCAGCCCTGCCTTTCTGCATAAACTATCAACCTGATTTAGGAAAATGCTTCTCTGATTCTTGTCCTGCTTCTTACTCCACAAGTAAGAAATCACCATTTCACAGTGTGAATGCAGGATTTGCCTTTTTAGTTTTTTCCTTCACATCCTGCAAGAGTAGAAATCTTCTCTGGAGAGCACACAAACAAAACAGAAGCTTTGCCTCCCAAAACTACCCAAACCATATAAATCCAGAGTGGGATAACTGTCCTGTGATGTATCCCATTGTCATGCTTACCCCTGAATTTTGGTGGCTGGTTCCTTCTCTCCTTGCTTCCCATCAGCATGTCAGGTTTTGTGGTATTCTCCAGAGAAGGGACAGGTCTTCTGTTACCCCTTTGCACAGCACTTTTCTGTAGGACTTTGGCCTGTGGTGAAGCCATTAGCACATGTGTGTTTCTTTACACTATTTAGAGTATAAACAGTACAACCTTCTTTAGATAGCACTTCATTGTTTACATGTAAACTGTAATGAGTCTTTTCAAGCCTATTTAATTAGAGATTTTTTTTATTCTATATTCATTCAATGGAGAAAAAAAAAGAAAGGTTGAACTTCCAGCTTAGGAGATAAGAAAGTTTTATTATTAAAAATAATTTACCAATAATTTATAAATTCCTTCATCATAAAACAAGATTTTCATGTATGTCCTTCATTCATGGAAAATATTGAGTCAATACAGCAGTAGGAAAATAAAAGAAACAATTACAATATTTTTATTATTGTCATTAGTATAAAAAAATCAATCATAGAAACTTTCTAATGCCACTTAAAAGATCGTTGCTTTATTAAGAAACATTTTTAGGATAAACAGATTGTTCATAAAATGCCTGTTTTGGTCGATGTAAGTAAATGTAATACACTGTTGCATTTCTGGTAACATTAGTCGAACTATGATTTTGACACCTTAGTTTAGCTGTCACTTGCAGCAAATATTTGATGAGACAATTAAAACTCTCAGGATGTTTGCAGTGTGGATTGAGGAATGATTGTACCCTTCTGGGTCAGTGCAGCATCCAGTGAGCTTGGCTGTAACACCAGGGCTCACACAAAGGTGTGTGAAAAGAGGGAGAGGAGGGCGGAGAGAAGCCAGTGTGAAAATCCAAAGTGCTCTGGGTGCTGGCAGCAGTGCCAGTGCGTGTCAGAGCCACTGCCTCAGAGTGCCACTGTGGTGACACAGCTGTTCTGAGTACAGGGGTCTGGGGATTTCTGCCACAGACTCCATTGTCTTGGCATTTTGGTTTGCTGCCTTTGGGTTTTGGAGGCTATTTTATTTTGTTGTGTTTTGTTTGGTTTTGTTTTGTGCTCATCTTTTGCCTTTGCCTTTGGAGATACATTCAGGAAATACTAATAAGACAGGAAAACCCCAACTCCTGAGTTTTTCTGCTTAGGAGAATTCTCCAAAGCATTTCTAATTTGTGAGATGAGACAAAGGCTCCTCTGCGCTGAGGAGCTGGATTTTACATCAGGTGATTCAGGAGAGCCTAAGCAAATGGTCTTCTCTTTTTTCTCCAAAATGGTCATGCTGACTTGGAGGAAAAATCATAAATCTTTGTGGAGCAATAAATAGAATATAAATGGGTATCCAATATGCCATTGCTTTTAAGCTCAGAGTCACACTGTGCCTGTCAGGTTTGGGATAAGAAGTAAAGACGGCCGCTTAGCAAATCTGGCCAGAATACAATAAAAATACCATGAAAGATTACAAAAACTGATGAGTTTTCTATTCAAATCTATCACAAATCTCAGGAGTAAGTTTTTTGTATAAATATATGTTTATTTAAGGAAGGAGGATAGAGGATAATCTGCACTTTTGGTGTTGCTATCAAAAAATGGATTTGTTTTGTATGTATATTAATAGCAACACTATTTTGTGTAGTAATATAGCTGAAGTTTTGTACATTTAGTAGGTACATGCTGACAATAAAATTACCTCTATTTCAGAAATAAAATAGCTTGTTAACTTAGGTTATTTAATAATACTCTAATTATTAGGCTTACTAAATTTGTAGCTTCATTTTTTATGCTTTTTACATCAAAACCAAAATTTTGCCACTATATTTAATTTCAAAATGTCATCAAAATTAAATAATTTAAAAGTTCATAAGTGTTTTATTGCTAAGTATAATCTACCAAACAATTCATGATTTTTAAAAGACAGAAGCTTCATATTTACTTGGAAGATGTTGAAATAGTAGGCTTAGAGTTCCATTAGATACTAATGCATTCAATTTCACTACTTATTTATTAGTGGTTAGCATTTGTCATCCCTTCTCCTGCAGCACCAAATGCCAGATTAGCATTTCTTGCTTGGCTCAGAATAGAAGTGTTCTGCATGGCATGGGTGCGCTAAGTGTCAGCAGGGATGGCTCTTTAAAGGCAATATTTAGTACATATATATATGCACAAAGGATCTCTTGCTCTCTCAAATGATCTCAAGTCATTTGGCAAGAGAAAATTTACTTCCATCTCATGGGTGTGTTGTCACTTTTGACATGGCTGAATAGTTGTGAATCAACAATGCATGTTAATACAGATATAATAGATAAGATTTTGTATGATAATTTTATTACTTTAAAGGTTCTAATTTTATACAATCATTATCTTAGATGGGGTGAAAATTGGCGTACATACCTCATGAAAACACATGCAGATATACATGAACACATATGTGTGAGGCTCTATATATACACACAAACATACAGATATATATAGATCTGTATCAGATTTGTTTTGCCTCCTCACAGCTCTGAAGGCCATGCTGTAGGGTCAGACTGATAGAAATCTGAATTGGCCACGTTCAGCCATGCCCAGGGCATCAGAGCAGATTCCAGCCCCATGCAGCCACCATGTTCCTGGCATGCTTTATTTCTTGGGATTGTGCACCTGGCCTTTAGACCTACATGAAGGAGCACTGAAAATAATTATAAGCTTGAGAATAACACAATTATTACCTTTTCTTTTTTTTTTTTTGTGAGACTATTGTCATTCCACACTTCACTGCTGTAACTACATGGAGTAAATATAGGTATACTCCTTTCACAGACAGACATAAATAATGAAGAGGACACTTAACTAAATTTGAGATAGAAATATATAGTGAAAATTATGACTGCTTACAGTTTTGGTTTAAAACCTGATCATCAACAGCTGACCCATAAACAGGGTAATCCAAAACTCGATATTGCACATGGGCATCTAGCAAGAGGCGCTGTAATTTGATTTAGCAGAAGCTAAACCTTCTGTTAAATCAATCAGAGTCTTTAACTGCTCTATCTGCCTGGTGTGTGTATGCTCTGTGATGCTGAAGTTGTTACTAGGGAAGCAGTTATACAGCTGGAGCTGCATGGAGTGGGAGCTGGAAGCCAAGAATTTATTCCTATAATTCTCCCTATTCATTGGTTTGCTGCCTGACCTTGGAGGGCATCCATGTCATTGACTCTTGGCTTCTGCAGAGACACTTTGCAAAGGCAGGTGTCCACCAAAGTCTTTGCCAGCCACATCATAGGTGTGCTGTATACACCTCCCTGACCCAGTGGCTAAAGCAGACCCGCTGCCAGGCTGACTAAGAGGAGGAGCAGGGAGCTATGGCTGGCTGTCAGGGAGACCAGCTGTGTCCCACCTAACAGGGGTTTGAGAGAGAAGAGGGAAGCTGCAACCTCCCACGAAAAGGAGGCAGCACTGCTGAGCATTGCCGACCTGTGCAGTCATTTGGCAAACACAGCATGGACCTGCTGCAAGCACCTGCAACTCTTTGTGCTTGATGCAGTACCCCTATCAGATATTTCAAATTCTGCCAGAAAGATCTTGCAGCCTAAGTTAGAGATTGGTGCATGGAAGCTTTTGCAAAATCCAGAGAATGGCATGACTAGTAATATTTGTTTTGTATTGGTCTTGCTGGTTCATTTCCTGAAGATGATGCAAGAAATTCATCTTTAGGAAATCTGTGAATTGGAAAGCAGCATTGTCTGGCCTGGCAGAGCACAGGCTGTCTGCATAATGTAACAGGGAAGAAAGACCCTGGGACATGGAGTTGTAACTGAGTGAGCTAACTGCATCTCCTTCCTGTAGCTGGTGGATCATAGAGACAGTACAGTGGAAGTCCAGATTGAAGATGTTGGGAAAAAATGTTTTAGTGTTTAACATTTCCCTCTTAAGGAAATGATCCATCTATAAAAGTGTTTTGGAAAGATAATAAGCATTTTTTTTAAAAAAATACTTCTCTTGTCTTTGGATTTTGTTAGGTTTGTTCTCTCCATTGTCAGACATCGCTTATTAATTTATCATCAAGCTGAGATTCAGTCAGTTGTTTCTCAAGGCTTTCTAACACTCTAGAGCAAACCAAAGCAGAACAGAAACTGTTACAATGGTGTTTTCTGGAGGATCATTTTGTTTTTTTCCTTAAGAAATTGCTTTGCTCTAGAAGCTGGGCATACTCAGAATGTGGGCACATCTTGATGCATCCATATTGCATCTTCATTCAGATCAGGAGTGTGATATCAAAGAGGATGTGATAGGCTGAGTGTTAAGGTGTTTGTCTTCTGAGACAGGTATAAAAATTACAGTAAATGTGCATCTGGAAACAGTGAGTTTAACATTGTTTTCAAAATTTTTCTCTAACATAAAATTTGAGAAGACCAGAATGAAAAAATGAGAGCAGAATAAGTCACAGAGGAGATGGAGTTTTGCCTCTGATTTCAGTGGAATTAAGAATTTACTCAAGAACTGCTGAAGTAGAATGATGAAAGCCTCTTTGGGAAATCATAGATAAAATGGTTGGGAAACTTAGAAGCTAATGTGATAATAAATTGCTTGTGTTTTGCCTCCTAAAGATGCCAGGACACAAACTGACCAAGTGAAAAGGTGAACACAATCATGTTAGCTTCCAGAATACTGTTGAATTTAAACTATTTTCCCATTGGGTTTATAGAATAATTTCCTGACAAAAGCAGTTGGTTATCTTTTTTCTTTTTTTAAATATATGCAAAAGTTCTTGTTGACATTAGCACCCCTAGTTTCAAGTATAAAGGTAGTTCTTAAGTAGATTTTTGCCCCCTCATGAATGAGGTAATCTGTACTTTTTCCTGGGATTTATTTTTTTGGTTTATTCAGGTTCTTTGCAAAAGTATTTGTGCCCCAGGCAGATTTTATTACAACTAATAGAAAAAAAAATATGTATTTATTTTAATGTCCCATATGGAAAAGATGCTCTAAGATCAGTGTTAGCAATGACCAGTGTTATACAAGTCACTGGTATAAAAGTCTTTCCAAAGTGATGTGACACATCACACATAACACAAGTTATTCTGAATCACCATTTTTCTGTTCCTAACTCATCTGCCAAGAGTAGTTTTTTAGAAGGATCAAACACATTTTGGTAGTAAACAACACTTTCACTTTCTTTATTTTCTTTCTGTTCCCTTCCTCAAACTACTCACATGCATATGTTATTTGGTTTCTTTTTTTCCAGAAGTAGTATTTTCTTCTGCAATGTTCTGAAATCTGTTTTTCATATAAAGAGATTAGAAGCCCCTCCCTTCCTTATGACCTCCTGATGTGTTTGCTGTAGTTCCTACTGTAAATATATTTGCTGTTATTGAGAGTTTATGTTTAGGGGGTGGGTCAGAGAGACCAGACTGAAGGACTCAAGGTTTTAAGAGCTCTTTTTCTCTCCCCTAAATGTTCTCTTGTCCCTGTGAAAGACAAAGGGTGCGTCAAAATACCAGAATGCTTGGGGTTATTTTTACATGTTGTCTGTGCTGTTCACAGCATGCTATGCCATTTTGGAGGATCTCGAGCCACTCTGACCTTATGGCCCTTCACCACGCCTTGGAACTGGAGTACTTGTAGCAGCTTAGCAGCACTTTCAAACCTCAGAGCCTCCTTCTGCCCGTGGATGAGATGCCTGTGTCTTGTGTCAGCATTGGACTACAGAACTTTGTGATTTCGACATGTTGACGTACAGCTGCAATCGGTCTTAACCCTTGCCCTTTCAGAGAACGGAGGAGCACGTCCTTTTCTTCAGAACAGCTGTTGGCTCCGGGACTGCGAGTCCAACGAAAATAAGCCATGCGAGTGTTTGAACAACTCATCTTTACCATACTTGCTACCAAAAAGGAATAGAGAAGGAAAAAATAAAATGGGGAAGTAAAACAAAAAGAAGAAGAAAAGAAAAGGAAATAAGAGGTTCATACCTGTGAAGAAAAGAAAAAGGACCTGCAAATGCTTTGTAGTTTTTAGCCTCTTCAATGTGACACACACAATTTCTTTAACACAGCAAACTTGATTGCACAATGAAGACTGAGATTTTACAAAATACCAGTGGAGTAATTTTCTTATAAAGAAGGTTTACGTTTTGGTTTCTCATACCCAGGGTACTCTGTACATCTTTACTTATTTATGAACAGACTGTATTTTGACATCATATAACTGAGGATATGTATAATAGGATTAAAGGCTATTATAAGCCTTTGCCTTATGGTACAGCAACTACTTTTGATTTTAGCACATTACAGAGTAGTTTAAAATATGTCTAATTTAAACTAATAGGTACATCACTGAGACAATCATGTACAGGAAGAATTTTTTGTGTAAATTTGTAATAATGAATGATTCTTTTACATATTGTTAAGGTAAATGCTATTGAAAGATAGTAATGCCTTGTTGGTGAAGAATGAGGCCACATGTGCACAAATTTGTGCAGTGCCTTATCAATGTGTTGGATATAAATATGTAGATAATGGATTTTTTTTAGATAAATTTGTCAAGACCAAAAGCATGGATGTCAAGTGTCAATAGGAATTGGGTTTTGTTCTCAGCTGTTTCTCTGCCATTTTCTTCTCTCACCCACTCTGATTATGAAAAGATTGATTTTGTGTGTCCCCCTGGTTGAAGCAAATACAGATAAAACCCAAGGGAAGAGGAGGTCTTCATTGTATTTTTGTTTCCTCCTTTAAAATAAACATATTAGCTCTTTCTTAGAGTATTAAAAGATTAATTAGGAGAGTCATTCCATAAAGAAATAGAGAAAGAGCACAAATATATTTTAAGATGTAACTTAAACTGGAACCTTGGTACTGAATAGCCTTTGTCTCATCCAAAAATGAAGGATCTATCATCACTAATATTTTTAGAAATTAGAAATGAGAATATTTTGGAGAAATTTAGCAAGAATGCTTATATACATTTAAGTTTTTTAATCCTCTTCCACCAGGAGTCAGATTTTCCTAAGATATCCATTGCCGGCAATGGAAATGCTGAAATTATTATCACCAAGGAGTTAAAATTTGCTTTTGTCTGTATTAACTTAAAGGACAAACCTAGACCATGTCTGTCTGCGACTTGTTACTTTCCTGATCTTGAAGGCTTTGAGCTACTTGGTTAAATAAACTGTTAGTCTAACTTTTTGGCTTGAATTGTACCAATTCCCTTAGCCCAGTTAAATATCTTATTAAAAAGAAACCTCACCTTCGTTGGTTAATTTTCTTTTTTCATTAAAAAAAAAAAACACCAGCCATGAAACAGCTACCTGCAAAGCTACAGAGCACCAATATAGGTACAAATCAACACTCTTCTCTATTGGAGGAATCACATTGCTGCTAGAATAAAATATTTGTGGATTGCCTTAGTACCAACAGAGAGGTTTTTATCTTACCAAGGCTTGCACATGTGCTTTACTTTACCCAGTATGAGTGCTGCAACTCGTGCAGTACTCACATACGTGCATAAAGCACATTGTGGATTGTTTTTAGAATTGGGACTATCATTAGCCTTTTCTTTCCTCAAGCAAAGTAGACAGTGATGGGGGGGATTGGTTGTCTTTTTTTTTCTTTGGCTCTTTTCAATTTTTAGTCACTCGTGGACTGAAAAACATAACAAAATTTATCTGGGCCTTATTGTACAAAAAGTGTGTTGTGTCCACAATTGTGTACAGAATTTTTCTTCATTAATTTTGTTCTAAATTAATAAAATTGATTTGTGAACGTATTAAACAATTGTCTTGTATGCAAGTCTGTGATATTTCTGCCCTCTGGGTTGGGAATGAGGAGACATCTCTCATCTCTTTGCTGTCCCAAGACACAGAAGTTGTTCACCTTCTGGTGCCCAGCTGAGATTTTAAATAGGTTAAAGAATACTTGCAACTAGTTTGCAGAAGATGAGCAGCAGTTAGATGAGCAGCAGTTCTTTTGCTTATCAGCAGCAGCTAGAGAAGGTCAGTGCAGAATAAGGCCTTGGTGTCCTGGAAGTGTCTCTAAGTGACCCACAGCAAATGCCTGAACTTCATGGTGCCTCTGTCACACAAAGCAATCCATGTGGTGAATGGATGAGTCTGCCATTCAGACATCTCACTCAGGCTACAAGTCCTATCCCCTGAGGTTTAACAGGCCTGGACATCTGGGAATTCAAGACTGGCATTTAACTTTACCAAGCACAGACCAGTGCTGCCCTTTTAAATTAGGAAGAGTGCCAGGGACCACCATTTTATAGCAGTTTTGTAGTTTTGCTGTACACACATGGTCTGGTGATGATCCCTCTTTCCTTCTCTGCCCATCAGTGAGGGCCTTGGCTGCCAGCAGGTTATTCCTTACTCTCACTTTCTGGTCTAGTGAGACCTAACAAATGGAAGCAAAACCAAGGATCTGCTTCTACATACTTGGCACCACTATGGAAGGTGTGTGCTCAGAGTTGAATTATATGTTTTCAGCACAACACCAATGATGCCGGAAATTAGTCTGATGAAGTAAGCATCTAAATGCCCCCTGAAGTCAGTGTCTTTCTTTCTGAGCACCTAAATTCTCAGAATATTTTTTTTAAATGAACATCATATGAAAACCCTTCTTAAATCAAAATCTTGTAAGAAATCAAGAAGTCCTATAGAGTGAAGGAGATCATGTAGGCAGCTCCTTGGGGTCCACTTTTTGAAATATGTCAGTACTGCTTGAAGTTTCAATTTCTTAGATGCTCACTGATAAAAATATTGAGCTGTAATGGTTTTTATTCTAAGAATAACACACGTGTAACTTTGAGGTAGTGCCAAGAAAGTGAAATTAAAAATAGTAATTATTATTATTTATGTCTCTCATGACTGGAATCCATGCTCACTGAGTGGTACCTTTGTTTCAAAACTGCTTGCAATGCAAGCCAATAAAATATTGTTAGAAATTCTTCCTGCCTTTTCCTTCAGTTTTCTGCTTCTCTCAGTGTTGAATTCTACCCTGCAACATGCGTAGAGGATGGATATCAAGAGACACATTTCTTTGTGTCATATGCCAAGAGAGAGGCACAGGCCTGTCCCAGTCTTCCTGTTCTTTGTCAATGGCAAGGCTGCACAACTGCCACTTTTGCCATTCTCTGTTTAACCAGGGACTGGCTCTACCAAAACTGTCCAGCTGTCTTGTGCAGGCAAAGGGCTGGAAGGAAATGGGAAAATCCATGGGAAACAGTCCTCTCCCAGGTTGGAAAAAAACATAGAGAAGAAGTGTGAGGGTTACAAGGCTGCAACTGCAAAGAGGGTCTGCAGGTAACCAGAAAGGGTCGCTGTCTGGAGCACCCACTACTCCTCCATGAGTCCCCAGCAGCTGCTCAGGATTATGCTCAAGAATTTGATGGGGTGAGGGACTAGTGAGAGGTGCCACAGTCTCTTGGCTACTCTATCCCACCAACTTCATGGTATGGCTGGCAGGCTGGCCATAGCACAGTGGACAGCAGCACATAACTCCATATGGGCCTCAGGGGAGGATGGTGTAAATCAAGGTGAGGGCAGGGCTGGTTGCCAGCCCTCTTCTGGCTCCTCCTGAAGCTCTTGCCCTGTCCCCATTCCTCTATACAGCTGGCATGCACCTTCATGTGCCAGAAAGGACACAACAAGGATGGAAATCTCTGGAGTACATGACCTGAATTCCCTCCACAGGCTATTAACTGTGTGAACTTCTCTGTACTATATATGTGCACATATATACACACATACATACCCATACATATAAATATATAGCTAGATACACAAATACAGATAGACATATTTGTTGTCGAGCTTTGTTATGACAGCAAAAGTAAAATGTTGTATCACTGAACCTGTTGCCTAAGCAACTTTATGCAAATGGTTTGCAATATAAAATGCTCCTTACTTTTGTTCTCCAGCACAGCTATGAAAGATAAATAAAGTTCTTACATTTGACTACTCAAATCATCCATCTTTGTAACTGTCGGCATTTCAGTTTGTGTGAGTATAAATAAACTTCCACCAGTTCTGATACACCAGGGAAATTGTTTCAGTTGTGTTTTACTAATATTCTATACTGCCATTTCTGGTTTTTAAGTGGCTGTATGTTTCTGCTAAAGGTAATATAATAGTAGCAGAAGAAAAATAAAATGTTTGGATTTATCTAAAGCTAAATACAGATATGCCAACTCTCATGGAAGCCACATGATGTTGCCAGCTGACATGGAAGTCAGATGTAGGTACAAGTATGCTGTTAGTGATCTGCCCTTCCCATCACTTCTCCAGAGCTGGCAGTTTTTCAGCTGGGAAGATGTATTTGTGGCTTGGGTTTTGTTTCTCACCCTTACTTAGATATGTTTTGCATGGACTGCTCTCTGCTGCCTCTTGAAGGCCTGGCCTTTGACATTGTGCTGTTTCCATTCTTATGCACAGGTGCATTGTTTTCTAAAGTGGGAGTTGAGTCATTTGCAAAGGAAGCTCCAGTCTGTTTCATTTTATTCATTGCCAAGTCATGTCAGATTTGACATGGAAGTGAAGTGAGATCTAGATATCACATTAAGTTTAACAGCTGAGACTGCAGTGGTAGACGGTATAGTGCAGAGAAGGCAAAAAGTAGTTAGAAATGAAAAGACAAAACATTAATTGATTTGAAAAATGTAGGCTAATAAATCTGGGAGAAAATAATGCAAAGCAAGGAGCGAGGAAGAATGCTGAGTTGTCCAGAATGGAGAAAATCATGTTTGGGAAGGCAAATTAATTTCTTGGCTCTGCCACAGAATAACCCAGGAGTTGTTAGGACTCAGGCTCGGTGGCTAAGTGCCACTGTGGTGGGCCACCTGCAGGACATGCAGGACTGATCATGGATATTCTCCATGGAGAGAACTGGGAGCTTCAGTGAGGAGCTGTTGAAGCCAGCTAGTGGCACCAGAACTGTGCACAAAATCCTGCCCTTACCAGGAGCTTGGGCACCACTTCTTGGCCCCTAAGTGATATCTGGAATCCTTTCCTCTGTGGAACAGGAGGCTTCCCATGCTGAGGAACATGGCAGGAGCTGTCCGTGTCCTGTGCAGCACTCGCTGTTCACCCTCTGGAGAAGCTTAGTGATTAGTGACCACTTGCACAGGATACAGGTGACTTTAGTCCAAGTCTGTTTTCAACTCTGTCCGGAGCTATGTGGGAGGCTGAATGCTGTTAATGTTCTCGGAGAGCCGGAGGAGTTCCATGGGAGCGGAAGAAAAGAGAAGTGCAAGTGTGCAGGCTCTCAGTGAAGCACACAAGGATGATGTTTGCAGAGCAAAAACACTTTCCCTCTCTGTAGCTGCTTAATGCAAAGTACAGAAAGTCCTGGGAACTGGCACAGAAATCAGGGCTCCTGTCTCTGAGGCATGTGCTCACACCAGTGATGCCCTTAGCTCTCCTCAGAAAAATCCACTGGATGGACTGAATACCTGTTTTCCTTCCTCTTGTGGTTTCAGTCCAGCAGGTCACTAAGCCCCATACAGCCACTCACTCATTCCCCTCACATTTGAATGGAGGAGAGAACTGGAAGAGGGAAAGTAAGGAAACTCATTGAGATGACAGTTTGATAACTAAAGCCAAGGCTGTGCACACAAGCAAAGAAGAACAAGGTCTTAATTAATGATTTCATGGACAGGAAGGTATCCGGCCATCCCAGCTGAAAGCAGGGCTCCATCACACATAATGGTGACTTGAGAAAACACCATTGCTCCGAATATCCTCCCTCTGCCTCCTTAATTCCCCATCTTTATATGCTGAGCATGATGCCATATGGTATGAAATATCCCTCTGGTCAGTTGTGGTCAGCTGTCCCAGCAGTGTCCCTTCCCAACTCCTTGGGTACCCCCAGCTGCTCACTGGCAGAGTGGGGTGGAGTGACTTGACTCCGTGCAAGCACTGCTTAGTAATTAAACCATCCCTGAATTGCCAACACTGTTTTCAGCCTAAATCCAAAGCGCAGTCTCATACAAGCTACTGTGAAGAAAATTAACTCTGTTGCAGCCAAAACCAGCAAAACACCTCTCCAGAGTAAACAAGTGCAGTTCTCAGTACCAAGACAAGCAACTGAAGAGAAACAAAACCATTACATTCCCCTTTACCTCAAGAAATGCTATAATTCCAGAAGGGATTATTAACTTTGCATTAAATTCATGTTCCAGCTCCTAAATCTATCGGTGCAGTCATTATTTATATGTGACTCACTTAAAATTCTGTAGAGCATCTGTATCATAGATATCAGAGGTCTACTTACATGCCATTTGGTATTTGTCACTAATCTGGGGTCACAGGGGGTCTGCCCAGTAATATTTCCACTGCACAGCAGGTAAATCCTCGCAGATGACTCCTGATACCTTCTTATAAAATGAGAGTTTGAAATTTGATTTAAACAATACAGATTTATACCAAATAAGAGCTTTCCTGGAGCCCTTTTGTTTTAAGACAGAAAGTTTTTAAGGGGGGTTGGAACAAAAAAAACAACCCTGAACTATATACTTTGTTCTCTAGAAGACAAGGAAAACTCAGCAAAATAAAATTAGAAAGGTTGCAATATCCCTTTTAAACAACAGTTTTTTTTTTGGGGGGGGGGGGGGGGGGGCCAGCTTTTGTGAATATTAGCATTCTTTTTGATATTTCTATAGTCTAGCTGTAATCCACTGTTCTGTAAGTTTTTTGTCCAGAATTTCTCAAATACTTGCTCTTATGCCACCTGATTCCTCTTTCCATTGCTCCAGTAGCTGTATGAACCAGCAGATGTGAAGATTCTGCTGATTGCCCTTGGGCATTTCTGTGCAGAAGAACCAAAAGAGGTGATGGGTGTGCCAAGAAGGTAACAGAGCCAATGTTAGTACCTCTTGGGAGTGAAGGTGCCCTTGTTATTTTTGGCTGTTCTTGCTTAACACAGGCAACAGGTGTGTGTTAAATGAGAGCTGAGAAATTAAATTTCTATACATTTTTTTTTCTTTCTTATAGATAAGCAGAATGGAAATTCCTTGAAGTCAAAGACTACATTTCCATCAAAACCTGAAGAGAAACTGTCTATTAAAAATTGTAGGCATTGGGTTGCCCATTGGTTTCAATTAAAGTTATGGGCAACTGTGTAGATCTGTAACTGTATTATACCCTTAAAGCTTACTGGCCTTTTTGTTTAATATTTGCTCCTTTTTTTTTTTCCACTAGGAATAAGAGCATGGCAAATGTGATGAGTGCTATGGCAGCCTGAAGCCAGAACTTTGACTAGAGGCTTTTATTTAGTTCTTGAATCATGTTTTCCTTGGAAATGTGGTTTGGTGTTTATCCTCCTTCCTGCTGAGCAGTCCAAGTCCTGAGCTGGGACACTGGGTGATGAGCGAAGATACCGATCTCATGCTTCTCTTTTTTTTTCCTTTCTTTCCTTATTTTTTATTTTAACATATTTTCTCCCACATTTGTCTGTGAAGGACTGATCCTTTATGACCTTATTCTTGTCATTTAAACTTTTTCCTAATCCATGCAATGCTCTCCTCCATATTCCATGATACTCCAAAGTTTCAAACGTTGACATCTGAGACATTTGACTCTTCCATAAGAGTATGTAATGCATTTCCTTCTCTTCTGAGATGGAGAGTACTGCACCTGAAATGTGGAGAAAAAGTTACAGTTTGGATACTAATATTTTCCACAGCCTTCTAATTACTCTTTCATCTGTACCAAATATAGACTGATGTTCAAACCTTTTGTAGGTCACTGGCAGGATTTTGAATGGTTATGTTGTCTCTGGTCAAGTTTCTAAAACCATTCTAGTAATTTTAAAAACATGCTGGCAAAAGGAGTCTGTTCCACAAGGCACTTGGTTTAATTCTTAGACAGTGGCTTTCTGGTGAATATTTGTGGTATCATTCTAAAGTGTGGAAGTACATGGGATTTCTAAACCCTCAGTTTCCTGGTGGGAATAATTCTGGACAGATGGTTTTACTATCCAGATGACAAACTAATTGCCAGCAATTTTGTAGAAATAAAAATCTTATTTGAAATTATGACCTAATTGTTATGTAAAAGAAGAATAGACCATTGTAAATGCATCATTGTGTAACATGAATCTGAATATGAGCTAAGAATGCTGCCTTCAAATCAGTCTGTTAATTACACTTCCTTAGACTTGTGAGTTGACATTCTGTTCATTCAGAAATCTAAAGTATGGGGAGATTTTGGCTCTCATAAATGGAAAAAAATAATTTAATCAACTCCTTTATAAATGGAAATGGAAAATAGACCCCCTTCAAACATACGTTGAATCAAAATGAGGGACAGCTGCAGTCTGAGGTTAAATCCCATTATTTCAACAATTTGGTAGAGAGATTGAGATTTGTGTTTTGGCTTTTAGGTTTACTAATCCACCTAAATAACCAAATTATATTACTTTTAATCTGCAAGAGGGTAACTAAGAGAGAAAAGCTAAGAAAGATGCCGTATTCTTGTGGCAGAACTAATGCCTTAAGTTTTAGCTTTAATATTTTTCAGATTCTGTACTGCTTTAGAATCTGACTCTGAACTTCATGTAAAGTGTTAGCAAGTTCTCTTCACAGTCTAATTAGACAAAACCATCCTTTTCCAGCCTGAGAACCAAGGACACCATTGCAGCTTTGGGCCCAAAAGTATAAACAGTGAATTGAGGAGAACAATCTGGGAGGATGAGACTTTATAACCTGAAGCTGTTAGACACTTAACCCCAATATGTAAATGGACCAAAACTTATAAAAGTGTGAAAACCCATGACCGGTCATTCATCTCAGGCTCATCTTGGGCAGAACCATGGCCAGGCTCTTGTACTACCCAAGGTGTATCCCTTGAAGGCTTTTTAATAAATACCTACTTTATTCATCTAACTCTGTCTAGCCTTGGTTCCAGGTAGCCTCTCTAGGCATCAGAACTGGCACATGAACATGCTGAAACAAATGTAACAAGTGTTCCTCAGACCTCCAACCTGTGTGCTTCATTCCCTGTCACTTGGATTTCACTTCCAGCATTAATTGTGGTCAGGATCAGTGTGGATATGTGGAGTTCCCAAATGCACCCAGTACCACCATGTGTCCTGGCCACCTATCATCAGATACTCTGTTTTGAGTCCATGTTTATGCAGAAATTAGTATATTAGCCACCCATCACGTGCTTTTCTGTCCTATCAGTCAGGTGACGCCATGAATGGAGCAGCAGAGCAGCAGCAGATGGTTCTGTGCCCATCCTGCTCGTTAGCAGCCTCAGCACCAGGTATGCAGAACCTGGTCTGCCACAGCTGGGCTCAGGCTGTTCCAAATGCAGCCCTGCTTCCCGTATCTGCAGAGTCCATGCCTCAGCTCCATTGACCACGGTCTTTTGATATTGTGTAACAGTAATTCCCCGTGCTCACAGTTGTTGTAGCAATGCTGCAAGAACATGAAATAGCAGAGCTATGTCATGTTGTCATGGCATATTATCTCTTTTACACAGGTTCGATTCCTATTAATTAAATTTGAATCAAGTCACTGAGTCACATGTCAGGTCCTTATGTCTCGTTCATTTTATATCTTCACTTGAAGGAGAATTTTCTGTTTTGTCTTCATGTTCAGTGATTCCAAAAGGTAGTCTGCATAAAATAAACAGATTATCATGTGTTTATGTCAATAGATAAAAGAAAGGTTTTGTTTCAAATTCATTACAGTACTTCTTAACAACAGCATGCAAAATTTAAGCCTGTCTACAGATACAATGCCAGGAAGAAACAACTGCATTGAGTTTACAAATAAAATTAATCATTAGTTCTCCAAAACATATATTAACTGTGATGTTAGTCATATAGCATATTAAAAAAAATAAACTATGGGGCCATAGCTGTCAGGCTAAACAATTCTGATATCCTTATATCTTATAAATCTACTGTGGTTTGTAGTTTTCTTTGCTTCAAAGAGGAAGGCAAACAAATACAAGTGAAAGACACTTGTTTGATTTGAAGCAACACAGCCAACAGTTGAATCTGTGCAACTGTATTGTTTTATTTATCCACCAGCATTGATGTTCAGTTCTGCCTGAACTCCCCAAATTTTCAGGTCTGTAGCACAGACAGTAAATCTAAAAGAACCACGCTTTAGTAACACTAATCAGGACAGCTGCAAAACACCAAAGACCAAAAAAAACCAGATAGGGTAATGGTAAAAACCTCTGCCCACAAACCTAACTTGTGGTGTCTGCTACTTTGCCACAGCATTCAAGTTTGCCAAATGCTGTTTGCATCAGTCTGCTAACATTTTACTATTCCTTCATTTAAGAGTAGTTTTGGATGCATGGTGTATAACAACCATTCTGAGTCTTTAAAAATAAAAGGCTAGGCCAGGCTAGGCTAGGCTAAAAAGCAGGTTGAATAACATAACTGATGGGAAAATCATTACTTGTCTCTCAGAAACTAAAAGACAGGCAACAGTCTGGGAGAAATGATCAGCCAGGCTAGGAGATGTTCTTTGGCTTAGAGAGCACTGTCCATGCCATGCCAGCATCTGTGGTTCATTTCAGAGTGCATGTTAGCTGAAATATCCTGTCATAATTTGTCTAGGGGTTAACCAATCCCCTGGAAAGAAGAGCAAGCAGTTCTCCATGGCAGGAGCAGCCAAGCTTATGTGATGGCAGCACAGCCTTGTATGACCCTCCTCTGAACTGGGGATCTTCACTTACACCTCTGCTGCTCTTGCAGGGACAGCTGAGCCCATGCAGCACCAGAGCTAAAATACTGAACCCCATGCAGAGTTGTACAGCTGTGCATCCCCTGGGTGCTGCCTAGGAAAGTAAAGTGTGTATATAGCAGCAGGAAAAAGTCCTTCTCTTTGTCAACTGTTGTCCTCCAGTGCACCTCATGGAAATACTTTTTCCAGTTTGAGCTGGTGTTTTGTGGTTCAACAGCAATGTATTGGAAGGAGTGCAAGTACAACTCCAATATTTATGACAGGCAGATTGTACCCTCTGATTTTCCCATGTCATGCGAGGTAAATGACTTACTGATGTCTCTTACCTCTTAGTAAGAAAAACATCATACATAGACCAGTGTTGGGACAATGGAAAGATTACAGATGTATTGTAATTTGTATTTCTCCAACACATAAAAAGTTCAAGTGGCTTCAGTGCTGTCCATATTTTATTGTATGTACATTTTCATTTTAGTTTGTAGTATTATTTCTATTTTAATTGTTTTATTTTTTTTATTCCCCACAGATCCCAGTGGGTCAAACAGACTTGATGTTTAAAGACAGTTCCGCTTCTCCTTCTCCTGATAAATTTCTTTGTCCTTTTAGAGGGTACCACTGTGGCCTAACTCTGCCTTTCCAAATGATGCATAGGGTGCAATGAGAGGTAGGGAAAATGGTTGTCCTTAGTGACCACAAACATATATGGAGATGACATTTCCTGTTCTCCCACCCCTCTAAATTCAAGGCTGGTGGCTCTGCAGGGAAGGAGGAACCTCTTCTTTAATTTGGTAACATGTCTGGAGGAGAAAACTTCCTACAAGCAAAGTGCCTATGTCCACTTCTGCTCCTGTCCATGGCTCCCATGCTGGCTACTGTCAAGGTGTGTAACAGATAATTACTGTCCAGCAGCCTTTCACATCTGAACTGGAATTGAATCCTAGATCTGCTGTGCCAGCTGAATGGGAAAGGTGTTGTGAAAGGTTGCTTTTGTCTGAAGGGAATGATATGAGTGTGGGGGAAGGAGGAAGAAACAGTTTTACAGAAAAAGCTGCTTCAAATCCAGTATTATTAGACCAGTTCTAATGCCATTTTTCTCCCTCCCAGATTAAATTGAATTCTCAGCTCTTCATAAACCTCTTTTTCTTCCTCCTGTTTTTTTTTTAAGCCTGATAAGCTATCCAGTAATTGAGATGTCTGGACAAGGATCGGGGGAGTTTATTTTGTTTTCCTCAATGTCTGTTTTTTTTAAAACTGTGAGGATAAATGAGAGGAAGTCTTGACAATATGAGCATTTGATTAAACATCTGTTAAAAAGGGTATGTGAACACTTTTCTATGATACTTGTTCTAAAATATGGTATCTAGCAGGTTGGCTGCTTCTAAAGTTGTAAATGAGTCTTAGTGATGCATCTCAGCAAGAATTAGTGCTTGGCAGGTTCTCCTGAAAAACTTAAAATAGGAATTCATCCAATAAATAAATGTGAACCTTTAAAGACCTGACAGGCACTGACATGAACTCCATGAACAAAAAGGTTATCTCTTGTACCAGCTGATCTTAATATGTCCAAGGAGATTCCACCTGTGGCAGGCTGATCCCAGCTGGATGCCAGATGCCCATCAAACATGGTCTATCACTCCACAACAGGGGAGAGAAAATATTACAAATTATTCATGAGTTGAGATAAGGACAAGGAAAGATCACTCGCTAATTGCCTTAATGGACAAAACAGGCACAACCTGTGGATATTAATTAAATTTATTACCAATGAGAATTCTTCCTGGGCTTTGCCTTCTCGAGATGGGGAGCAGGGTTCATGGTCAGTTCATCACACATTGTTTCTGCTGCTGCTGCTCAGGGATAAGAGTCCTTCCCCTGCTCCAGAGTGGGGTCCCTCCCAGAGGAGACAGTTCTTCATTAATTTCTCCATCTCACAGGCAACAGGTCTCCATGAACTGTTCCAATGTGGGTCCTTTCCTACAGGATGCAGTCCATAAAGAAAAGGTGTGGGTTCTCCAGAGGGTCACAAGTCCTACCAGGAAATTTTATCTGGCATTGGTTCCTCTCTCGAAAGGTTTGCAAGTCACTGCCAGGAGCCTGCTCCAGTGTGGGCCTCCCATGGTGTCACAGCCTTCTTCTGAGCATCCAGCTGCTCTGGTGTGGGCTGCAGGTGAATAGCTGATCCCCCATGGATCTCCATGGGCTGCAGGGCCAGAGCTGCTTCACCATGGTCTTCACCACGGGCTGCAGAGGAATCCCAGATCTGGTGCCTGGAGCACCTCCTGCTCCTCCTTCTGCACTGACCTTGGTGTCTGCAGAGCTGTTCCTCTCACATATTCTCACTCCTTTCTTCCCTGAGCACAATTACATCTGCACAATAAATTTTCTTTCTTCTTAAATATGTTACTGCAGAGGCATTACCACCATCTCTCATTGACTCAGCTCAGGCTAGCAGCACATCCATCCTGGAACCGTTTTGCATTGGCTCTGCCAGATATTGGGGAACCTTCTGGCAGCTTCTCTTGGAAGGCACTCTTGTAGCCCCCTCCTCTACCTGCCATGTGAACCCAATGCACCAGCACAACAGCAGAATCTAAGGAAAAGATCTAGCAATCATCTTTCTCTTGATTTTATTGTCAGTATATTTGATTGGGCACTACAGCCTGGGTCATTGAAGGAGTTGGGGTGAAAATACCTGTCTCGCTCAGGATGATGTCATTCCTGTCCTAATTTAGGACAATGCAAAGAAGCTTACAGGTTATAAATTGCCAAGAAGAATATGCTCAGGCTGTGAGCCAAAAATACTTTTTTTGGGGTTTTCCTTGCCTGTTGAAAGATAAATTGGGAGCAAAACTGGAATGTGGAAGAATTATTCTAGCTTTTCTGGAATACTTGGGTTTATCCAATTGCCTGATGCCTATTTTGCCTGTGTAATTTCTAATATTTCTGGTTTAAATCCTACTTTACATTTGATTTTTTTAAATGTGATATTCCATCAGTATTGCTGTATATTTTTTGTTGCTCACAGTAGAACTTAATTCTACGGCTACCCATAGTTGTCAATTAGGGAAAACAAAACATCTCTTATGCCAGGTGATATATTCCATTCCCATCTCCCCACCTGCTCCACATGCCAACAGTCACTGGCCCCACACCTGTACTAATGACACTCTTCTCCAGGCAAGGTCTCACCCATCCCAGATGCTCCTTTCTCCTTTCAAAGCACACCCAAGCAGAAAGGGAGATCCTCCCAGTGTGTTGTTTATAGCATACTAGGAGCTCATTTCCTAATCTGGAAAGCATCTATTTAAAAAAAAATTAATTTCAGCTATTTATACTCATAATCAGAAATTGCTGACTTTTAGGAGGGAAGCACATAAATCAAGTGGAAGTTGCTAAAAATGTTTTATTCTTATCAGCATGGAGTAAGAAAATTTGTGTTCTGATATTGACAGAACATGGCTTGCCTGGGTTAAAATACACATTTACCTCTGCTACTGGTTTAGAAATGCTTTAGGAATACACAAAGGATTTTTAAAAATAAAAGCATGGTGCCTCAGGGAGTACCGCTAGTTTAAATAACACATGAAAGAATTTATGAGCCTTTTTTTATGAGGTGGTCAAAGCAAAGACCATCCAGCATGTAACATAAGCCTGGCTAAAGAAGAAAGATTTTTCAAAACCACACTGGAGAATTAAGCATGAATGGAATTTTATTTCAGTCTCTATTGCTTATTTGAATTAATGAGGTTTTCAGGTGCGGTCTAAATGATAATACAGATCAAGGTGAGTTTTGCCAGGGAGCTGGACTCTAGTTTATTATTCAAAGAATGCTACTGACTAATGTTGATGTAATCCTAAATAGACAATAGGCTTAGTGAAAGTAAATATTTAAAGAGTTTCAAACACTTTAAGGGACACTGGAATTGCAATGACTCATTAATTAGAAATGGAGATTAATATTTCTGAATTGTCCCAGGTACCTCCACAGCAGATCTGCCAGTATCTATCCAGTGTGTCCAACCACAGAAAAGTGCAGAATAAAGATCATTGTCTCTTACTTGGTTGGGCAGTACCACTCAGTAGTTCCTGCTGAATTTTTGTAGAGTTACTGAGGTTTTTTCTACTGCACAAAGAAGCTTCAGTCCATCTTCATGTCAGAAGATCACTTCTAGGTCTAATTCCTAAGATTGCCAAATCCTGGCCCAATTCCTGGAGCTCCTAGGGGGATTTTAAGTATTACAACTCAAAACTGGTCTAACACTCTTTCCTTCCACCTTGTGCACATTCATTTACACTCTGGTTCCAAGTCTTCTCTTTTTGGTCTTAACTTTCTTATCTCCAGATAGGCCTCAGAGCTAGAACATTGCTTTCAGACACTTGTGTTCCTAGGTATTTTCTGTTTACCTGACCAGGGTACCTACTGACCAAATGCACCAATCTCAGTGAGATGAGCTTTATTCTTCTTGGATTGTACCTCAGAAACCAGAGATAATTTACTGACTTCATATTATTCACTAATTCTGCATTAGGCTTCATGGCAACTGTGTAAATACTTAAAGGATTTGCAGAAGTACAGGATGATGAGGGAAAATTTTGAATAGACATTCTCATGTTTCTGCCTTAACTATGCATGTACATATTTAGTTAATTAAGACAGTTATTTGAAATCACTTTTGCAATTACTGTGCTAGTTAGTAGGGCAGAACTAAACAAAATTGATTATAATGGGACTATCCTTAATTGCTAACAGTAAAACATGGACATAAACCCTCAATTTTTCTAGAACAAACTTTATCAGAAAGAAAAGGAAAACTTCTAGCACGCTATTTGTGTGACTTCATTGTGAATAAATTTGGTGAACTAATCTGTTTGCAAGATCAGTTAAAAAAAACTTTGAACCATACTTTGCTTTGGTTCTTTTGGGGATTTTTGTTCCTTTTGTAACTGGGGAAATTTCTCTAAAGCTGGTATCACTGTTGTCCATTTTGTAACATCAAACCACAGCCTCCTACAGGAAATGTAAATAAATCCCAGTGGCATGGAACTTCAATAACCTTAAACCATTTTACACCTAAATGAGAGCATCTGTGGAAGGGATTAGCATGTGTAATTTATGTGCAGTACTTCCCACCTTGAGCTGGTTTGCCTTAACTTTCCCCTGTGTCCCTAAGCAGACAAGCAAAGATGGAAAGAGCCTGGGCTGCACTGCTTCAGTCACTTCATGGAACAATTCCATAGATCTGAGTGTTTGAAAGTGATGCTGCACAGAGACTCCTAGATTTTGGTGTAGGAGCTTCAACTAATGGACTCAGATCATTCACAGCAATGCTGCAGCTGAGCAGGTCTTTCAGTGATTTTTCATTACTGATGAAGACAGTACATCTGTCCTGGTAACCACTGTCGCTGAAAAGCATGTTGCTTGCTATGGTAATGGAGATTAAAAGCATCTTAAAGTGAAACAGCTGCAGCCTCTCAGTTGTTACTCATTAACATTTCATTGTTCAATCTGTTTTATTGATTTTCATTGTGCATAAAATACACAAAATGTCCAGAAAATTTGATACCAAATGGAAGAGCAATAGCGAAAATCACATGGTGTGAGGAATGGCTACAGTGAAACAGGCAGACTGAAATGAGGTGGGCATGAATTCATTGAAGGAAGTGGACTAAGCTGCCACCCTTCCTTCAAAAAGGCTGGAAAAAGAACTATGAAATTTCTCTGTGTAAGTGTGTAAAAGAAATGATAGCAGCCTCTCAGAACACAAGCCTGTGACTCTACTCAAAGGGGCATAAGATCATGCTCAAAAGCATTAATGTGTTTGGCCACAACCAAAGTTGTCTCCCATTGCTTAATATTACCTGGGTTTTGGAACACAGGGCTTGCAGCCAGAGAGAACTGTGTGCAAGTTATCTGACTCCATCATCAATTTCTCCTCTTAAAGAGAATAACCTTCAAGCCTCCAATTTTTTGGCATAGCTAATCAAGCTGAAAAGGGTAACAACATAATCTGCAGGAACAGTACAAACTGTGCCTGTCGGACAGGGAGCCAAAATGGCATTATCCAAATCCCAGGGAGGCCAATGGGATGACTGATTTCACCCAAAGTGTGCCTTGGGTCACGTCCAGCAGTAGCCCATGTATCATCTATTGCTTCCCTTGCAGGATACCCATTGTCTTCACTTTAAGTGCTTACAAAACACTTTGCAGCACTCTGATAACAAAGATGTTATCCAGCCACTCTGCTGGTAGGTAAAGACAAAGATGCTTTATGACAGTGAAGCTCTTCTTCTGCCAAGGACCACTCCTGCTTCATAAAGCAGGGGCTGTCTCCAGTGCTGCCTTTGTCCCTGACAGCAGTCAGGGCCCTGAACATGTGCAGTCAACATGTGCCCTGACAGGAAAGGGAGCATCTAAGGCAAATCTCGTGAAGTTCCATAATGTGATTCCCAGGCCATTTTGTCTTCCCTTGGACTGCATGCGCAACAAAGCCATAATGGGATTCTCAGTATGCCTGGGCTGACTGCCATAAGAACAGCAGTTGCATCCTGGCACAGGAATAGTCTAGCCCTGGGCATTCCTTTCCTGTAGTCTGGGAGTATTTCAGGTCTGGCACTTGCCTGCAATTGGTCCAGGACAGGGTTTGCCCAGGTGACCCAGGCTGAGCACTTGACGTTCCTATTAAAGCGCCTGCCTTTCCCTGTAGCCATGCAGTGAGTTTGCAATACAGACTGTCAGCTTTGCTCTATGGGAGCCAAACACTGACCTTCTTCTATTTCATTCTCCTAAACCCTCTTTTCCTGTGGTATTCATTTGCATTGCTGAGTAGTCCAAGCATATTTAGACTACTATCTGTCCCTCTCTAGACTACAACAAGCACTTATCTGGCACTATAAATATAAAAATTATAATAACAGAACTGTCTCTGAGTGTTCATTTGATCACATCTCTTAAACCCAAGGGAAAGGCTGAATGCAGTGACATATTTCATTAAAAGACAACTGATGTTTTATTTAACTCAATAATTAAAAGTTTTACAAAAAAATCACCTCAGGCTGTTTTCCTAATAGCTTGGTTTCAACTTAATGCCCAAGTCTACATTGCCCAAGTCAATATGATAATTGTCCAAGAGAATAATTTTAATATAAGTAATAAAATTTCTTACAGATTCAAATATATTTCCCTCAAGACAATGAGAAGTGTTTCTGTAGAGACTATGATGACTGTATCAATTAGTCCATCATTCTCCTGAGAACAAACTATAGAAGACTCCCAAATGATTTGAGTAGACAGCTTACTGAAGCAGGTCAATGATGGTATGGAGCTTTTAGACAATGGTACTCATCTGGTTTAGCTCTCATTCAGAGAATATTCTTGCCTGTTGGAAGGACAGTGTACTGCTTAAAGTAGAACATGTAGAGAAAAGAGATTCTGGCTGCTCAGTTTCCAGGCTTGTCTTTTTTTCATTTTTTAAATTGTTTATTTTTTATGAACTGAAGACTTTTGGAGAGACACAAAAAAAAAATTAGCAGCACAATGTCTTGGCAGTTAATTAGTGAGAACATGATATGAAAGGAGGATTAAACTTCCCTTTTGTCTTGGTGAAATGGATTCTAGCTCCTGCATGGTCTATTCCCAGTCTGATGCAAAAACTTGACAGTTCTTCTCATGCACTTAGAGGTATAAAATGTATTGTCATGCTGCCACTCTAACTGCTGGTACCAACTCTGTCCGTTTTATGTCCTCCCAGTCTTGAATTTTTTTCCCTTCCATGCTGCTGTGTTCTAGATGAAATAGTTTCCTAAGCTTTTTGTGACAAATTACTTCTGTTTTCTGTCTTCCTAAGGGAAGAACCAGTTTTTATGTTTGGGCTCATTTCTCTTATACATGACACATTTACCTTGCAAACCTTGTGGTACCAGAAGATGCTACTCACCCTGACAGATGTTTGCTATGTCAACACAGTCTCAGCAGTAAACATGGGGAGTTTTTCCTAATCTACTTCCATGCTGGGTTAGTGCATCAACCACGTTGATGAGTTTGGAAGTTTATCTGGGCTCATTTACTCTGGGTGGCCTGCATAGTGTGGAGCTGGAGGCTCAGAGAAGCAATGGCAATTGCTTCAGCTGAGCTGGCAATGGAGAAATGAGGACAGTTAAGTCTTCAAGTGCTCTAGTTTAATCTGCAAAATGCATCATTCCATCTCCCAGACTTTCTTTACAAGGAAACTGTGATCCCTTAGTAGCTTATGCCTTGTGTTGTACATACTTAAATATGGCTGGAAAAATATTTGAAAGGCAGGGATTTCATACAAGAGTCTGGGCTTTACCTGGCAGCAGTAGTTTACACTGTTATTGACCAAGTAAGAACTTGGGCCTCTGTATTTTAGGCATGTTATATAAATGACTACATGTGAGCATTGCTGTGAAAAGTAGAACAATCATGATCCTAGTGAAGCATGAATGAGAATTGTTATAGAATTACCATAATAGTGTTTATAGTAGGAGGTATAAATGGTACCATGAGGCTGATTAAAGCTAAAGAGCTACTTCTGCTTGCTGATTACAATTAGCTTTTCACTGAATTGCTTGCCAAGGAACGCCATTAAAATACAGTCAATTGATCTTACAGGCTGTACTTTTTGTGTGTTTTAAATGCACAACTCAAGATTTTCACATGGAGAACTAGACATATTCTGACCACAGGTACAGTGAGTTGAGTGGAATAATCTACCTGCAGCAGCAGGAATAGCTGGGACTTTGTACACATTGTTACCTTACACATTTGCAAGCTCTCATAAGCTTTTAGAAGTCCAAATCTATCACCTATTTCTTTAGCTTGCGTGTAAGTCTCCATCAATCTGCTTTAACATTTAGGTATGTCATAGGATTACATTTCAGGAATTTAAGGGGATGGAATAATTTCTGTTTCCCTAAGGGCTACCAATTGAATATGTGATCTGGGTGTTCAGTTTCCCAAAGTCCATGCACTACTCATGGTAACTTTTAAGACACAGTGTTTGTATTTGTTCAGTCATTGCTTTCAGTGAAAGAACAGAATCTTTCACCTCACAAATCTCACTTTCTCCATTTCTTTCCTCCAAACAAAACCTTCTCCCACTGTTCTGGTTACAGTTCCTGATACTGTAGTTGATACATAGCCAGCTCTGTATTTTGCTGATATCTGCTTTTGCTTTCATAACTCAGCAGGGTCTATTGCTTCCTCCAAGTCCCACCAAAATTTGACATAAATTTTCACAACCTTCCCTTTGTTTTAATACTTGATACCACCAATCATCTTCCCTGCTGATTCTCTTAAAGCACCATGAAAACTGATTTTGATCTCACTGTGAATCTGACCAAGTAAGATTAGCATTTAACAAAAAACTCTTTTAGAAACAAAGCCCTGAAGACTAAATGTAATCATGCTCATTCTGAGAGCTGCAGTCATTTGTCCTTGGCTTGTTTTTCCCAGAAATGACTAGCACAGGCATATTTTTTCATCAGGGTAGTTGGCTCTGCTCTCACTTGGCTGATCTTACGAGATGATTTCAGTTACAGTTTCATCTGCCAAGTCCCATATTCCCTTGTGACCTAGTTTGGATTTTAGTTTTCCAGCTAGACCACCTGCCTGGTGTTAATTAGTTATGGTTTCCTTTTCATATGCAAAACTGTTTTAACTTCATGAGCTGGCACAGATTTACCTGGGCTTTCCTCCTGGTCCTACTGTACAAGCAGCGCTGCCTGCCTAGACCTGTCATCTGCACTATAAAATCAGCCAGCCTCAATCAGATATGACAAATTGTTCAACAGGAAGGCCTAGGAGAAGAGAAGCAGCAATTAAATGTTCTGCTTCCCACTTTGAAGCTCTTGTTGTCTCTGGACTCAAAAACCCTTGTCTGACTGAGCTGCTGGTGGCTTTTTCTAAACTTGATTGTTTTAATCCAAAGCAGGAGAAGTAAAATGTCTTCAATAAGTACTAGAAGTCCATGTGCCCACCTATTTATAGTCAAGATATACAACTCTGGCAGGGCTGCTTTTTCACACCCAGACTAATTACTGTGTGCTTGTTACTATATCGGGCAGGACTGGTATCCTGTTACTATGATAGGTACTCCCAGTAACCTCTGTGCAACCTACCCCTCTGTTCCCGTTGCAACTGGTGTTATGGAAATTATTGCAAGCACATTTGACAGAAATTGCACAGTGCTGAGGATGTCCACTAGCCTGGTCCTCATAGCAATGCCATACAATACAATATTCTGGTCTACCTCTGGTCTGAATAAATAGCCAGGCTCTTCTTTGTTGCTTTTTTTTTTTTTTGACAGAGGTATTCTATCTGCATTTCCTTAATAGCAACCTTGTGCCTTGGTCCTGAACAGTGGGCTTCCCTGTAGACAACACAGATTTCATTTTTCTACTTCTGGGGACTCAAGATTTACAATTCACTTTTTGGATGTTTGTCATTGTTGATTAATGATGATAAAAGTGGTAAAAAACGTTTATCTTTTCAAATCTTCTGTCAGCTTTCTCAGATGCCCTTCTAATCCATCACAGAACAAGATGCCCACTTCTTGGTCTGAGCTGTATTGCTTAGTTACTGCAGTGAGTGCTTGTTTACCCTGATTCTGCTGGAGTTGTCACCACATCCAGAGCTTGATGTGAATAAATAAACAACAAAGCTGTGTTATTTTCCTGGGAACTTCTTTGTGTCATGGCAAAGTTTCTGTTAACACTTCATAGTGTTATGAAGCAACAATGAGGACAACCAAGCCCTGCATTGAAAACGACATTGTCATTAGGGCAGTTTGGCTCAAAGGCTGTCCAACACCAAATAATGCCATATCAAATACTGATGCTGAATATGTGATCCATATGTTTGTGGTGGGCTAATTCATGTAAAGCCATCTCAGTCTGCCTATTTAATTGTTGCTTCTGTCATTCAGTGTGTGTCATCTCTGCAAGATTTCATAGGCCTGTAGCTTTCAAACACAAAGGTGCTGTTAAATTCCTCTAATATGAGCACAGACAACAGAATTTCACTGAATGACTCCAGACACATTATATCTAACTGAAATAGCATCTATTTTCCAGAAAGATGTAAAAATCCTCATGTGAAAAGTTAAGGCAGGATTCTATTTTAGCTATGTAAAATCAGGTACTTAATGAACAACAACCTCAAGGTCCATTCAGAAGCCTTTCATTTCAAGACCATTCCTTGAGCTGTCTTTAGTGTTGTTTGTCTCTCAAATGAAACCTAAGCTAGGTTAGGTCAGAGATGTAGTTTTCAGATGGTAAATAAAGGCATACAAACTTTCTCTTTTTTCATCAATAACAAATGTACCATCTTTTCCCTTGTATCTTTAAGATATGAATAGCACATGCAAGTTTTGATTCAGACATATCAGCTGTCATCTATATGGTTTTTGTCCCCAAGCTGTGCTATTTTAAAGATGCTAAGTTGGATGACAGCACTTGTACTGTCATCAGTCTCCTGAGATAAGTGACATGAGGCACCAGCTGGTGTCTTTTCCTGTTTCTACACTATGTAGGTTAGATAAAGAGTAACTGTACAAGGGGCCAGAAACCAAATATTTCATTGTGAATAGAGAGTGTGGATGTACTAAAAAGAGACCTAATGTTTGGAATTGAGCTGAACTGGTCTGTCTCCTCAGATACTTTTCACAATGTAACAAGAGACATCCTGTGAAGATTCTACTTCAGTGAGGCCAGACAGCTCCAAATTTACATACTTTAGGCTTCAGCCCACAGATGTGATGAGGATGGAGCTGGCCTCAAACATATGAGTTACACTGCTGATTGTCACAGAACTACTTACCTGGTTAAGTGTCTTTGTATATCAAAGTTTTTGTGGGTTCATTATCAGTCCCTTTGAAATGAGAGAGGTACCTTAAATGCCTTTCAAATATCAAAGAGGTGTATGACCTTTAATACCACTCAAATTGTATCTGAACGAACAAATTAAAGATGCTTGGAACCACTTTCTGGCAATGAACACAGCTGGTACTTGGGTTAACATTGTCACACTCTTGCTCTTCAAAATGGGGTCCCTGCATTCAGGTTGCCACTCGGAAGGCTTTCCATGGCTTTCTCACCCTCAGATCATGTCTGGATATTTAGTGTGATCCAAAACAATTCCTGGGACCTTTTTAAAAATTTAGAAGTAAATGCAATTATAGCAGAGTGCCTGAGAACATCCCTTGCCACTTTTTAATTTACTAGAATAGTCCTAGCCTCATAAACTGAACACTCCTCTAAGGTTACTTACACAAGCATGCATAGATGCAGGAGAAAATTAGTTATGAAAACAATCACTTTGTGCTTTCTACAAAAGCCACATATACTTAACTGTGATAATCTAGTCACAAGGAAATAGACTTTCACTAGGCTGTTGAAATGCTGAAAGATTTCAGACCATGAAGCTCCCTACATGCCAAATCCAAATCTTATCCAAGAAAACCTTAGAAGCTTTGGCTGTTTTGAAAATTGAATGTTAATATCTGTTATAAAATATTATTTTGTGCATTTAAAAATAAAAATATTTTGTAAATGATGGGAAAATAAATGACGGCAAGGCAAAATATTCCTTCAGAGGTCTAATCCAGCTTGAAAGATTAAATGTGAAAGAAAAAAATTCCTATCAGCTGTAAGCTTCTGTTAAATCAGTAGCATTACTGTCCTTATCACACAGCATCGACAAGCCATCCATTTCCACTGGGTTAAGACTGTACGCTCATGAAAAAAGACCTTTTGCACTGAAGAGCCCCTGTTTGAAACAGATCAAATATAACATCTTTATCCAAAGGTAGCAAACCACTGCAAACAACTTACTAAATGATATACAGTAAGCCAAATTCCACTCTGTGAAATGTGTACAGTTTAATAACTTTGCGAAGTATCTTAGCAGAATATCGCCAGTTTTAGCATATGCTATAATTTTTGAATATCACCGAAATTGAGTGTCCCTGCTCTAAAACTATGTCAGTCCCTTCCCTTCTACATCAATGCTCACAGTGCACTTTCGGGCTGTGTAAATAATTTGCTGACCTGCAAGATACAAATGCAGCCCTGCTACTGCTGTAACTGAGGCCATTGCCTGAAACTTCCCGCTTTCCTCAATTATGTGTACTTTGGTGAAACCAGATACATTCATCTCTGCATGCTTTAAGAGTACCAGTTCTTTTGAAAACTTTTCAGAAAAGACATCAGAGCTGATGTACCTTACAGTATATGACTCTATTGAGAATAAATGAGGGGGGAGCAAACTGAAAGAAGGGGAAGAAGAATAGCTGAGAGCCCCAGCAACAGCACAGAGCCGCAGGAAGTGGCTAATGAAACTGGATCCCACAGCAGCTGTGTGTCTAGCAGAGATTTCACTGGACTGTCAAGAGGATAACAGGAGGATGTACAGCCTGGCATGCATGTAACAGTTTGCAATTAAAAAACAGTTAGAGGACTTTTTTAAAAGGACTACTGCACAGAAAAAAAAAAATTAAAATAAACAAGGTGTGTTTGAAAAAAGTAAACATATGTATATATTTGAAATTACCTCAGTCCTGTAGGGTATTCTCAAGAAAAATTTTGTTATATGTGTTTTCCCTTTGCAGTATTCATGCTGACAGAGAAGGTGCTCAGCTGGTCCAGTTGAATTATTAGAAATGTAGTTACATTGTTTTGCCAGCCGAAATCAAAGAAGTGATATCTGAAATTCCAGAAGTGGTACAAAATGGAAACATAAGTGGTCCTGAGATATGCTTCAGAATTGAATGGGGGGAACTTTTAACTTACTTCTTAAATTCACCAGTTCTTGAGGAGTTACCAAACTATCACATGAACAAGACAGGCTTTGAAATGCTTTCCAGGTCTGTGGGTTGAAAGGAAGGAATTTTTCACAAAGAAAAGTAAAATGAAACCTGTAGTGTGAGGAGGAACCATCCCACTTCCTAATTCATCATACATAAAAGCCAAGCACCAGCCACAGATTGAGCTGGGGTTACTGCAGATCTTTAATAAATGACAGCTTTTCTAGGCCAGAGCCTTTGTCAATGACTAAGTCTCATTTGAGAGGGACAGGGAGTAAGATCATGCACATTTCATTACTGCATAGGTAACATGTGCAATAGTCTTAGGTTTTGGGTAGCGAATTGATACTGCTGTGGATGTGTCCCTGCTTGAATGGAGTTCTGGTATGAGAATTTGATAACATTTTTCATAAAGGCAGGTTTTTCAGCATGAACTGAGGTCCTTGCTTTTGTGGCTACTTGCTATTTTTCTCTGAGCTATCAATTTTAAAGCCAGTGTTGCCATGTCTATGCCATATTTATCCCTTAAAATGCACCTAATTTCCCTGGATTTTAACTATTTGAGGTTTCCAAGGTGGGTATTCTACGCACCTGCAGTACAACAGCTTGACTCTAAGTACAGGATTTACAGCTATAATAGGAACAGCAAGCATGTCAGGGAGCATGATGGGAAGAAAATTCCTGTCCTGCTGCAGGTTTGAAATGAGTAGGAGTTGCTAAGACTCATATCAAGGAGGAAGACACATTCTAGATGAATCTCTTGCATTGAGTATTCCTCTCAAGGCATCAGTTCATATTACTGAAATCTGGACAAGTTAGTATCTTGTCAGGTTTCTTCAATCCCTGGAACTCCAGACCAATCCATACAGCCTAGATGCCCTAATCTGTAGCTTTTACCATCATGCAGGGAGACAGAGTCAGATGAGCTGCTCTGAAAGCATCTAAGACAGAAGTTCCCTCTGCAGATGCTTGTCTCTTTTCTAGACACCAACAGGAACTTAGCTTGTGAGCTAGGTCAAGCTTATAATTTTTAGCTAGGTAGAAGTATGTGAAATTACTCCAGTGTGGTTAAATCCCTCCAGTTCATTGTTACAACAAGCCAAGACAGTTATGGTAGGCAAATTAAGTCAACTGCTACTGATGCCCAGCTGCTTGCTCCTACCCACCTCCCTGAGGCTATTGCCTCCTCAGATCCAATTGTGTAAGTAATTGTCAATGAACTCTGGGTTTGTGAATGAACCAGGGAGAAAAAATGGTAGAACAGAAAAATGGTATTCTGGGGTGGAAGCCCACAAATGTGGATCGGCAGCAGCTGGACAACATCATCTGTCCATGACTGAAGTTTTAATTATGTGGTCTTGAGCCTGAGCCCTGAATGGCAGAGTATTCTGTATTATTATGAAAGTTGTATTACCTAAGGAAAGGGGAAAGAGACTTTCTCCCCTGTATGTGGGCACAGGAAAAGCAGAGACAGACCATGGTAACTCCTTAGGCAGGCAGTGTGAAGCAACAACCACATGAAGGTCCTTCAATGGCAAATCTGAAAAATCACCTGCTTTGCCAGTGTGACAACTCATCACCACACAGTAATAAAAGGGGAGTTTTTAAACAATTTTAGCTCAGAGTTCCTCTCAGATAGTTATACTGTGACAGATTTCCAGAAATACCTTCCTGTCATCTGCAGAGAAAATGCTCAGTGGTAGGTCATGAAAGAAAAGCAGAGTGTGTGTATACATTTAGTTCCAGCTGAACAGCTCTTTTTTTTTCACTGTTTTTTTTTTATACACAAGATGCTACAAACAATATTCTGATGATATTATGTTGCTCCTGGTCCCTGAATCCCTAGTGGGTTAAAAGCTGCACGCTCTGTGTGCTCTCGCATCCCCTGGAAGAACTACAGTAATATGCAAATGGAACATGTCATCACTAATTCCTGGGAAAGACAGAGAAAATATACAAAAAGTTTAATGAACGGAAGAAGAAAGAGAAGTGGTAACTGACGTTTCTAGCTAGGGAATATGACAATCAGCAGCAGGGCTACCAGCCAAATCCTCTTATAGGCCCAAAAATGCTAAAAGCTTTAGCTGAGTGTAAACAAATGCCATGTTCGGTGAAAAGCAGTCTTGAGGGACAGATCTGTTAACCATCAGCAGGCATGTTTCATCTCACCGCTCCTTCCAGCCAGTTAAAGGGAGCTTTGTGTACCTGCCTACAGACAGGAGCTGCAGCTCTGTCATGCAGGAAACCATTGCCTTCCCCTCAGGCCTAAAAGGGAAGACTATAGCTACTGCCTACATATATAAAATATAATACAGACCATTTATAAACACAGAATTCTTCAAACGCCTTCCCTTAGGCTACCACTTTTAAATTTAAACATAAGAAGAACAAGGGAAATGTCAAATTCAGGTGAAAACTGAGGATAGATTTATTTTTTTAATTTAGTGTATAAAGTGAACCCGTCTTGTTACATTAGCCTGCAATAGCATGAAGTATTGTTTGTTGCTTAAAAAAATCAAATCATGCCTTTAAAACAAGTGCAAGGTGAAGCAGAAGCCCAAGAAAGCATTTAACTTTGGTTTCACTCCCAGCTCAGGAGCAGTCCCACTGCAGGCAACAGCAGTGCTCATGTACTGCATGTCCTGCCCGTGCTTTCATGTCTTGGGCCTCAAGGACCTTCATCCATGAGAGAAGCCAGACTCTCCCCATTTTGAGCGACTATGTTCTTTGTGCCTGTGCACACCAAAAGCCAAGTCATTCAGATCACCTGGAGTACCCAAAGTGTTTATTGAAATGACACTTACAGTCAGCGAGCTGTTCAGCTAGTGAATCAAAGCATCTCAAGGCAGAAATTGAACTGCTTTAGTTGATTTTAACAGCTTTTGTAGATTTCTTCTGAGTTATTTAACTCAAAGCAAATATTTACGGAAAGGGACAGCAAAGTCTGATTGCACAGTTTGGGGGGGAAATATCGGGTTTTCACTTTCTAGCACTACCTCGGAGGGGGCCTAGCAAGGTCCCAGTCTCTTCTTCCAAGTGGCAAGCAGTAGGATGAGAGGAAAAAGCCTTAAACTGCACCAGGGGAGATTTAAATTGGATATGAGGAAAATTTCTCACCTAAAGGGTTGGTAAGTATTGGTACAGGCTGCTCAGAGAAGTGGTTGAATCACTATCCCTGGAAATATTTAAAAGACACGTAGATGTGACACTTGGGGACATGGTTTAGTGGTGGACTTGGCAGTGCTGGGTCAGCAATTGGAATCTATGGTATTGGAAGTCCTTTTCAAAGTAAACTATTCCGTTAGTCTATTGTTCTATGACTTGGTAATCTCTAATTTCATCTGTTCCATGTACATTTAAAATAAATTCTACAAGAAGATAAAACAATGTTGAGAAACTCTCACAAGGAATTGCTCAGACTGTGCTTGCTGTGCTAGGAGGTCTCCTTGCTGCAGCAGTAACTCCCTGGATTCAGCCCACCTCATGGAGCACCATCACACCAGTGAGGACCTGCATAGCCACAGCACCAGAGGGTGCTGACCAGAGTCTGCTCAAGCATTCCTGCAAACCAGTTCCAGGGATAGCAGAATTCACTGGAAACTGCTGCCCTTACTTTATTTGCCTATCATAGTCATAAACCTGTGGTTAACCTACTGACAACCTGTGGTTCAATACATTAAAATAATTACAATTTGATGAACCAATTCCCCCCCAAAAAAAGGTGTTATCAGCAAGAAAAAGATGTGTTTGAAGAGTAACACAAATCATGCAGTCAGGTTAAATCAATTTAAGTTTCTGGGATAATTTAAGTTTCTGAGAAGCACTACTAACAGGCATTTTGTTACTTGAAAGCCATGAGTTTGCCTTCCCTGACTGCCTGTCAGAATGCCCCATCTCTGGCAAAATGTATTCACAGGCCAAAAATGTAAACTCAGGCCAAATGTATTCACTTTGAGAGCCATGTCTATACTCGGAAAAAGTGACTCAGTTTTAAGGTGTTATCACCTGTAAACATACAGTTGCATTTAGGACTTGTAGATTTACCTCAGGAATAAAGTACACTTTGGATTGATTGCTAGCTTCATTATATCCACTAATCCATCTTTCCTACAATTCCTTCTAACAAATGGAACCACTCAGAGAAATTTAAAACAACTTTTTTCATGTACAAAAATTATTAAGCTCTCTTTCAGAGATAAACTTTCCCTGGAGAGCTGGACAGGGAAAAGTCCTCTTACCCCACTGATTATCTGTGATAATAACCCTGTGCATGAAATGTCACAAAATTGACTGAGATAGTTTATGGAATAGCAGAGTGGGAAGCAGGATGTAAGTTTCTTCTAAAATCAGTGAAACTTTGTCTAGTCCATAAAATCACACAAAAAGGCATCTACCTTCTGTTTCTTACCATAAACTGTTGTGAATGCACAGCCTTACTGACTGCAGACGTTCCAGTGAGACTCAAGAAAAGTTCATTAAGTTAGTTAAAATACAGGTCAGGAAAAAAACTTGTACTACAGTCTTATGTTGCATATTGATTTTTATTATTTTTTCCTGCCCAATTCAGTTTTCTTTACAAATTTTACCTGTATCAAAGAGAAAACAGACCAGGTAATAGCAAAATATCCTTCTAAATGATCTGTATAAACAATCATATACTTTTCCCCTCCCTCTATCTGGAAATGGGGAACCTTTTCATTGGCTTCTTTTGATGTCATATTCCTGTCACAATTCTGAGGCATATCAATAGAGTGATTAATGTAACATTTTTCTTTCCTATGTAAAAGCCTGGGAGTGGTAGAACCTTAATATAAATTGTACATCATTAAAATAATTGCTAGGGAGCATAGGATGGTATTGACACAAACAGTTCTTACCTACTTAAGGAATGGAAAATCAGCAAGAGACAAACAACCACTGTAGTCCAAGTGATAACATTCCAAATTATGAGGTGATCCCAAAAAGAAGCATTTTTTCTCATGGAAGCTCTGCTTTAAGCTGTAAAAGCAAGGAATAGGTAAAGGAAAGCAAAATGCCTATTGGCAAAAGGTCATGAAATATGTACATTTACTGGCTTTGTTCTGAACACCATCCAAGTACCTGAATGCTTTAAGTGATCACTCTTGGAATGTATTATTAAATTATAAATATGTATTTAACAAACAGAATAAGTCTTTAAGACTCTCAGTCAAGTGTAAGGAAATATCTAAGAGAGCATAGCCAAAAGGAAAGTACTTTCCTATTTTACAGTAATAGATGTGTGTGGGACTCAAAATATAGCACTGAGGTAACACAATATCATGTAGTGCATGACTTGCAAAATTATAGACATACACTGCTACTGACATGGCTGAGGATATATTTAGCAGAGCTCTAGAAGATTAAATAAATGAAATTTTGGATCTTAGGTCAATGGACCAATTCATTTTCCATTCTGAGAATTTACAAAATAGAAAAGTATAATCTCTCAAACACTAATTAATTTTACTGAGTTTTTTTCTCTTGTGGAATATTGCAATTGGGAAAAAATATTTTTTACCAATTCATTTTCATTGAAAATAGGTATCTTTCTATGCAAAAGTCCTCTGTTCAAGTAATGGATTGCAAGGGGGAAAGTTGAGATTAATAGTATAAAGAATGAGCACAATAAAATACAACTCTCTCTAAATGAAGATTGACTCTTGTCCTGGGTAAATTTTGTAAAAGGTAATGAAAAATCTAGGAACAGATAGAAAGGTGCCTTCTGCAAAATTTAATCTAGTCTTCTGTTAAGTGCAGAATTAGGTTTCTTAAATTCTTGGAATTGCAAGATAACATTTCATTCAGATAAGGAAAAAAACCCTAATAAGGATCTAGATCTGGATAGAGGATTGTCGCTTTTACTAAGGGAGGAGAGTGATATTTGAAATTTTAATGAAATAAATACAGTATTTAAGGCATGTTCCATGAACTTGGAAGAATTTAATAAAAGGTTTGTAAAAGCAAACATGGATATTTTTCACATCTTGAACAGAAAAGAAAACATGCTGGCATGAGACAAGCTTTGAGAAGCGGTACAAATAATTTGGCAGAAAAAAGTAATTTTTGAGAAACTTCACAAACCAATGCCAGCTGTCGGAATTTTTGCCACAGAAGCCATCAAGTCATGAAAGCTTTATTATCATGTTGTGGGGTGTCCTTGCAATTGTTGGGAATGGTGATGGCTTTCTGATTTCTAAGAAATATAATGCTTCTGATTTTAGCTATTCCATCTCATTACCTCCAGCTTTTCTTTTTTTTTTTTTTCCCTCAAAGATTCTCCATGATTTATCCAGCTGAAAGGTGGCAATATGGAAAAGGCTTTCTTATAAGGAAGCCATTGTGGATGCACTTCAGCCACAATCCCCATGTGAATGTGCCTTTCCCATTAATGTACCACAGGAGAGGAAGGCAAATTTTTATGGCCCTGTTGAACACCTTCCATCCGGCCAGGACCTCTCTTCAGTGTCAGGAGAGGAGAAAAATTCCAACAGAATCTCATTGGCAAAAGGTAGTGTCTGGTCTTCACAGTTCCCTTGTGGAAAAAGCCATATATAGAATGCCTTAATTTTGATGGAAAACTAAAGAAAAGCAGTTCAGTTAGCAACAGGTTGCCTCAGTCATGCATGCTTGCTCCCTCATCCTTTCTTTCCCAGATACCTGAAAACAACTGTTCTCCTGTATTGTCTATTCTTTCCCATACCAGTAAAATGAGGGAACCACAAAGCTAGAATTATTTTGAATTCAGGATTTATAAAAGCAATACTAAAGATATATGTTTTATTAGCAACTGACACGTGTAATATTTTCCCTCTATGTTACAGTATTTAAATACCATATTGGCCAGAGCAATAGTGGATCCCAAAACCTCAGTACTTTTCTCTGGTAGTCCTGTGAACTGATGACTCCTGAGCCACTGTCGAGTAAGAGATTTCGATCAGATTATCTGAAAGGATGGCAGGAAGCATGATAAATGAAGGTAATTAGTCACTGTCCCTACAGGTCTGCCTGGCCTGTAAAGACGAGCCAGTCTGATCTTCTTGCAGACAGGAAATCACAGGGCATCCCAGCCCCATGGCAAGAGGGCTCTGAATGCATCACCTCCAAAATTAACATCTTCAAGACAACACTGAGAAAGAAAGAGGGATAAATTAAGAGAACTTTTTTAATGTCTTGATTTTTCCCTTATTTACAAAATCACCCACAAACACATTTTCAGTGCAGTGAATTTAGATATTTCTTCTAAATAATACCTACCTGTGACTGATTTTTTCTGTATAGCATGAACAGAGGCAGCCAAAGCTGGAATTAGACCTGACCCATTGGCTGAGACTGAGGACTACCTTCAGCCTCTTTCAGAGCTCGGGGCTGCTCAGAGTGAGCCATAGCTATATTATTACAAAGGGACTTACAAAGCCACTGCTGATCTAAGACACATATCCCTGCTGTAATAAGCTTAGACATTTCCCGTAGATCGGGTTACAAGTGAGAATTGTACATGCATTTCTATATATTTAGATTCCTACTAACTAGGAGGTGAGTGTAAGCAGTAACCACTCTGTGGGGCCAGCTGTCCCTTTATGGTTATCAAGCCATAAAGTTCTCACATGAGAAAAGGTGTCAGTATACCCAAAGACAGCAAATCATGCAGAGGTGTTGAAGAAGGTGAAGATTTACTGCAGACATGTGCAACTGGGCATTAACTTGGCTGGAAGTCATTGATGCCGTTGAAGGAGGAAGGATTTGTTTGGCTCACAGGCTGTGGTATTTTATCCATTTTCTGATGTGATATTCTGATTTCACTTTTTCATAGCGTGTAAGTCTTCTTAAAAACATGGTAATGATAATTGTTTTGTCTTGAAGGTGCAGGAGAGTTGCTGAGCACTGACTGCTGGCACGACCGTGCCAATGGGACAGCATGAGGGAAAAGAGGAGATGAAGGTTTTGTCCAGGGACAGCCATGGTTACACAAAGAGCCTGCAGAACAGAGCAGGGGCTCGTTTTCAGTCCCACTACAGATGAATCGTGGTTGCAAAGTGGCAGCAATGCCCCTTCAGACCTCTGAAGGGTATAAACACAACCTTTTAAAACTCTGCATCAGAAAACTCTCTGTATCCAAAATGAGGAGCCTTAGACACCTTCATGAGATCAGATAAAGAAATTAATGTGTGGAAGGATTGTGAGAGTTCAGATTTAGGATTTATAATTTATATATGTGGATATAGCAAAGAAGCAGAGCCAAATGTTGCTCTGTTGGTAATAGTGTAAATCCTTATGGACTTCCTGGAAGTCAGTCAGTCTTGTTCCAGATTTGTGCAGGCTTGTCCCACTATGTTTGTTAATATACTTAATTAAATCTTGTTCTAATTTGAGTGGAATACAGTACTAGAAAACTGTAATCAAAGCTAGACACAAAGTTATAGAAATATAGATTCTAGGCAGAGAACAAGCAAAATTGGCATTTTATTTTGCAGGAAATGTGTTAAAATGCCAAATATTTTAACCATTACATTTGCTCCACAGAATACAGTATTTTGTTGAAATTAAAACTACTCAGTAGGAATTATTGTAACTCATTATGTTTAAATAGTATTTTTTCAGTGCAAATTGAAGATGATATATTTGTTTTTAAATAAATGTTTGAATTGCAGCACTTTGATGTTATCTAAAACAAGGTCTTGTTATAAATTCAAAATATGATAGTCATACTTAGGAACATAGTCTTCTGATAAAAATGTCCACCTTCTTGGTAGACCACACAATCAAAGCCCAAATTGTTCAGCACTTTTCATACCATTGAATACTTCAGCTATCTTACTTTTGGTCCAATAATAACAAATAAAGAAGTATCACTTAATGAACCTTTTGTAACAACCAAATTATCTTTCTGACATGAACCAGAGAATTATATTGCAATTCACACACAGATAAAATTGTTAACAAAATTTCCAAATACCGCCCCCGCCCCAGCCCGTATTTATTCCAGGAGAGATTCCTGGGGGAGATGCTGATAAAATTGATGTTTCACAGAATCAAGATCACTGGAAGCCCTCATAGTCTGGTCTTGGTGTGCTCAAACTCAGAGTAAGCTGCATGTGTGCTACAGGAAAAATAGAGTATTAGACAAAATTTCAGTTAAATATTTCTGTAAGTATTAGACCACTTATCCCTGTAGGTCTGGATTTTCTCTAGCAAAAGATAGTACAGAGTATATTTACTTTAAAAGAAATAAATTCCACAGCACCCATTGTATTTTTGTCTCAATATTTTAAGGTGAAAAATAACAACCCTGATACTTTTTTTTTTTTGCATTTCTCAAATGTCACCTCTTTTACTAAACCCTCCATGTAAAACCACATGAGTGTTTCTGAGGGAAAATTATGCTGCCACCAATTTAGATATAGTCAAATGAAAACCATTTTCACAAATGGCTGGCAGATATTTTGCATTTGGTTTACATGATTGGGAATGTTTGTTTTCATTACTCAGTTGTTTCTAATGAGTGCATTTGTTTAGACTATGAGGAACTAAAAATAATTGTAAATATTCTCTGGTTATGGAAAGGAGAACTCAAATACTTATCAGAATACATTTATATATATATGTTCAGCATAAGAAAATGGGATTTTTTTTTTTATGGAAGGACTCCAATATATAGGAATTTCACATGTTTTTTTCTAAACCAGACCCCCCAGGGCTTTTCAACAAATACCCAACTGAAGTGGATTAGCTGGAAAAGGGAAATAACTAGAAAATCTGGGAGCAGCTCTGATCCACCACTCCAGCTTCCAACTCAATATGGACACAGGCATTCATAGGTTTTTCCTAGATTATTCATAGGTTACTATAGGTTTATATTTACAAAATATACCTGAGACTACTAAGTTTCACAAGGATTTTCCTTTGCAAGCAGTTACAAAGATATCACTTCGTCCCATTCTCTCTTCTTGCAGTGAATATAGCTTAATGAGTCTGAAACTAATTTATTTGCCACAATAAAATTATCACACACACAAAGTCTGTCAGACCCAAGTTTGAAAATCCTTATTCAGATCTAATTAGGCAAAAACCTGGCTCTAATTAGAAAAAAATATAATATATTCCCAATTCACCTACAGTACATCACACAGAACACAATTATATTCTCCAGTGGAAACAAATTTAGTCTTCCACCACAAATAAGAGAACCCACTGTGTGAAAGGTAATCTGCTGAAATGAAGCCCTCTTCAACTTATTTGAGTTCTAAACTAACACAAATATTCCTAATATTAGATTTTATGTAAGAAGTAAAACTTCTAAACTGTTTAACTAAGAGCATATGCCTGAGAATTCTTGTGGTTATACACCATATTTCTGATGCTTGTCCTTTACATCAGGCTTCCCATTAATTCCTTTGGAACAAGGATTTCCCTTATACTACTCTTTATGATACTAAACAGTTTCACTAAGTTCACTTCCCAGTTTTTTTTATCTATGTCACATTCATTCACAGCAAATGTAATAAAAAACTCAAGTCTCAATTTTTGCTAATATTTATGTGCTATACCCACAAAAAGTAATTGAACTGCTTATGTGAGTAAAAATTTGGCCTCCTGGTTTGTATCAAATTTGCAGAAGACAGTCTCAACATTTCATCACTCTTGTAATTTAATAAAAATTTCTATATCCTGAAGAGAAAAGGTTGAACACAAGAGATTCCTCTGCCAGGCTGGTAAAAGCTTAGAGAAAATGTATGGATTTAAACTGAAGAAATACACAGGCACTTGTGCCATGCTTCAGTTCATCTGGCATGTAAAAGGAACCATAATTACAAATACAGGAATGTCTGACATGTACTCGTCCACTAGAGCTGTTGTATCTCTGCCAGAACAGGCAGTAAATATATCACTGGAAAGTTACAGTACAGATAACATGAAAACAATTACCATGGTAGTTTCAGGTCCTTCTGCAGGGTAGGCATGTTAGCTGGGCCATAAAGACTCATTTTCCCCAATTTCAAACCAATTTGGACATGACAGGTTTGAGAGTTTAGCTTAAACACCAATATAAACTGATTTTTCAGTTCTCAAGAAGCAATTAATAGAGAGGGATGAAGAAGAACAAAGGGGATAGCAAAGATTGTTAATCACAAAAATGTTATGAATTAGGCTGAAAGTCAGCTTCAGGTGACTGAAAACTGTTTTTAATGGAGTTCAGCTACACCAGCAAAAAAATAAGCTGGTGAGACATTGTATTGCTAAATAATCACTAGAGAAGGAGAGCCCACCAATTTGTGTGAGCTCACCTGTCTTTTCCTGAAGACTGGAAGAATGTTATCCTATTGTAAAACCATTACACAGGCTTCCTCTTGGTTAGAAATCCATTTTCTCAGAAGGGGGTGAATTAGCATGAGTAATGAACAGCACAAGATGGCAAATCTGGGAGCAGTGGGAGCATGAAAAGTTGCAAAACTTTCTAGCATTTTTGGAGCTATGACGAAACATATGAAAGATATCAAATATAAAGCTCCAAGACAATTGTCTTAATTGTCTTTGCCTGCACATAAATTGGTATTAAGAATATTCACCAATGCAAATGAAAATGGAAAAGCCACTGAATTGCAGCCACTGTCTCTCAGAGTAGATGAGCATGTTCCTACACATAAAACAGAACCTTGTATTATCATCATCAAAGTACCTATCTACAAAAGACATCCCCCACACCCCCCTCCAAAAAAGGGGGACAGAGAAAAATCTCTGTTATCATGAGATAATTAAGTACTAAATTAAAATTTACTGTATGCATAATACAGATTTGGTTTCTGTAGTATGTGAGGGAATGGTTGAAAAATATGCATGTCTGTGATTTGTCCAGGTTTTGTGGGTAATAGTCTCCTATAGGAAGCCATATAAGACTATTTATGGCTGCAGGCAAGCTATTCTGTCAGTAGCCTGGCTCAGCTTTCAGCATGTGATTACAAGACCCAAAGAATTTTATGTAGAAGCCTGAGTCTTTATGTGTATTTTACTGTGAGATGTGTGCACTCATAGTGTGATGAGCACAGCTCTGAAATCACCCTGTAGTCAATTTTTTTTACAAATCTATTAAACTGAGAACTAAGGTTTGTTACACTTGTCAGTTTGGTGGATATTTCTCAGATCCTCTACATAGTCCCTGAGCAGAGAGAGCAAAATACATGCAAATCATTTAAATACATGGGGGTTTGAGGCATTACAGATAAATTGCCAGAGATAAGCAGGTCTGCAAATGAGTCAATTGTTCTTGTAGGGCTTTCTACCAAGTGGCCAATGCTGTGTGACAGGCACCTGCCCTGGCAGGTGGGGTGCAGCCAAGGATCCCCAGTTATGCAGAATCCCTTGTCTGGGCAGGTGTGGGGCTCTGCTGTCCCAGGCAGCTACAGCAGAGCAGGGTGGGGCCAAGGGGAGCCACAGCCACCCGCTAAGCTGGTGCTACCAAAGAGGTAAAATGTGACCCAAAATTGTTCTGCTTTCCGATATTGTTAATATGTTCAAAGCATATTGCTGAGCTGGTGGAAGAATGCACACTACTATTCAGATTTTCAAATATTTCAGGATCAGATGTTGGGCCCAGATCTTTCTCAAGCTCATAGACAACCAAGTTTTTATAACATTTCAAAACCAGAAAATTGTAGAATGGTTTGGATTGAAAGAGACCTTAAAGATCATTTAGTTTCACACTCCCTGCCATGGTTAAAGACTGCTTTCACTAGACCAGGTTGCTCAGGGCTGCAGTTAAATGTAATCTGTGACCCTTTGCTTGTCCACTGATGTAGCCCCTCCATTGTAGAAAGCCACTAGTTTAGTTAGGCAGGAGTTGGTGTTGGTAAAGTCTTGTTGGCTTTCTTAAATTACCTCCCTGTTCTGCAAGTTTCTTGCCTTAGTTTCTGGAAGGATTCCATGATCTGCCCAGGCACAGAAGTAAGGCTGACTGGTCAGTAGTTCCCAGCATCCTCCTTTCTACCATTTTTTAAGAATGGTATAATTTCCTTTTTTCAGTCACCTGGGACTTCACCTGACTGCCATGACATTTCAAATATCATGGATAGTGGCTTGACAATTACATCACCCAGTTTCCTTAGGATTATGAGATACAGATCATGATGTCATATAGACTGAAGTACAATCAGGTTCCTCAGGTGATCATGATCTTCTCTTACAGTGGGAGGAACTTTGCTCCCCCAGTCCTCATCCTGCTGTCCATCCACTCAAGGAGTGTGGGGAGAGAGGTTAACATTGAAGACTACAGCAAAAAAATCGTTACCTCAGCCTTCTCCTCACCTGCTGTTACCAGAATTCCAACATTGTTTTTCCACAGGGATCACTTTGACCTCTTCTGGTTAACATACTTGTGTAATATACTTGTTAACATCCTTCTTGTCATTCTTTTCATTCCTTGCCAGGTTCAGTTCCAGCTCCACCTTGGCCCTCCTCACCCCATCCCTACATAACTGTACTTCATCTCTATACTCTACCCAGGTTACTTGTCCTTGTTTCCATGCCTCTGCATTTGCTTCTTTCCCTTTAGTTGGACTGGCAGTTCCCTACTCAGCCACACTGATCTCTTGTTTTCCTTAACCAGTTGCTTGTTCCTGGGAATTGCTAGCTCTTGTGTTTCACAGAAGACTTCACTAAAGCCAGCTCTGTTTCACCCACTTGTCCCAGAGGGCAGTTTTCCAGGGGATCCTATTGACTATCTCCTTGGAGATATGAAGTTTGTTTTCCTGAAGCCCTGCAATATCGTGTTTGCAGTCAGGCTGTCACAGGAACTCGGTTTGCAGCAGAGATACAATCCTGATCACACAACATGCTGTCCTCCATGAGGCTCCAGAATGGAAACAGCTTTATTGAAAGCTGTCCCCCAGTGGATAACAGGATGTGAGAGGAAGGAAAGTATACTGCTATCAAGAATTTGTCATGAAAAAATATGGGCACATGGGCTGGCAAATGCTGGTTCCAGGAGCATAGCATTTTAAATAAGTATCAGACTGCACTTTCACCATACCCACAGTATGTACACTTGTGCAGTAAATCTAATATAACACAGTTCTGGATTTACTGTGCATTCTGTAGCATTCATTTATGTCCATGGAGTGCAAGTGTTTGGTATTTGGGAGGCAGAACAAGAACTGAGACTCAGAAGGCAAGAAGTCTGACAAAAAAGCAAGGGCAAAACTGGGGACACACAACCCTCATGTGTCAAAATTTTCCATGACCAAAGTAGCACAAAATTCCCACTGAAAATCTGGATGGTAAGTACTCTGCTTCCTCCTGACTACTGACTGTGTCATTCTAAGAAATGAGATTGTTAGAAGCTTTTAGAAGGAAACACAACACCTTAATAGCACCTCCCATACTGAAGGATGTATCACTACCTCAATGATTAAACACTCCCAGGGTTGACAGTGGCAGTTGACAACTCTGTTGAAACTAACCTCGATTGTCTTTATGGCAAAGACATGTCTGTTCACACTGGAAATGTCTTTTCCGTTTCCTTCTCTATTTGGCTAAAACCATTTTTCTAGCATACTTTTCAAGTTTGGGATAATTAGAGCATTGATCCTGAAATCTGAGCCACCGTGGGATGGATACAGAGCTGTAGTTTGTGCAGAGTTTTATGGGTTTCAGGCTCCATAGTCCCATATCTGATTGTAGATTTGGGACATTTTATTCCATGTTCACAGAGGAATATTTTCTTGGGGATAATCATAGTAAGTGCTATCAAATATATGTTTTATAAGGATGGGAAGATTCCCATTTTTATTAGCTGCAGCCCAGATTGTAACACTGTCTGATGTTCATCATGCCAGAAAAAAAAAAAAGGAAGTTTGGTTTCCAGGAGATTTATTTTACCCTCTGTAGCTACCTTTTGAACTGAGAATTACTTGTAGTTCCCTCCAATATACTGTGATTCAAGACAGAAAGACAATCCAGAGCAGAAATCATCTAGCTCAGAAGTAATTTTTTCTTCCCAAATAATATTTCTTTTACTTTGTAAATTCATGTAACAGTGCTAAATGAATATGAAATCTGTCAAAAATAATGCACTACATATTCACTTATGGTTTCATTTTCTCATAGCATGATGTTTCTATGAGTTGTATTATTTATTTATAAGCAAATTATCCATCCAAGAGGAATTGTTTCAATTCACAAATCATTTATGCTGTGGTATTTGTGTCTCACTTTGTTTTAAAAGCTGACATCTTTGTCAAAATAGTTTGAAATAATCCAGTACATCAAGGGTTAGCTGATTTCTACATCTTACATGACTAATCTTGATCAAGAAAGGAGGAAAACGGATGCAAAAGGTGCTGTGTAGGGTGCAAGGTGTGAGCTGAAAAGGACAATCAAGTCTGAGCACATCTATTTTGTATTTGGTTCTGCAAAGAGATAAAGCAAGTTCAGAGGTGAAGGTCAAGGTCACAAAATATCCTGAGCACTTTGTCTTTTGAGTGAATTCAACAAAGACATACAATCCTGATTAAGAATAAGCTAAGAATGTGGAACAAAATGCGACTGTAAAAATTCAGTGATATTATACTTTTTATTTAAAATTCTATTTCCTATAAGGCAGACATACTTTTAAAAAATGTTCCCTTTTTTATGGAAAATGTTGGTATTGGAACAGCTTCAATCAATTAGCAAGGGCATAATAAGAGTGATTCTGGGCTTGCAAAATCTCATCTGTTGAACTGCTTCAATACCAGAAGCCAGAGCCAGCTTGTCACCAGATACCACATCTCTGCATCCTACTGCTCAGATTCCAAACAGCCTGTAAAATATTTCAGTTTTGGTGAGGCTCCAGCTAGTGTTTGCAATATAAAGCTTGTTATCCATGCAGTTTTGATGCACCTGGATTTCCCTAAATTTTTGACTGAGGATGGGGATGTAGCACCAAGTCCAGAAACATGGAGCACTGCCTGGTATCTGGTGAGGAGCAAAACATCTGGCTACAATGGATAGGGTTTTCTGGCAGGGCTGGTGTCCTCTTGAGAAAAGCCAGAGCTGTTTTGACTGCCCAGAACCAGTCACCACTGCAAAGGCTTCCGATCCTCCCTGTGCTCTCCTTAAAAATATGGAGCTGCCCTGAAGCAAGCAGTTTGTCACACCAGGGATTGTCATTAACCCTCTGGTGCCAGAAGTCACAGCTGAAGTTTCATGAACTTGCCCGAGGCCTAATCCCTTGCTTACATCCTACACCGTGCCGCACACCTGCAGAGTGCCCCTGCTCCAAGTCCCAGTTCCCACAGGTGCAGCTGTCAGAGCACATCCAGTTTTTAGGATGAGGGCCTGAGTGAGGCTTGGGATATGGCTATGCAGTGAAACACATTCCTGTAGCTGTTTTATTTCCCACTTCCATGCCTCTGTGACTGTCTTTGTACCTTTGCAAATCCTCGCTGAAAATGTCTTCCCCATTGTTTAAATGCTCTTCTTCCATCCTCTGCGCCAATGAGATCTCCTTGCTGCCAATTCAGCTCCTTCTCAGTTTACTTCTAAATTTATGTGCCTTTTTCTGTGCCTTGTTCAGAATTGTGATGCAAAGAAAATGTAGTGAAGGTATTCAATACTTTTCCATTACCCTTGTCACCAAATTTCCTTCAGAACTCAACTCATACTATTTTTAGTCACAAACCCAGTTGAGAATAACTGATCAAAAAAGATGAAAAGTGAAGCAAACAACTGGCCTACAAAAATCCAACAGCCTAAATGAACTTTCTACCTTTCCACAATAAAGCATTCATAAGCATGGTAGCTAGATACTCCCATTATTAATTATTCATTAGCAGTGTATTCATTAGTAATAAGTGCTAGTGTCATGTCAATAGTGCATCTAAATTGAGCTAATTACATTACCTGATGCCTCATATTTTGTGTGTATAATTTATTCCCCATGGGATAAAACTCTTGGCTTTTCTCCAAAGACAGGCAAACAGGCCTGGTAGTTTGTTCTCCAGTGGAACAAGAACAAAGTAAACCCCTTTATATATCCCATTGCAGTCAACACCCTCAGATCTGTCCAGTGGTCCAAATTTTGCAGGAACTGTGACATTTTCCACTTTTCTCGTGTAGAAGGCTCTGAATGGTCTTTCTCCTTCATGTTCACTTTGCTTTTGCTCTATGCACTCACTCCTTAGCTCAAACCTCGGAGGCAGCTTCAAGTCAGGGGTAGAGGAAGCACCTCAGACATTAATTGCCACAAATACCTGTGGGAAGGAGCTGATATTGTCCTTGATTAGTATCTCTGTGTTGCTTTAATATTACCACAACTGTCTGCAAGTTGGCATGCTCTTTGAAAGGCTTCCAGACACAGAAAACCACACAAAACTTTCTGAGGTGTCGTTTTCTCTCCCAAGTAAATTGAAATAGGCACCTCTTCCAGAAGCAATGTTCTTCTTTAGGTAGTATGAAGACTATGTTCACAGTAGGGAAAAATCTTCAGAGCATTTTCAAAATATTTTTAAATTAAAAATAAGGACATTTGCCTTTGTAGATATTTTGACTTAATTTCTTCACTCTTTGACCAGATATGATTGCTTATGTCTTTGCATCCCCACCTGCAGGCTGCCCACCTTTAGAAGTCTTAAGACTAAGACAGGAATAATAGGCAATAAAGGCAGTCCTACTGTCTAAGTTCAGGAACCTAACTTCAGTGAATAATAGCCTGGGATACCAGGCTATTACCCTAGACTTTTAGTGTAGTCAGTGGAAAAAGATACTTCCAAGCATATAGCCAAATCACTTAAATTAGGTTCCAAAGGTGGCACACCAGATGCAACCTTCTTATTTGCATTTGGGGTGGTAATTTGCTTTCAAAGGAAAATTCAGAGAGCTTGTGTATGCAACCTTGTGCTGAGTTTAGCATCTCTATTTTTGCAGTGCCTTAATAGATGTAAGTCTAAACACAGTACCTTTTTGACTAATAGATTTTGACTAATCTATTAAAATATACAATATTAAAAATAGTGTATTGAAAATAAAATTATGGACTTGTATTTCTGAAAACATGTTACATCACATCCCTCAAACAGAAAGGAATACTCCAGAGAGGGTAATACAACACGACTATGTGGATTTCAGGACTAGCCATGTAGCTGGGACACTACCTCAAGTTTATACATCTTCTCCTAGCACAGATTTTTAAAAGAGTTCCTGTGAAACTTATGTCACCTGGACAGAGAACTACAGTTGTTTGAAGGCTCCATTTTCCCCAGATATTTCTGCAGAACTCCTCCTATCAACATGGCAAAGACATCTATCGTGTTAGTTAACTGTTCTGATTTATCATACACATATGGAGCTTTTGCTGGTGAAATTCTCCTGGGGCTGTAAGTGGGACTTTACACTCCTCTGAATTGGCAGAAATCTTATGAGGCACAAACTGCTCGTTCGGGGATGAGTCTTAGATACTTGGAAATTCAGACGTGCTGAGGAATGAATCCTGCAGACTTTGATATATACTGTGTGCTCAATATCTAACAAGGGTTCAAGAAACACCCTCCTTAGTAGCATGTTTTGTGTTTCGAACCTCAGCTTCACTAGTAGAAAGAACACCAAAGGGCAAATTTCCACAAAGACTCTCAGCTGCCTGCTGCATGTTGCTGAGGGTCGTGCTCTGAACACCAAAACCCAAAGAGGGTCCGTGTTTTCTGCAGTAGGGCTGGGATTTTTCTGTCAGTGACCTCTCCTCTTGTTGTTTTTCTCAAAGTGCTGGAAACAAAAGAATAAATGCTTAGACTAAGTGGCTCAAAACACAAGAAGGTTCATTCTGCAGGGACTGTATGGAAAAATCTGAAGGAAACATTGACATAAAACAAATCCAATACCTATTCCTACCAGAGTCTCATATTACAGTTGTACTGACTGACATATTATAGCTGGCAAGGACTTATGCTACTGTAAAAAAATCCATTATGTCATTTTGACTGTTCAAATACTCATGAAAGTAATTTTTGTAAAACTTCCTATTCAACTTTGACTACAAATACAATATAAGTAGCTAGAAGTGAAGAAATTGCTGTTTCATATTAATTGACACAATAGAAAAATACCATAAACTGAGAAATAAAAGCATGTTGTTCTGGACAGATATTTTTCAATATAATTTTATTCTCTTTTGCTGTCAGCATTTGAGACCTCATAATAAAAATATTTTATTTGATTTATCCATTCTACTTGAGACTATGAATCTTGAGTTCATGTAGCAAGGTCAGAGAAGTTTAGGAATTCAGTGGTCTCAAATGAATGTCAGTTAGCTAAGAGGTGCTCAAGGAGGGGCTATTAATAATGAAAGCTCCAGGCAAATGTATAATGCAAGCCCTTCAGATCACAACACAGAGCTCAGATTCTCTTGAGAGTCATCTAAGGACAAGATGCTTTGTTGTAATGAAGAGAATATAATGTACAGTGACAGGAACAAAAATCTATATTGTGCATTCTGTATGTGTGCTTTTATATTATAGTATTGCTACATAAATACTAGCAAGAGACCCATACAAATAGATAGTGAAGACTTCAAAGGACCATTTTCTAGTATGCAATTTTTGATATTTAAATGTAGTAAGATATGTAACAAGTCTAAAAACACATTATTGTATATATGGTCCTTATCTGCATACAGCAGCTTCACAAAAGCCTAATCCTACATCTGAGTTAGGAACAAAACACTTCCAAGGGAGTCATAAATGTATGAGATTAATTACCAGTATATAATATGCTCAAATCAATTTATTTTTAAAAAAGTCAGAAAGTTTTAAAAATTAAAAAATAGCAATTGCGATTTTACTAGTTAGAAAAATAAAAAAGGCATTTTCTGGTTTTTTTGGAGTGCATGAGAGTAACATAACAAATTAGTGGGATGATAGGACTGAAGGAGAGATGTTGCAGGTTCCTAAGCCAACATTCATACATGTCAACAGATGCAGATAGGCAGAAGTTTTTTGGTTTTTTTTCCCTTTGTTTAAGGACATGCATCTCCACTCTCCTCAAGAGCTGCATAGGTGCTTCCTCTGTAACAAGACCATGGATGGGTCCTCCAACTGCTTGACAAGAGTGAACCAGCTCTCAGTGCAGGTACAGAACCAGTTCAACCAAGGCTGCATAGAGGCAGTTCCCATGGTCCAGGCATGTTGATTGTACATTCCCAGCTCCCCTCCCCAGGAACTGCTCCTGGTTTCCGTGCAGGGCTGATGGCCCAGGTGCACAGTGTGGTCAGCACCCACACCTGGGCTGCACTCTCAGGGCACCTGAACGCAGAGACAATCAGCTGATGGGTCAGGCTTGGGCTGCCACTTGGGGTGGACTTACTGAGGGATTTACATAGAAAAACGGGGCTGAGATCTCAGCAGACATGTGAGTTCACATATTTTACACATCCAGCTCATACATCTGGCTCTTATTTCTACCAATGGCATCTGGTGCGTGCACTTCAGTAGCCAAAGGCTGCTTGTGCTCAGCTGTAGCCAAGACCATGCAAGTTTTTTGGCTGAGCTGTCAGGGGACAGTGTGCCTATGCAACCCAGCATGGCAGGGATAACTACACCTTGTCCTGTGAGAAAACTGCAGCCATCCTGCTGTACCAAGCAGCTGTTCTACTTCTGCCTTCACCCATTACCTCTCCAAGCCACTTCAGGCTCTGGGTGGTGTCAGGGTTACATCAGTTACTGAGCTAACACGAGTCTTGTTCTGGAGTCCCACTGACCCCAGCCACAGCTGTGTGTGAACATTTATAACTCCATTTCCCAAAGACAACAAACAGTAAAAGCATTTCTTATTTAAAGTACTAAGTAATAAATATTTGTTATTATTGTTTTCTACTAGTCTTTTTTATACTGATCCACAAGAAGAAAGAGTGCAACTTACTGCACTGAGGAGGCTGCTCATCGTAAGTCATTCAGAACTGCTTAAGTCTCACTGCAAATCTTGTCCCAGGCTTCTGAACCCATATTTTCTCAGGCAACTTTTCAATTTTTTTTGTTTAGTTACACTAGTGTTCTATCTTATCAGCTTACTATTGCTAAAGCAAAGAAATTCACAGGTATATCTTTTAAGATAGTTCACAATCCTAAGAGCTTTTAGCCCTAGACAGGAAAGGATGCTGGGAGTTTGTAGATGCCAAAGCACATGAGAGGTCACCTTCTCTAGTCCCTTGTGGTTTGTCTGCTGGCTGGTGTTTAAAGAAAGGCTCCTATCCTGGTTTTGGGAAATGGAAAGAGTTTCCCTCCTGGGATCTAGTAAGAGGCTCATGATACATTTATGTCATAGAGATCAGAACAAATTAAAGAACAAATGTTTCCAGCCGGGATCAAATGCTTGGGGAATATCCAGACTTGTGTGACATCCAAGAATAGAGCCTAGATAGTTCTGTTTTACCCTTTACCAGCTTGTGGAGGAAGGCCAAGCTATTGTCACCTAGTTTTTGTATTATGTTTTAAGATTTTTATTCTGTTATTAGAACTGGTCCTAACATGAGCTTATGAGATGGAACACCACCTATACATGCCAGCTGGGGAATGTACTTGTCAGCTTACATCTCCTGTTACAGCAACATGGTTTATAAAATCAAATATAGGATATAACCATAATCCTCCAGAGTCCATGTAAGTGTACAAAATCTAATACAGCCATGTAAGGGGACATGTAAATAAGCAGAATTATGAGATTTTTCACAGCATGTAGTAATATATTTACTTCAGTAAAGGCATGGACAGACCATATCAGTCAGACCCCTACACCTTTTAACTTCTCACAATCAAGTAAGTTACAGATGTCAAAATCCTGATAGCACCTATAAAACAAGTAATTTGGTTAGTAGCATTTCATGTTGTGATGTTCTGAGGACACAGATTAAATTGGCACCTCACAACATCTAGGAATTTTATTTACTCCTCTATTTCATTTCAAAATTCTTCAGTGACCTACTAATCTCTTGTGTACTTTGCATCTGATGGCATGCACACAAGAGAAAAGTATTAAAGGTTTAATCATTTGCCAGTTGGGCTGTGGACATACAATTGTTCGTTTCAAATGCAACATCAGACTTTTTGGAAGTGTTTAACATCGCTACTTGCAGCTGTTAAAAGTTTTAAATGTTATGCTTCCATTATGACTACTGTAGGGGACACCAGAAGCAGTTCCATGATGTGAATGTTTAGGTCTGTGTGTTGCAAATCCATTTCAGAAGTCCCAAGCAGATATTAGCAACCATCACTGGGGCCCAGACTAAGGAGCATGACACAGAGTGCCTAATCCTTGTAGACTAGATCAGCATTTAAAGCATCCTAAAACACAGGATTATAAAGACAACTGTTTTTTTTTCCCCTTGAGGCAGAGATAAGACAATTCAGAACTCACTGAAGCACCTTGACAGGATGTTTACAAAGAAAAATGCATTGTGGGGAGACGATCTCTTGCATACCACCATGGACATGTCATTTAAATTGTATAAGGAAGTTCTTCATCACTTGTAATGGGGGAAAAGCAATTTGCCTACCTTTTTCTCCACTCATTTCTTGACCTCTAGTTCAGACAGAGATTGGATCTAGAAACCAAAAATTCATATTTACAAATAGCACTATAAAACCCACACAGCCACTAATACTAGATGCCTTTTTGCTGTCTATATTCCTCTAGCAGGTCTAAAAAAATAAAGTCATAAATAACTAAGTATTTAGCATGAAGCTAAGGAAAATTCAAAATGTAATGCTTCTCTAAAGATGTTTACTGAAGCTCCCTTGATGCGTTTGCCTTTGGCTATATTACAGCATAGCTTGTTTTGAGGAGCTTGAATGTCTGCAGTCTGGAAAAAAGTGCTGACAGGAAAACTTAAATGTAACAAATGTTGTATAAAAAAGGGCTAAATCTGTAATGGTCATTGTTTTGTTTCCACTGTGACTTGAAATGAGAAATGAGAAAGAGATTTAGGTTGAGGTTTAATGAGAGATTTTTCACTTAAAAACATAATTAGGATACTGAAAAGTCTAACAACAGCTGGAAATTCAAACAGCATGGAGTTGAAGAGCAGTGAGTGGAGAGCATTTTGGGGCATGGCTGATGAATAGCAGTCCAAAGAAAAAGGGTGGATTAGAAAAACCAATGGTTCTATTCATACTAATTTCCCCAATTTCACTGTAGTCTTTGGAATGGGGATTATTATTAATTAGGCTCTTGCAGCTCCTTTTGAACACTTATTATCTTGGCTAAGAAATACCATAATTAAACATAATATGAAAAACATGGTGTTATGGAACCATGGAACAAAAAGCTTTCACAGGACTGGAATGCACCCCTTTTAACTTTGCTACTATGAACCATTTATTTCTAGACAAGATTACTAGTTTACTTACAGAATACTTTAACCACCAAAAGTTTTTAATTTTTGAAATTAGAAACATTTTATAAGTGAATGTCTGAATGCATTTAACACTTCCACTGCAGATATTCAAAGCCATTGGATAACCACATTTATTTAGATGCCAAAATACAGATGTAGGAGTCAAAACTCATCAATTAGATTTTAGTATCTGTATTTCAGACTATCTCAGCTTTATTTAGAAGAGGAAAAAAAAATTGAAACAAAAATAAAAATTAAAACAAAACAGAACAAAAACCACAAAAAAAAAACCCGAAGACTTGAGCCAAATTGATTTCATTTGGAATTTTCTTGCACTTAGTGTCATTAAGCAAATAAAGGATGGTGACTGGAAAGGGAAACCGAAGTGGAGACTGAGGAAAGGACTCAGAGAGAAGCATGAGAAATTAAATGTGAAGAAGGGACTGAAACGGTGAAGACAAAAGAAACAAGATTAAATGGGATAAGGTCTGGGGGAAAAATCCTTTCTGGCCAGACCTATGGAAACTGATGGCCTAGTGATTATAGTTTTGTTTGTAGATCGTCTCTGAGCCACTGCCAACATCAGATAATTTAGCCATAGCTGGAGTTTAGGAATGAGTTACCTTTTTTCTCTGTGGAAGGAAAATCATTTTGCAAGTCACTTTGTAGGGAATTTCATTGATTCAAATTGTAACTGAAGTTGGCACCTGATAATAGCAGAAATAAATTTTTGGGCCCTGGTCATAAAACAGAAAAAAAAAAAACCAAAAAGATATACACTTTCAGAAAGTCTGATTTTCAACACTCAACTCATACAAATATTAAGTTACTGCTGATGTAATCAGGATTCAGAAAGAAAGGGGGATATGTGCAAGAGTGTTAATGTAGTTCTTGATACATACTATATAATGAGTGAAACAAGGAAATTAAAAGATATGTTATGAAAAATGAATATGAATGCAGAATTATTTTGACAGCCCCTTTGGAAAGGAATGATGGATTTCTGTAAACTGACGAGTAAAACATGAGTCATTTAAGTAGGTGTTTAGTGTAGGGAGTTTTAGGTTTGTTGTGTTAGCAGTCATTGTCTTCCATCACAACTGGAAAAATCTGACTCTGAGAGTGGGAAAAGCATCATGCCTCAGGGTCTCAGGATGAGAAACAACTTCAGATTGTTTTTGGGAACTTTCTGATCGGGTGCAGGTGAAAGGAATCACAAGCTCAGCCATAGTCACAGGGCTGGAAAAGCTCTCTTTGGGCTGTATGAAGCTGGGGACAGTGATCTGGAGAACACAGAGAGAAGCATCCTCAGTAAGACGGGGGTTAAAGCTATGCATACTTCAGCCTGTTTGTCTGAGGATGTTATTTTTCTGCAGCTGTAGGAGAGCTGCTGTCCTGCACTGAGACACCTTTTTCTTTAGACATAAAGCCCCATAGGCCTTTATCTCATTTTCATCTGTAAATTGTTTCCTTCTAAAATTATAGTGAACTTTAAATGTCAGGTAACCTTTTTTTCCAACGCTAATGTAATTTGTTCCATCCTGTAGTACTTGTCCCTGTGTCCTGTGTCTTATGTCCAAATTTCAGAACTGGGAAGCTGAGGTAGTCAGTACAAGTAAAGAAAAGGTGAAACTATCATTCTTCTAAGGACTTCACTAAAACCATCTTGGAAAACACCCCAGGCTCTTCCAACTCTGCCTCTTCAGACATTAGAAATGGAGGTCAATAAATTTATATATATATATGTGTGTGTGTGTGTGTGTGTATATTTATATTTATGGTCTCTGCCCAATGCATTCTGCATGATCACTGTCTCCACCAGCACCCTGTGACCTCTTCACTCACACTTAACTCCAGCTGGAGTTCTCTCTGAGACCATCACCTGCTTTGACCCTTTCTTCCATCTCCTGAATGCAATAATACAGCAGCCTGGCACAAAGTGCTTTTTCTAGACACAGCAGATTCACAGATGCATGCACCACCTCAGTTTTCTAAAAATAACAAAGGACAGGAAATGCTGAGCTTGACTTCTTCCCCCCTGTATCACAGAGCATTCAGTGGCATAAGTGAAAATGAAAGTCATAAAGGAATATATTTGATACAGACATGCAGGGAAGTGGGTTAGTAATATATACCATATTTTTTCATTTGGTAAGAAGTTCAGACTTCTTAATGTCCTGTTACATATCTGAAGCATTATGTGCACATGCCTGACCAATTAGGTTAAGTCTCTACATCATGCTGTTTCATCACTTACTTAAAGTCAGTGAATTATTTCCCAGCCAGATTTTATTTTCTGATGTATTCAACCATCCATGTGAGGAGCAGAGCAAAGGAAATGTGTCTCCTCTTCTACTGTAGAAAAAAAGAATTCATAACTATAAAAACAAAATACTTCCAACATCTCAGTTGCTGTCATTAAATATATTCCATGGAGTTTGTTTAACTAAAACAAACGTTGAGATCTCAGGATGACTGCTGTCTTCTAAATATATGATCTAGAAAACTGAGAAAAGTGAAGATCTATTATAACTCACTGAAGAAATATCTTCAGGCTTGCAAAAAGTAATCCAACAGGGATGCTAGACTACCTGTGCAGAATGACTTTTTGTAATTCTGTGGAAATTTGTGGATAAGATCAGTGTACCTGGCATTCAGTAACAGCCAGCTGGGCTAACAGATGGACATACAGAAAGATCCTGGTATGCAATACAGATGCTTTGCACTGCTTCAGCACCCACAAGGCCCATGTTGCCAGCTATCTCAGAGGTTTTAAGTATTTTACCTCCAGATAAGAACTTTTCCAGTGCTTCTGATTCTCTGTATAAGTGATAAAGTATGGCTGAAAAGCAGACATGACATCTGGCATCTGTAATACTTTTTTCAAAATTTTTACCACTTGGCTACTGTTTCCAGGAAAAGAAGGTTAAAACAATGCAGTGTACTCTTTCATAAACATTCAGTACATAGAAAGAAGGTGACAAAAAAACCCCAAGGAAAGTCATGGAGTGGTGCAAAGGTTTGAGAACAGGTTTGAACACTGTTCTAACAAAGTAGATTGCAGATTTGGGGAGGATCAGAGATGCTGATAGGATTTTTTTTTAATTGTATATTCAAGCAAATGCAAGAGCATAGAGTATATGCAGAAGAGCAAATCTGAATCAAGAGGTAACTTGATATATCTGTATTTTGATAACAGCTGCAAAAGTTACATCAGTAGATGATACAAATAAGAAAAAGTATTTTAAAAAGTAGATTTCTCCTCTATATTTATTACACTGATCAGCTTTTTATGCCTTCATTTTACAACTACTGTGTTTTCAGTTTACCTTCTTGGCAATCAAAACTGAAAAGGCACTTTATAACATCTGTGTGCAATTTTTACAGACACTAGTGATTCATAAACTTTGATTTCAAAGACATTTCCTACAACTCTTCTTGCTCCACAAGACCACATGAGTTTCCCAACAAAAATGCTTGATTTGTTTCCAGAGTTTATCTCACAATTTCTGTTGTCTTGGGGCTGAAGTGGTTTTGTTATAGCTCAATCATTGGGAGCTATTAACTCAGCAAGTTCAAACAAATTCCTGAGCCAGGAAAGGATCACTTAACTTTTTTTGCTTCTTTTGTTGCTTTTGCTAGATATTTCTGAATTGAAAAAAAGAAAAAAAAAAGAGAGAGAACCAATCTAATATTAATTATATTAGTATAATTTGAACTTAATCCATATTATTTCCATAATTGAAACAGACAAATAAAATACATATTAAGATAAGGTGGAAAATAGTGAGGAAAGAAACCTGTAGTTGGTTGGAGTAAATTGAAACAAATATTTTCCTAACAAAAACTAGAATAGGTAAATATGCAAATAATAAAATATTGATCTTGACAATGCTATTACAAAACCATACATTAAAATTCAGTCAGGATTGAGGCCACACAATGGTAATTTAAAGCTTAAATGCATTATGAAACTCTCCTAAATATCTCACATGTAATTTTGTAACAGACACTGAAAAAACATTATGGGAACCCCAAAAACATGTGGTCTGTTTGGAACAACTGCTTTGCTCAAGTGGAATAGCAGACAAGAACATATCTGATCCATGCTAAATGCAAGCATCCCTGCTACCACATCATATTGGTGTCTTGGAAGTGACAATGAGGAGGGAATTTCTAGCAAGTAGCATTCTTATGGGCTCAGTGACTAAACACTTCTTTAAAAAAAGCAACACATAAGGATTTGAGTCCAAGATGTGTAATTCCTGCAATTGTTTGATTCAGGAAAATGTTACAGGATAAGGAGAGATTGTGGATTCTGAGTTTTTGTTGGAGTAGTTTCAGGCATTGGCTGTACATTTAAATGAAGTGCAATAAAAATATTTGGAAGTATAAGGAAAAGGAAACTATTCTCTAAAGTCAACAGAGAGGTAGGTTTTATTTGGTGGGGTAAGGCAAGATCAGGTACAATCATAGATATTTTTTGTGATTACTGTTTTGAAGATTTCATGGTATTAAAAAAGCATAACTATGCTTTTAACTAGTTGTGGGGTCTCACAGTTCCCAGTTATTCAAAGAAAAAAACACAAAAACCAAGGCCAGAACTGTTTAGCTTTAAAGAATTCAGCATATCCTACCCAGGTGAGTTAGGCTGAGAGCTAGCAAATGTATCTACATATTTTCAAACCTGATCATAAAGGTGTTTTTCAGCAGGCGGAAGTGGATCCAAAAGATGTGGACTGGGGTGTTTTCAAGGTGAGAGTTCTGGGTTTGGCTGGGTCATTCTTCTAGGACCTCTCTGACATTACTGGTGAAGGTATTTCCTGACGTGCCTCCTGCTTTCTTATGAGGCTGGCTGAGAATTTGGTGCACACTGACCATTTCCATCATGAACTGACGACCTCACAGCCAATGGTGAAGAGTTGAAAACTGGACCAAAAACAACATGAGTTTTTTCAGAAAGAGGTAATTTCAGAAAGAGGTCATTTACTTCATGCTTCATTTACTGGATGGTCCACAGAGGGAATTTCCACTGACAAGACAAAATATACCAGCATAGATCTGGTTGAGTTCCCAGTCAGACTTAATGTCTTACAGGGTTACACCAGTATTATGAAAAGTCTATTTTCATGTAACCAAAATTATTACATGGTTTGGGATGGAAGAGGAAAATTGACTTTATTTCCTAGCTGTGCTGGGAACCTGTTGAAGTAAAAATATCTTTAAAATGGTCTTTCAGTCACTTGAGCTGCATTTTGAAACTCAGTTTATAGTTGACACAGAATGAATGGGTGCTCAAAATACCAAAGAGAGAGATGAGTTGGTCTCTGACAGAAAAAACATTAAACTACCTGAACAATACTCCTTTTCAGCTACCAGTAGACTTTTTTACTTGCTTCTATCAGACAAAATCCTAGTAAAAATGAAAAATATATTTTAACAAGGGTTGTTCATAATAAAAAAGAAATCTTTCTTGTGACAGGGCTACACTTCATCAGGCAGACCTGTAGGCTTGGGGAGATGTGTGTTTTGTGCAAGTGGCCTCATAGGAACATCTGCAAACATTGTCTTCTCATAGAACAGGGAGCTGGTGGCCCAGAGGGACTTTGTCCCCAAGGTTCTTGCATGTTCACAGTTCCTATTTCTGCTGCTAGGACAATGGAGAAGGGTGTTGCTGGAATATAGCCCACAGCAAAGAGATTGCTCAAACAGAGGATCTTGATGTTAAAATTATGTGTTACTGGAATTTTGGTTGGTAGTTGCCAACATCTTGGAACAGTTTAGTCTTCACTATATTATTGAAATTATTTTCAGTGGGAACATCTGGAACACAAAGATGTCAAGTAAAGAGAAATCGCATGGAATGATGGCAGAAGGTATCATCATATTATATGGTGTGACAGGGGGTCTCCTGAAGGAATGTTATAGTGGAGGTGGGGATGAATGAATGGAATATGCATAACACAGAATCTTAACGTTGCCTTGCTCAGTCTTATCCTTTGCTTTTGCATTGTACCCATATATGGCTGCTGTCTCTCTGCTGCCCACAGGCTATGTAGCCTATATAAGAAAAAGCAAAATGTATTATGTGGGTTAGTCTAAAAAACAAATTAACCAATTGCTTAAGCCTCCTTCAAAACTGACCTAAGGAAGCTACAACTCTTGCCCAGTTTCTGTGTTTGTGAAGAGACCTGCTGAGAAAAGGGTCGGGTGCTTCAGAACAGAGAAAATATGTGTTGGTGGGGTGTCTTTTTCTTTCTTCTTCAGTACAAGGTTATTTCTAACTTGTGGTGGAATGCTTTTTTCAAATAAGGCGTAACTGCTGCTTCATTTAGCCTGACAACATACCACATATACTTGGGACATACAAAAGATGAAGATCCTCTATTATTTTAAGCCTTGGACAACTCAGAGGTGTGACTTAGGGGAAAACTTCTAGTATACGGAAGTGGTACATGAAATTGTCCCAAGGAGCTTGACTTCTTTGGCTATTATTTACACTGAAGAAGAAGAGTTGTCTAACTGTTCACTTAAACTGCATAATTAGTTCAATTAAACTGCAGGATGGCTGGACCAGAGGACCTTTGGACCATGGCTATCCAAAGACATTTTATACGGTAACAGAAAGACATAAGCTCTATGTGGTTTGCAGCAAAAGGTTTCAGCTGGTAAAGGGGAATATTTAGCTGGACAAGAGATAGATGGAGGGGGAGCAGAAAGTAAAAAGCTTTACTTGGAAGATCAGAGGAAAAGGAAATGTCTTCCTGAGGGGAGAAAAAAAAAAGACACGTATAGCTAGAGTTTCTGCAATTAGAATGATGCAGATTGTGAGCTGTGCCATACCTTTCAGCACAGAATGGATCTATGTCCATTTAGCAAATCAATATGAGTCTAGAAAGAGAGTCACTTTCTCTGCTCTACAGCAAAGTGTTGGCTGCAAATGGGTGCTCTCTCCTCAGCAACAGTGGTAAATGATATGGGATGGCCAAATATAGGCTGGAAAACAAAATGGCCCTTTTCAGGCCTTTTCCCATAGCAGTCTGAGGAAAGAAATGCCTGATTATGTCAGGCCCAGATGGTTCATGCAAAGAGTAGGTCAGTCATACTGTTCTTCCATTTCTGTGTGTGATTTTATAATCATCTCCTTGATGCAAGCTTGTTTTTAAGCTCCCAAGAAGAGGTCAGGGAACAGTGTGATATTTAAGCCTAGACATCTTTTTTCATCTAGTTTCCTGTCACAATGCCAGTGTCTGTGTGTGCAAAGTTCTGGCAGCCTGAAATACTTTGGTATATTTTTTTCCCAGGCTTCAAAAGGAAAGGTAAACAATGGGCTTGCGACTCCAGGGCAAGCATCAGTAGCCAAGAGTTTACAAGGTAGATCATCTTCTTTATGATTCTGGTATCACTTTAAGTATTTTGCCATGTAAAAAGGATGTATGAAAGAAAAAGGAACTCATTTAGTGGTTTTTGAGGCTGCAGGTTTGATGCCTTAAGGTGATTTCTGGTCCACACAGGTTTCATAGGTTTTTTATTCTTGCTAGAGGTAAAAGAGACAGCAACTCTGCATCAAAGAATAAATAAAATCTATTTAAACCAAACAGAAAAGTTTACTCTTTGGTAGCTCCTTGAAAAATATTTGGACTTCTTCCACAGTCCAAGCAATTTCTAAATTAAAAAAGAAAAAAGGATTGTGGAAGCTTAATAGCACTCTGGATATTTATTTTACATGTTTTAAATACACTAACAGGGCAGTCATGAGTTCACTATGCATGTAATGTTCTTCTTTTGTGTTAAAATGCTGCTATATAATCTAGTAAATATAATCTTTAACTGATAAGGTCTAAATATGAGAGCATAGTTTAAAGGCTGATTTTGTATTGTTTTGCCTGGACAGACAATTCTAAAATCCTTAAATGTTCAGTCCCACTTCTAATGAGTAATCCAGTAATCTGGGGATGGGAGGGTGACAACAATTGAAGCTAAGGGAATAAATATGAAGAGCAATGACATGTTCTTAATGATCTTTTCTAACATCAATGACTCAATGACTCTATGGAGCGAATTGCAATTTAGTGCAAAGTGAGAATGAGAACACTCAATAAAATGTAAAGCAGCAAAACGAGGAGATAGTCTAAGAAAATATCAGGGGAAGCTTCTGACAGGAGAGGGTATAGATGATAGATTGATAATTTGGACTGTATAATTTTATTTATTGAACACTGGCAGGAGCAGGCTGTTCTGTTCAGATTGGCCCATCCAACTTATCACTGTAGTGGCAATTATAAAGTCTACTAAGCCATTATAATTGCTTTGAGTAATAGCAGTGCTATATATAACATAAGGTCTCTCTTTTTAGATTTTGTTACTCTGAATGTGAAATCAAAGTTATTTAAATATTAATATATTACAAATCAAATTCAAACTGGAAAAGTAGGCTGGATGACCATACAACTAGAACTTTCTGCTTTACATCTGTCTCATCTTAAGGAGTGGAAATCTGGTTTGTAATACAGCAGTGAAAATGCAGAGCTTGTACTAGGAAGATTTTTGGACACGGGGAAAAAATGTCACAACAAATAATCATTGCACTCACCAAAACAACAGACTGAGATAGTAGAAAAACCTCTGTTAATAGAAAATCTTTCCCTCTTCTCCTTTTCTTTTTTTTCCCCCTTTTTAAGTATGCTGTTTCCTCAAAAACATATTGTCCCTAGAAAATGTTGTGCATATTTGGAATTGCATTCAAAGAGAAGTACTAGTAACTTTAGCATGTTATATCTGAATACCAGGAAAGTTTCCCTCTTCTTTTACCAGATGTTGTTATCATGTGCTGCAATGCTTAGCCTTCCTCTGGTTGTCCAAGCTACATTACAAATTTCACATATCCTTTTGCCTCATGTTATTAGCAGGGGGTATAAATGGTTTAAAAAGACTTGATCTGGGTGCTTACAGTTGTTGGAGAGATTGAAATTGTGTTTGTTTTTATAATGAACATTTTCACTTTGCATTTGCATAATTTCTTAAGGTGGAAGAGCATCTGTAGCATCAGGGGTCTAAAGCCTCTTTGGCTGGTTTAAGCCCTTCTTTGCTCCAGGCTACTAACTTCTTTCATTTACTTGACTTCTATAGGCAGGGAGCTCTTATATTTCACTAGAAATGTCTATATAATACATTCCACTAAAATTATATTTCCATACTCATTCAATTTAGTGCCAAGCAAAGAAAAATTCTGACCTTCAGTACTGGTGTTCTCATTTGTTTTCTTGAGTATTTATGTAGAACCTCAGAACAGACATTCAGGCAAGGTGAACCTCAGGTAATGCCAAGGTCCCTAGCCCTGCCATCAGCTCTTTATTTGCAGACGTATTTGCACATATAAGTCCCAACTCTGTCAAAATGCATGAGACTGACTGCTACAGCTCTGAAAGACTGTAAGAAATTTGACAGGGGGAAAAGAATGTTTTACAGTTCTCAGAAAGGTGCTGCTGCATCTAATTTATTACACAAAATTTGGGGATGCAGTAGTTAAGAGCCTTTCTAAATTAGATGATTTGCTAGTGGGGCCACTACGATGTGGGCAGTGGATTTTCTTTGTATGAAGCTCAGTGAAGAAAATGGATCACTTTTGCTCAAAATCTCATGCTCACAAAATTTCACGTATCAGTTTTAAGTGCAAAATGACTCTCCTGAGATTCTGAGTTTTGAAATATTTGTGGAGATGCATAGGCACTTTCACACAGCTTTATCTCAGCACTGTAAAATTCCCATGATTTCTCCTGAGTACTCTGTGACTGTATGAAACAGTTGAGAAGGATCAGATCAGCCTGCTGTTGTAATGGAGGAAGTTCAGACTACATCTGTTCTAAGAAAAAAAATATGTACAAATGTTGTGGATCTTTTAGCTATTTTCCTAAATATAGCATAGTGAGCGTGTCAGTCAATAACCTGAAGTTTCCTCAGCCTTTTGGGGGGATTCTTCCCTTCAAAGAACTTTTTAGAACCTCTTAAGCAACCATCTTCAGGCTTTTATTTTACTGTCTGGTCCCACTGTGGCTGAAAAAAGAGATTAATCAGCAGCTAAAGCCTCTTATGCTTGTCTCTCCCTAAGATTTATGCATCAAAGAGCACTCTGCTCCAGGGGTAAAGGTCACTTTCACAGATACATTTCCCCATATATTGCCAACTGTTTCTACTTTTCAAAGAGCAGTGGGTTCCCTCATACCAGTTATGTTTCATGACTGTTAAAAAAAGGCAGTTTAGAAAAGAAGCTTTCTGCGTTTGTCTCTTTTCAAAGTCTTTACAGATAGGTGATAGTATTGCTTTTTCTTCAGTTTTGGCTACTTAGTTGAAATGCATTCTGTGCCACTTTAAAGTTTTCTGCCATGTTCAGAACCCCAGTGCCGTAGTCACTTGATGTGAATGAACCTTGATGGCACCTTTGCATTTGAGACTTCTTTGGAAGCCAAGCAAAAGAAAAGACAGAAGAGAGAGAAATGGTCCAGAAGCATCAGGCTCATCTTCATCTTCTCAGGGTGAACAACAGTACTGGGAGAGAAAATGAGGAAATTTTTAAAGAAAATGAGGTGGGAGCCAAAGAAAAGGAAAAAGCAGATCAAAGAGGTAGGAAAGTACCAGGTAAAGGTGAGTGAGGCTTGCAGAAGACACATTAAGAATCTGAGAAAAATTACTGCTTTTGCTGTCAAACCTAAAATTATCAAGGATTAAATTATTTTAAGCTGAAATAGTAGCTGTATTTAAAACTACTTCTATGTCCATTTTCACAGTCAAGACTTATGGACACAAGGATTTAGATAAAGTGTTGATTCTTCAGGTCTACAGAGATCCTTGACACTTTGCCTGGAATAATTCAAATCATTGTGACAAGATCTGATCTCTGTCTTTTTACATACCCATATTACTGTTCTGTAAAAATAAGATTATAAAAGACACTCTTTTACTCTTTCACTTTTCATCCAGCCATTTACTTATATTTCTAAGAGGTATATTCTTGGAAGTGCCCATCACAAAAGGTTTTTATCTTGCTAGAGTTCACTAACCATACCTTTCCATGTCTCTGGAAAGGTATGGTTAGTGAACTCTAGCAAGCTAAAGGTTTAAGATTTTCATACCTTTCTTCTGTCTCCTAGAAGATCTTGACAAAATTTCCATGCATTTTATTATTAAATAAGAAAACCAGGGCAAAATTTTCTTAGTAACTTTATTACTCTCCAAGTAGTCACAAAAAAAGTCAGTCAACAAAAGTAAAGAGCAATCTTCCAGCCTTCAATAACCAGCAAGAGCCTATTTTTGTCAAAAATGTTATTCCTTGCAAAATTACAAGTTTGTCTTCAGCCAAATATAAAATTTATTTATGGGGGGGTTGTTGCTGTTTTAGTTGTTTTTGTTGTGTTTTGCTTTGGGGTTTTTTGCAAAGTTTTTCAGACATCTTTTGTTCTTTGCTAAATGAGAAAATAACACAAGCCAAAACAATTCTGGTATGACTTTATAACTTTGTCCTTCCCATTTCAGTGACCTCTTTAGAGGACATTCAGGTTTCCATTTTCCATGTGCACATTAGCTTGACAGCCTGCAGATATACGTATACAATTGTAGATATACATATATGATATATTTCCCCTCTATTTTAAAGACATGGTTTCATTTTTCTCTCCTTTTATTGACAGACTTGTCATTGATTCCAGTGTTCATAAAAGCAATGATGACAGATAGATGTCTGTATCTGAACAACCCTCAAGTGCAGTTCATTTGTCTAGCAGGTATTTATTTTTTGCTTTTTCCTACTGATTTTGTTTCCTTTTCTCTGGAACAAGTGTAGTTAGGAATTTATGGATTATTTTCACTGAACAATATTTAAAAAATAAATTTTTGCTGGGCAGCAAAGTATCCTACTGTTTTTTTCTTCCCTACTGCACATTTCTTCACATTTCTTTGACTTGGATGAAATTTTAAAAGAGATTCTAACTGATACCACATTTTGTTTATTTAGTATTCTTCCATTTTGCAAGAGAAAATAAGACTTCTAGGTATCTTGTAAGAACTCATAACTAGCTCTCTCATCAGCCCATGTAATATGCTTGTTGTTCTACAAAAAACAAATTTATTTTCTGTGGATCATTCCATGATACTCACAAAAATGTTTATGTTCAGCTCTTAAAATGAGTGCTATCAGAAACAAATTTGCAAAAGCTACCAGTGAGAGAAAGCTGGTTGCAGGAAAAGGAAGAGCAATTGCCACATTAGAGGTGGGGAGATTCTCTATGGCAATACTAGAGCTTTCTAAAACAAAGCGCAAGTTGGCAGCTTGTGAAGCAGTTAGTAGAGCTGAGGTTTTAAGCAGAACTTGGAGAGAAGTTCAGATGCTTTTCCAGGGATTTGAGTCAAATATGTCATCTGGAGTGGTCTCACCTGTCAGCACAGACAGTTCAGGGAAATACCAAGACCTGTCTCTTTGTCCTTGTTTTTCAAAGTAGAGCAAACTGAATTTAACACATAAAACTTGCAGTTCTCTCCACCCCCCTGCTCTTTTCCTTTCCCCTGTTTTATTTGTCTAGCAGTTGCCAGCAGGGATCAGACACTAGGAACAGTTCAGTCAGCACCTTTTTCTGGGGCACAAGCACCAGACCAGAATTTATTGGCTTTATTCACTGCAGGGATGATCACTACATCCAAGAAAGAGCCTCTCCTGCAGGGTGGTGATGCTTTGCCACCAGCCCAGTCAGCCGGCTCTGACTGCAGGTTTTAAGCTTTGTTTCATGCCCCTCGGGCTGAGAAAAGCCCGTGCCTTCTGGAATGCTAACCATCCTTGTGGGACTGGATGCCTCTGTTTCATCAGACAATAAATTAGAGAGCTCGCGCTGGGCTGGAAGTGAACACTTCACCTAGCTTGGGCTGGGGATAAAGAGCCGTGGTTGAGCTCTGGTTCAAAAGACCGGCCAAGAGCCATATTTATCGAGTGGATCTCTATCCATCTTCTGGGTGGAAAACGGTAGCTGAAGCACTTCCCCTGCCGAAGCACACTTTATAAAGCCGTGGGGGGGTTGGGAAGGGGCTGAGTGGGAGCGGCAGGCGTGGGGGCTGCTCTGTGGGGCAGCGACACGGCAACCCAGACATATGGTGTCATTACTCAGCCGACACAAATTTGACACTTGGTGAATTTATTATATTTTGGTTTGCTCCTGGTGCCTGAAAGGCTTTGCAACTGTCTCTTCATAGGGCCTGTCACAGATGTTGATGTATTTTCCTCCTCCACAGCCAGGTTTTACTGTGGAAACTGATACAACTTCACGATAGAATTTCTGGATGAATTATTCACGCATTGCATGCTTTCTGCACATAGGGGGTTGGAAGAAATCCATCCTATTCAATAAATGGCCTCTTTAATCCCCTTTAACAGAGAATTTTCCCTGACTTTAAACCATTTCTATTATCACCTTTGTGATCCTAATGTTTTGGATAACATATTTATAGTTAATAGCTTTGTTAAATTTTTCACTATATTTCACCTTAACATGCAATTAAATCCTCCAGACACAGTGATGAAACTGATACATCGAAGAGACAATAAACCATATGGCCCAGATTCTCATCATCTTAACTTTTGGTAGCCCTTTTTTTCCCTTTTTTTTTTTTTTTAATCCTGCAGATAATTCCATGTCCAGTGATTTATAGGCTAATTCCTGAAATATCTCAATATTTGTTGTTGTAGACAGAATGGGCTGCTGCTAATGTCGGTACCATCTGTGGAGATGATTTTTTAATTGAAAAGAATTTTCAGTCTTGAGAATAGAGAGTTGGATGAACTCATCACTGCCCCCTGAGAGAAGATTAATGAAATGAAAACATATCGTACTGCTTTAATACCTGGAGAAGTAATAAGGATGCATCAAGTGACAATATAGAGCATGGTGAGTGGGGGTAAATTGCTTTAACACAACAGGTAAAGTCCATCCAAGAATTAAAAACTGTGTTTGCTGTTTTAAAAACTATTGAGGTATTGACGCTTTGCACCAAAACTCCTGATTACATTTTCTTCCTGACTTCTAACTCCAGAAGCAGAGTTCAGATTCACATTCTCTTGCTCTTGACTCCACATGCTATAATTCATATTCCCAAAATAATCCTGTTTAATTTAGTATTAAATAGCTACTTGCCTATAGCAAAGCCTTGAAATCAAATGGCTGCATGGACATTAATCTTATCCCAAACTGGTGATATTATTTTTGAAAGACAGAAACAAATAAAACTATGCAAATTGATATTCACTATCTAAAATATGAGTTCTGGATTTGTTTTAGTATAAAGCTTACACTGCCTTGACAAGAACTGGTAATTTAAAGCCTATTACATTTTTCCTCAGATTATTGTGCTTTGTATATTGTTAATACATTCTGCATTGCTGAGTCGCCAGTTCTTAAATTGGAATTTATATTCATATTTTGGAAAATTGCCTTTCTCCACAAAGTTCCATAAATTAAGATCTCAGCCCTGAACTCTCATGACGATATTCAAATATGGAAAATATTGAAACTACCTGGCCTTCACCCCAGTGTTTTGTAGAAGGATGACTAATAAGCATTTAAGGCATTATAAATAAGAATTTCCCAGAGTGTTTCAATTTACACAATAACTTTAAATGAAATGCAGAGACTACATTATTTTTTATGGCTTTAGTAAAAAAATAGCACATTTTTTCTTAAATGTTTCCCCCAAACAATTGCATATTATTCATAAAAGTACTGTATTTAAAATAAAAACTTAAATTAACAAAATCCTCTCATTGATACATCATGGTCCCATGAAACAAGAAACAGTACAGCAAATATCTTTTGATAATTTGAAAAAGTTTTTTTTCAATATCCTGTAGTTTTCTTTAAAGTTTACATACAGCAGGAGATTTTCTTCTAAAAATGGATTAACCTGAACTGGACAGACACCATCATTGTTTCCCAATCTGAACCCTGAGCTCCCTTGTCTCATGATTTAACCAAGTTAGTAAAGGAAAACAAATTGCAACAAATTGCAGAAAATTTATGCAATTTATGCAAATTTCCTTCAAACAAATTTAAGGAAATATATGCTGTTTTAAATGATAAATATCTCATTAGTAAATCAGATAATGGAGCAAATATGGAATTTAAGTATTTATTTAATTTAGCTTTTTTGACATTAATACAACAATCCAGTGAAACGCCAATAATTCAGGTGCAATATTTGGAGATCCATTTCTTGAACTAGGAGATCAGAATGTGGGGCATTAATTTGACACTCTCCCTACTACACTCCCTGTAGTAGTGATCCTACTACACTGCTTCTGTAAATGGGAAAATGATGCATTCTGAGTGATGCTTTTCTGTTCTTTTAGTCTTTGAACACATTCATAAGCTACAGAAAGCTGCTCATAAATTGAGGAAAGAAAGCAACCATCTAAAATTTTGATGTAAGACACAGCAGTAGAGGACTTTACTCAGACTGGTTATAATCATAAAGTTGTATGGCACAGTCACACCTTGGACAAAAATAAGTTTTTAAAATCCCATGCTTAGAATATTTCATTTTGGTGTTGTGAAGAATTGCATAGGTACACCTTTCCTTTACTCCCTTTTTTGGTGTCTCTTACAAGCACTTCTCTGGTTGGAAAAAACAAACAAACAAACAAAAACCCAAAAGAAAATCAAAACAAAGCCAAAAAAAATAGACAAACTAACAGTAACTAGCCAGTTGCTCCATTATGATTGCTCTTGGCCCAAAAAAATTTGCAGTTACTCAGCCAACAAAAGTTGTATATGTTTGGGAGTGTTTATTTTTCTTTTCCCCCCAAAGGCAGTGGCCCAGTTGAAACTACAAAAGTAAAGCTGAGATGTGCTACTGGATTTGCAACATCTTGCAATGATTATAAGTCCCAGAGTTAGTATTTTCTAGAGTGGACAACTGTCCCTTTTCACTTGATGTGAATTCTTTTGCAGCCGTGTGTCACTGTGCTGGCACAAGCATGTTTGAAGGTTAGTTCTGTTGAGTTTCTGCTGCTCAGGAAATGCCATTGAGGTGCAAAGGCTGTGAGCAATTTCAGTACAGGGCTGGTGGAACAGTAGCCAGGAGCTGCTGTTAAAAAGACAGCCACACTGATCCACTGACATATATCTTTGCTTTAGTTGACAAAAAAACTCTTAATCTCCTTTTTCCAGGCTTGTCTGCATATGTGCTGGAGGTACAAAGAGCAATGAACCAGAGGGCCAGTGCCAGACCCCATGCCTTGAAAGTCTCTTCAAGCCTTGTAACCTTTCCCCTCCTTGAAGTCCCTACTGAAAACTCATCTCTCACTCAGGCATGTATTATATTACAGACAGAGAATGGCCAGGCAGGTTGGGAGCTATCTAAGAACGATGTGCATCCAGGCTGTTCAGCTGGAAAATCACAGCAGCAGTACTGAGCATCACTTCTCTCTTCAATGCACACCCCAAACACATGTGAAGGCTTTTATGACTCTGAACTGAGCCTCTGTGATGCAGTCATGCCTCCAGAGAAGAGCAAGACCAGCCCTCAGCAGCTGTAGTATTAGTGATATTAGTGTAAGACCATTCCCCTCACTTGGGCTTTTGCTGCCCCGGTTTGCCCTACAACCCTGCTACTACAGAGCACAAGAATGACACTTCCCTGTAGCTTCTAGCACAGTGCTGCCAAATCTCTCAAACAGCCTTGTACCAGCACAGAATAGCAATCAGGTGAACATCTATTAAAGAAGAGCTAATTACAAGCTCCAAACAAGGGAATATTTTCCTTTATTTTCCCATTTGCATGATTCTCAGCATTTAATCTATTTCAATACTTTGGTGAATTACCTGCAGTCCACAGCCTTTGGAAGGGAAAGTAGTTAAGCTTCCAGTGCCATCACTATGGTAATACATAAAGACTCGAACAAGGAAGAAAGGAATAGGAGGTACAAGCCACAGAAATAAACCTTTTGTCCACCATAAACATTGAATGATAATTTATATTATCAACAACAATACTTTGAAAGATATGAAGTTTTGCTAGTAACACATATTTTGGCTTTCACCTCTTCATGCACCTCCACCATCTTTAAAAGTCTGTGGGCTTAATGATCTGCAGTCTGATTCTGCCATGATTTTTTGGGCTTCTAATGGCAACTATTGCAACTTCTGCAGTAAATATAATTTGGTGAACCTAAAAAAAGTAATGCAGGTGACAGGTCTTAAAAACCTGATATTCATTGCTAAGCATTCTGCTGGAAAGAATGCCTCTAAATTTATTTCATTTCCCTGTTTTCTAAAGGAGTGCAGCAAGGGGAAAAGAAGAGGGAAAAAACTAAAAATCATTTGGGGGAATTACTCTATTTTACTGAGTTGTTGTTATGTGCTTTACTTTAACAAGCCAGCTCAAAACTTAGAGGTGGCCCAAAAATGGATGATGTGATACAATGGGAAACTATTCAAATTCAACACAGTTGAAGAATAGCCTGTTACTTGGCAGGTATTTTGGCACTTACAAATACTTTTCCCCCTGCCTTTCTCTTATGCAATATTTAATCTCATTGTAACCTTTTTCCCACTTCATTCTGCTTGTCATTGCCACCTTGCCAGTTGTGTTTTTGCAGAATGTCTTTTAAGTAGCATTTTTATATTTGGAACTTTGAAAGTAAATATTTTTTTAATGTGTACGAGAGTAAGCAGGCTTTAAAAGCTTCCATTTACCTTGGAGAATTTACATTATTTTTATCCCTAGTATATATGTGCAAGAGCAGAGTGACAGAATAACAAATATATCAGGTAATAAATATCACCAGGTTTGCTATTCAGAGTAGTAGAAAATATACATTTCTTAACATGTTTTTTTTAATATGATAATATTAAAGAATTTGAAAGGCAAACCTTTAAAATGTATTCATTTTAAAGAGAAAAGGAAGAAAGGATAAAACTGGCAGGAAGGATAATCACTAACATTTCCTTTTAAGCAAGAGCAGTCTCAAATAATATTGAAAATAAATGGACCTAGCTCTGTTAGTAATCAGTGTATACTTTATGTTCCCTGTATCCAAAGACAGATGTGGAGTGTAATAAGCTTTAGCTATAAGTGCAGAAAATTTGAACCTAAAATATTTTCAGGAACTTACCTCTCACACCTCATTTATTCCAGTAGCTTCTTTCAGCCTTTGCTGTTTGGGGTTGGGTTTTTTGGTTGTGTTATGGTGTTTTTTAGGGTTTTGGTGGTTTTTGTTTTGTTTTGTCTTGTTTTTTCTTTTGGCACAGTGGAGGTGATTAAAAGAAGTCTTTCACCGTCTCCATTTTGAAATTCATGCCCCTGTCATCCTCAGTCTATTGTTTCTACATTGGTCTCTAGCCATTCCCATGTTCTGCTTTTGTTTGGTTTCTTTTGGACTGAAAAAAGAATGAAGTTGACCCAATGAAGGAAATTTGTGGATTTTTAAAGGTGCTCTAAAGCCAGTTCCTTGGATCTCTTACTAACTTCTGACCCCAGAGGAAATAAGCTGAAACAAACAGGACTATTAGTATGGGTTAGGATGATTTTTTCCTGAATCCATACTAGCAAAGATCTCTTTGTTGGCCCACTACTGTACTGTTGGTCTGTAGCTCTGTGGAATGGAAATGGCAGGATCTGTGGAGAGAAGAGAAAGGGCTGCTCAGTTTTATTAGTTATGGTTTTTATGTGTAGCCAGTGAATTCTGCCTTGCCTACTCATAGAATTTTTAAATGGTTTAACCCATATGGCTCTAAACTATAGAGCCATATGAAAGTCAAATTCATTTTTCTGGTGTTTAGATATCAGCACACAGAGTTAATGGCTGTTGGAGCAGTCTCTTATTTTTTGGATGCTCAATCTTGTAAACATCGAATAAACCAAGGAGTGATGCTTTGTACAAATCTGCTAGAGAGGCAGATATTGCCCTGGGTGTTAGCAGAGTCAGAGGTGATTCAGGAAGCAGCTAGAGGTCTCTGGAAATATTTGGCAGAGTTTTCTTTGGGAATTCAGCAGCCTCCATGAAAGCTAGGTCTGTTTAAAAATAACAACTATTTAGCTTAAAGGTTCTCACAACATGAGACAGGCTTTTTGGTCTCTGACTTTGAGCATGCTTACATGCAGCAACATTTTTCCTTTTAGATGGAAAAATGTGCAAGCACAGAGTAAAGCACATGTATTTTTGATTGCATGATGCACTTCAAAGTGATCAGGATGTATTTTAGGAAGAGGAGGCTGTTCTCTAGCAACCACAGTGCCCAGTGAGATCTTTCCAGTAGTACTGGAGAGACAACAGTGGGTATGACAGAACATAATGTAAGAAAGGGGGAAATTTTACTTATTTTATGTAGGAAATTACAATTTTGACTCTCAGAGCAGCTTTATATATAACAGTTCTTTCTATGAAGAAAGTAATTTTCTCTGTTATATAGCTTGAGTGACACCTCTTTTTCAGTCAATCTTTTACATCTCACAGATGGAAAATGCTACTTCTAAAACACAGAAACTTTGCTTTATGGATAAAATACTGTAAAAGAAGTTTGGCAAAAAGCTTTCACATATAAATACTACTGTATACCCTAGAAGACGGCAGAAAGTCAAATCTAGATCTGAACATTCTCAAATTTAGAAAGCTTGGCTCTGAGCAGAGATTTTTATTCTGCTCAGAACATGTTTACCTAAGCACAATCAGAATGAAAATTATTTTACCCCGCTGAAAGTTATAGAAGGAGACTCCATGCATAAACAAGTAACCACAGTGTGAAGTTGGAAATAATTTAAATACAACTTCTTGAATTGTGAGGAGCTATCTTCTTCATCCCAGCACCTGTAGCAGTAAAAATTTAGATCTTCCATAAAAAATCACACTGAAAAAAATCACACTAGTTGAGTTTAATTATTGTTAAAAGGTATTTTTTACTTTAACTCTCAACATGCAACACTTGCAAATTTGTCCAACTGTGTTCCAGTCTGTGCTAGTCCCACCACACATGGGACAAACACATTAGGTGTTTGGGTAGGTCAGTGATGGATAATATCTGTATTACTAAAAGGGAAGCATGGTAAAAATTGCAGCCCTTATCTTCACTGTTATCATCTCCAGCTGCACTATAGGCAGCTGCTGGAGAAGGATGTTCAGTCATTCCATCACTTCTTTTGGTCAACTTTGTGGTGTTGGTTTTGCAGTTAAAGTTCTTTTCTGAACTAAATGATTCAGTGATTCTATCAGTGGCAGAAGCTACAAAGACACCTTTATCTTTGTTCAGTACAAACTGACTTTGAGTATCTTGGTCACACAAAAGAACAAGGTCAGTGACAATGCAGCCTTTTGTAGATTATTTTTTAAGTAGCTCGCTGAGTAAGTTGCCTGTGCAGTTTGAATTTTTGCTGGCTATTCAATTAGGGATATGAGCTGCTCTGGTGATGTGTTCCTCAGGTAGAGTTGTAGCTGCATACTTGCATTTATCTCAGGCTAACTGTGTCTGCACTCAAATGTGATACCAGTATGGATATTAGCAAGACATTCCTAGCAGAGCCAATACCGAAGATGCTGAAAGCAGCATCTTAAGCCACCATTTTGTCCCAGTCCTGGACCCACATGCACTGATGCAGAGGGAAGGTTGCTGAAGAAGCTCTGCACCTAGGTCCTCTGCTTGCTGTTCAGTGCAATCATTGCTTTGCTGAAAACCTGTGTGCATGCGTTCAGCCAATTGCCCAGCAGTGTCTCTGGCTGTATCTCACAAGCCATGATGAACTGAAAGAGTCTGCTGAGAAGCAGACATATATCCATGTGAATCTGTATTTCCATACTTGCTCACTGTCCTAATCCCACTGGCAGATCAAATTTGCTGCCAACTGTCTTTCTGCTACATTCAAACTATGCAAATTGATGTTTAGACTGACAAGCAAAAGGGAAACTGATGGACACACCAGGGACAACCAGGTGAGATGGACTTGGGAGAGTCAAGCAGACTTCACATTCCTGTTTTGTGGCAAGAAGCTGCTGCTGTCCATAGAGTGGTGATGTAAACCATCTGCAGTACTCCACCAGGATCTTTCTATACTGCAGGTACAGAGCAAGAGCTCCATTTGCAAATGCTGATTTAGCACATCATAAAAATGCATCTCTAAGATGCACATTGCCCTTCAGTCTCTTGAGTAAGGACAGATGAAGAGAAAGCTTGTAACAGGTCAAGTGCTGAAAGTTTTCCTGATAAAACCCTCTTTGAAAGATATCATCACATATTTCAAAACATTAGAAAAGAAGTATTGTAGTTCTAACCGTACCATAAATAAGTATTCAAGTAGGTACAAAGAGTGAGAGAAACTTTTTACAAGGGCAAGTAGTGATAAGACACATGTCAATGCTTTCAGACTGAAAGAGAGTAGGTCTAGAGGAGGTATGAAGAAGTATTTCTTTGTTGTGAGGTTGATGAGGCACCCCACAAGGTTGCTGAGAGAAGCTGTTGATTCTCTGTTGCTGGAAGTGTTCAAGACCATGCTAGATGAGGCTTAGAGAAACTAAGATGTTCCTGCTTAAGGCAGAGGGGTTAGAACTACATCTTTAAGATCCCAAATAAATAATTTGATTATGATGATGATAATTCTATGATGTGAAGAAAGACACAGCCAACTGCAGAAATGCAATAAGCAACCAGAATAAATGGTATCACACTGTTCCCTTGAACAGTGTCTTATTACTTAATTAAGGTTAAAAAAAAATCATCACCAATAAATGACGTTTTTCTTTGCAGTATTTTGAGGACCTGTAATTGAAAGTACCTATTTTGGTGAAAATAAAAAATGGGTGATACAAGATTTTGACATATGTTTCAATGTGCAGCAAAACTGGAAAGAGCTCCCTTATATTATAAAAGAATAGAAACCACAGGCTCTGTGTACTGGAAAAAAACTTAGTCACAGTTTTCAACTAAATGAATAGTTCTCATTTTTTAAACTACTGTTACTTAAAGATACTTTAAATGTATAAATAATCAATTATTAATGAGTGAAAACTGATAAACAGATTAATCAACTTCTTCCCCATTCAAAATCAGTTCAGCTAGTGTTTTAATTTCCTATTCAGTTATCAATTGTTTTTTTGTTCTTGACAGCCTGTCTCTTTTTACCATGACCTGTCCTAGATCACATGATTATTTGAAACACACAATTTTATTTAAAAGGAACAGTGCCTTTTAAACATTTCTAGTTTTGAAGACTCTCTCAGAGATTTACTCAAAGCATATCTCTAAGAAAACAAGAATAAACAAATGAAGGAATCATCTGTTAGTTTTTTATAAAACTCTTGGGATTTTGCATCATAAATTTTGAACTTTTGCCATGTAACCAATTTGAGTCTGAAGGAAGCCAGGATTTTTCAACACTTTGGAGTTGATAACTTTCCTACAAATAATGCTAAAACATAAATAACCAGTCTAAAATAGCAGCCACTAAGCTAGTCTTCTTTTGGTAATTATAACATTGTGCAGTGGATCTTGAAGGAATTTGTGCTGGGTTCGGAGGACTTCATGTTACCTAAGAAATAGACTGTCCAAAGACCTTTTATGGTCCTAGGATTTAAAGATGGTGGTAGAAGGGGTGTTCTGGTTCAGTTATAACATATGTAGAGTCAAGCCAGGAGGGCAAGTGAGACCAGGCAGATTGTTAATTACATGCTGGTTTTTGGATTTGGTATGATAGATGCATAGCTGGAAGGGAGCTCTATTTCCAAATGACATTTCTGTGTTGTTACACACTATACATGCTGAAGGAAACCTGCCCAAGTTTCTTGAAACAGGGAGGAAGCAAAAGAGAAAGACAACATACACGTGATGCTCTACAAGAGCAATGCAGCAGACATGATACCAATGTGATCTTTTTGAGATATACAGCAAACACCAAATGAGACTTGTGAAAATATAGAGATAATTTTTGATATCACAGCAGCAGGCGAATGCAAAAACTTCTTCAATTTATTAAGTATAGCAGTTCTCCAATGTGAACATGGAAAGAGAAATGTCACTTTTCTTTTCGCCTTCTGTGAATAAGTAAACAAGTAGAATAAAGTACCTTCCACTGAGCTGACAAGAATGTAGGCATCCTTGGACATTGCAGGGAAGACTAAAGAAACTGTGTGTAGTTGGGTCTTTGTTCCTACAAAGTGGTGAGGATGCAACTGTTGTGTAGAGCCAGGAAGCTGAATTGATTTTCAGCAATGGTTTTCATCAGCTGACATGAGCTCTGGCCCCATGCTGTGTGTTTGCTTATGGCTGCTCCAGCTGGATACAAGGGTAGCTGCAGAATAGGCAAAAACAAAATTCAAGGCCCAAGGCAGAATCTGCAGCTGAAAACTGAACTTTAAGAGGGAATTGTTTATACCATTTGTATTTATTAGACTTATTAGCTTGGGCTCAGTGCCACGACTCATCTCTAACATGCTTCTCAAGTACAGCATACTTCTGTACTTGAGATTTGGTAGTCTAAGGCAAGAAAGGAGAAGATGTGAGATGACTCTGATATATACCACAACATTCTAAAAATCACTGAATTGTGTATAGATACATTTGTAGGAAGATCTTTCAAAAGTCATAGTGTAAATACATATCTTCTAGTAAACAAATAACAGTGAATGCTCATATCATCCCTTGAACGCAGCATGCAATATTTGACCGGGATATAGTATTAGATAGTCCTGTTTCCCTATGGGGCAGCTTTTATATATTCTTAAATGTTAGGAGGTCATGAATAAAAATGGCTGCTGTATTCAAGAATTTTAATTCCCTTTAATAACATGTGAATTGTTCAAAGAACCGCCTAAGACACAGTCCTGTTCCCTCTGCCAATCGAAGTGATTAATGCTCTAGTGACATCAAAGAAGTTTTGTCCATTTTCTTCAACACAGCATTTGGCCTTAAATCCACATTCAATATACTGTCATCCATTAGCTCTAAATTATCCTTTGCAAATAATGGTATGTAACACTTCTCCTCTCCTCTCCTCTCCTCTCCTCTCCTCTCCTCTCCTCTCCTCTCCTCTCCTCTCCTCTCCTCTCCTCTCCTCTCCTCTCCTCTCCTCTCCTCTCCTCTCCTCTCCTCTCCTCTCCTCTCCTCTCCTCTCCTCTCCTCTCC
>QUSF01000001.1:37237428-37280981 GCA_003676055.1 Chloebia gouldiae | reverse complement strand
TTTTTTTTTCTTTTTGTATTTCATTCATTGAATAAATAATATATATTTTTGCCAAAAATTCTACCTAACCTACTTCTTTGATATTAAAAAATTAAATCGAGGTTATAATTTTTCCTGCTACTGTTACTGCCCTTCTGGCATCCATCCACAACTACAAAGAAAGTGCCAAAATGGCACAAGGATGACTTATCTGACCCTTAAGTTTCAGAATTATTTGAATAAGCTTTTCATGGGACACATTAAAATTTTTCTTGGGATTCACCTTTGATTTCTGTGTAGGCTGGTTAGATGTCTCTACTCTCCTGTATTACCTAGTTCTGAACAGTTAACACAGTCACATATTGTTACTTTTAAGGAGGGAGAAAAATAATTTATTACTTTCACTGAAAAACTGAGACACAGTTCATAAGACCCAAGTCTAAAAATGAAAGTATAGAATACCCTCCTATAAATCATATTTTGTCCACTTAAAGTTGTTGTGGTGAAATGGATGAGAGGGAAACACAGAGCAAAGCTTTGATCACTTTGATCAAGCACAGACCACCTATTGGGCTCCTGGGTGCCACTGTGCATCATGCACATTTTCAGATTTTTGTCATAATAGCTACCAGTCATTGTAGCTGAGCTAAAGTAGTGGATGGTGATTAAACATGTGATTGAATCCAGACATTTTAATCATACTCTCTCTATCTATTTTTGCAAAGCAGGCTGCCTGCTTTCCCAGCAGTCCTTATGAATAGCCCAGGGATGATAATTTGCATGCTAACTGAATTCATGTACCACACTGATTGTATGGAACATCTGTTGTTGATTGTTTTGGTTCTCTGCTTTTCAAACTAATATATGAAAATGCAGAAGGTAAAAGGCAAATTAGCATGCCAAGGGCAGAGAGCAATTTGTTCCTTCTCTTTTTGTTGGAACTCTATGTTGTAGCTATTGATAAATATCACTACACTCCTGCTGTCCCTCTGGACTTGCACTAAAATACGGTGCTTTAAGTTGCTGCAATTTTCCAGATGATTTTTTTTCCTTCTCAATCTAATTTTGGCATAGCTTTGGCATAACCACATTAGATGTGGTTAGAGAAAACCCTTTCCCCATCGCCTTTCCCAGCCCACATAACCCACCACTGTGCATCTAGAACTGGCATTTATGTTCTTCTCTAGATAGATGTAAAGGAAGAAGGCTTCCTAGAAGCTTCTCTTGTCCCTGAAGTCTCACTTTGCTCAAAAAGGAAACAATTAATCTTTTCAGGAATCATATTTTCAATCTTCATGGCAGAAACTTGAAATGCTTCCTAATATCATCTGAGGAAGCTGCTCCATGCCAGGAAAGTTCTAAAATAAGAGCAAGTCTCAATACAGAGAAATAAATCTGTATTTCTAGATCCATGATACATCAGGTTTCAAAATAGTAAGTTGAATGGTATGTGAGTGAGAAAATTACTGAGGAGCTACAGAGCTTCAGTGGTAAATTTGCTTTCACCTTGCATGCACTCATGCTGTGTTTGAAGGGAGGCTATTAAAATTGCCAGTGAGATTAGCTAGTTTTTCCTGGTGTCTTTGCCTACTATGTAAGATGTAGGGTGGTGTTTTTTCACTGCAGGAGGAAGAGACAGTATGTCTGTTCATTATGCAGTTTAGTATGTGAGCTATCTGAATGTTTAAGTTTTCAGTCTGCACGGAAAGAAGAAAAATGGCTTGAAATAACCATTGAAAAATATTCCATTAATCCATCAGCAGCTGTTGATTCAGAGTGCAACTGGCTACAAAGATCAGTTGCATATTCAAGATTGCTATAGGAACAGTTATGAATTACATCACTCCAACTCTCCTAAAGTCTGGCTGCAGTGGATCTCACCTTCTGTACTCTGTGTGTGTGAATATTTTACTTGCCTTTGCAAATTTCCAATATGCAGGTCGATCCTGAGAAATACATCTGTGTCCCATTCCTCTGGTGATTCATTCTCATGATTATTGTATGGCATCTTGGCTTTCATTTTTCTCTTTGTCCTTCAGAAGGGACTGTTGTGAAAGAGAAATTGTTAGGCTAGCATATATGAACATGCATGGTCTTTGTGGGAAAGCAGGGTCAGACGCCTGTAGGATCTTTCACGCTGAGTCTCCAGGCATCAGCCCACACAAAGAAGAGAAAAAAACAAACAGGAAAAAGATCTAGTAAAAAAGTGCAGCTGGGCTGAAGGCAATTCAAGCAACAGTGACCTGCATGCATTATCTCAGTCATGCCTTCACTTGCCAAAATGAGTTGATAGGCATCTTAACACTAATGAGAAATTTGGACAAAAACCCTACTGCTCCTGAGATTGTTATGCTTGATATACTTCACTAACTTTGTCATGGACTGAAAATTAATTTTCCATGGACTTTAATATTAACTAGAATGGTTACAAGAGTGAATATGAAGAGTGAGTAGAAAAAAAAACATTCAAATGCTGCAAATAAAAATATATTTTTAATTCACTGAAATTCACTTATTGCTTTCCTGGCAATTCTTTTTAGTATTAAACTGAGGGAAAAAGGATTTTTTAAATTATTTTTTTCTTTCAAGTATTTTTTTCTCTGATCCAAATTATTAATTAAAAAATTGAGAGCTTCGTATGGGTAATCTTAAAAAAATACTCTTTGGTTTCAGTTAATTTCATTGTTCAGATCTGTTTAAAATTGTCACAATGACTTTCAGGTTTCTTACAGACTTTCAGGAAAAATAGGACTGGTCTAAACTACTCATGGGAAAAATAATGGAGAAAAAAGTATTTCTGACAAAATCTTCAGGCCTCCTTTACATATCATAAAGGAAGGAATCAAATCAATCTCTGTCCGTACATCATATTTAATTTCAGAATTGTATTATAGTTTGAATAATAATTTTTATTCTAAAACTGATTAAATGACTGCATATAAATAGTAGGGAAATGAGGATAATAAAATTTATGCTCAGGAAGGAAAAATATGTTCATTAAAATTCAAATAACAGATGCAATCTCCTAGCACAGAACTCAATACAAAATTCAAAATATAACATGGCACAAACCAAAATAGAACTGCCAAGCAAACTGCTTCCTCGTATTCTCTCTTTTCTTAGATGTTTTTCTTTTGATATATATGACAGAGAAGAGCAGCCAGACTTAGGAATTGGTAAATTTTAATCTTCTCAGGTTTTCATTCTTCTCCTGAACTAACTCTAAAATAATATGCACAGTGGTAGATCCCACAATCTTCAGGGTTTTTTGGGATTATCCCACAAATCAAGGCCTCTGCTTTCCAGACAGTACCACAAGATGCAGGAGTTCTGCAAGTTAAATATCTGCTCTCTATAATCAGAACTGACTAGTGGTTGATTGTCATGGTTTGCATCAACTTGTTCATAGTGTAGAGGCAGAGCCACAGAAAGAGCTGGAATCCCTGCTAATTTTCCATTAAGTTAGTTTGGCAGCTCAAGTACATTATACTGTAAATATGCAAACAAAAGAACTTGATTCATGTGCTCCCGTGGTTGTTGGATAATTTAGTAAAGATAGCAAAAATAACTGCACTTCTATAGTCACAAACTGTGCCTGCACAGCCAAAACTTTTTGTCTTCAGCCTGGATCAAAAGAATGCCCCTCGGCAACATCCCATCTTTTTATTCTGCTGGTGTGTGGAATGTCAGCGGTGGAATGTCAGCGTCAGACACTGAGGAGGGGTGTGTTTGTTAACCAGCAGTGCTTCAGAGCTCCAAACAGGATTTTGCACCCAAAAAAGCAAACTTGACATGACAAGTAAGCTGACTATACAATGCTAAGAAATTCCCATTTTGACCCAGATATGTAAGACTCCTCTTTTTTTAAAACCAGCTCCATTCCAGAATCACCATTCACAATACTCAAGATGAGTGGTTTCAGTGCTTGAGAAAAAATATTTGCTTTTATTTCTGCTCTCTCTATTCTTAAGAAAAAGAAAAAGAAATAAATATCAAAAGAACTACCAGATATTACTGGGAGGTTTAGGCTACCCAACATTAAACATCTAAATGTAAGATTAGTTGCTCATAGAATGAATGAAGAGTAGATACTGGAAACCTTTCCCCAGTATAAGAGCTAGGCAAACAGGATACTAATTTAGATTTACCAGTTAAATTCTTCAGTTTATGCAAAGAAAAATATTCCTGGACATAAAAGAGGATTGCTACTCTGTCTACAGAGACTACTTGTGAGGTCCTTTTTCTTGTGGTGGGCTTTCCTATCAGTGTGTAAGACTTTGGACAACCCAATCATCCCTGTAAAGGCAATGTGGTGAAAGATGCTGAGAAGGGACACTTTCTGTTGGGTATCTAGCATATCTAGAATGCTAGAAATGCAGTGCTCTTGTGGAATTTTCTAGTTATGCAGATGACAGCAGCTACAGAGTATTAGTTACACCTGATCAAATGCTCCTCAGAAAAGATGAGGTACAAAGTTCAGTGATAAATTTTATCAGTTGTTTTGATCATTGATCAGGAAACTTCAAGAGTCAGTATGCCTGAATTCACCAAACCAGTCTGATTTGTGTTTGACTACAATGTGCTGAAGCCTATGGGGTTATGTGGGTTAACCCTGGAGTGCAGTTCAACCCCATCTGGCTCTTGGGCTGGGGAAGAGAATTGAAAGGATAAAAGTGCAAAAACTCATGAGTTAAGATACTTAAGACAGTTAAATTGGCAAAGAAAAAGCTGTGTGTGCAAGCAAAGCAAAACAAGGAATTTGCTATTTCCCATCAGCAAACAGGCATTTAGTCATTTATAAGAAAGCAGGGCTCCATCACTTGTAATATTTACTTGGGCAGACCATAACCAAGTTTTCCTCTCTTCTATTTTTTCCCATCTTTTATTCCTGAGCACAACCTCATATGGTGTGGGATATGCCTGTGGTCAGTGGGGTCAGCTGTCCCAGCTGTGTCCCCTCCTGAATTCTTGCCCATCCCCAGCATACTTACTGGCAGGGCTGTATGAGGACCAGGAAAGGTTTTGATTCTGTATAAGATTTGCTCAGCAACAGCTAAAATATCTCTGTATAATCAACACTGTTTTCAGCACACAACATTGCACCATACTAACTACTCTGAAAAAAATTAACTCTACCCTAGCCCAGATCAGTACAGGATGGAATGATCAGCAGAGACTTGGGGTAGCATAACCCCCAGAACATGGAGACTGTCATTGCCACCTTCATGAAATTTCTATTTGAGATTTGTTCTTCTAGCAGGACACCTTCCACTACAGACTCACCTGAATTCCTGCAATTTTCTCCTGCAAATGTTGAGCTCTTATGTTAGATATGAACCATTAGACTTTATTAGCACTAAACTACCCTCTGGACATCCGGGCTGAAGATAAAAATATTCTGCATTTTTTTATCTGGATTAAAAACTGTAGTTGATACAGAATGGGTTCTGAATACACTGAAGGCAGACATGGCCTAATGTCAATTCAAGTTATATGACTATTAGACTCTTCCAATATTCATCACTTCTTAACACAAAGTTTTAGATTGACTTGGCACTGTCATAACATGGCCCTGTGAGTTCAGTCATGTGCACAGCAAACTAAATTTCTCCTACTGTATTCTGTTTTGTGGCTATTTGCTTCCCACCTACTCTCCTTGTGCAAGGGAATACCCCAAGACAAAATCCATTTCTCCAGAGACCACATAGTGTTCTCTGCACAGAAGCAATTCCAGAACTCAATAACAAGTAATTAAAGTTTGGATTCTGGGACAGCAGAACTGCTGATGTCAAATTTTGTAGATACCATCACTACAGGTGAAAAGGGTAAAAGCTATGGAAACCATACCCTAACTGATTATCTCGATACCCTCAACCATTTGCCCTTCTCTCATGTGTACTGTTGATGAGTAATCACCTCTCTGTTATGTTTTAGCTGCATTTTTAATCTATGTTTTCTTTTTAGCCAGGATTATTCCTATTTATTATCTTGTTTGTGAGAAAGAAATGGACTAGTCTAGTCTTGCGATAATTAATGACCGAACCCTGAACTAACATGGTGCATGTGCTGTACTGCATAAGGACCCTTGAATAGGTCAATCTTCACTCTTCTCTCACTTTTTATACAGCAATAAATAATTGAATGTAAAATTCGAAAAACTGAAAAAGACTAACAGAAAAAAAATATTACTTTGCCAAAGGAAACTAACCTTATTGCCAAAAAGGTGGACTACCTTGTAATCTCCTATTCTGACACAGAGATTCCCTTTTTTCAAAGATAAGTAAAAAATATTAGTGAGAATTTCTTTCCATTTAAGTGATGTTAAGTAGCAAAAGTTCTAGCTGTTTTTCCAAATCCATACTGTAGGAAGAGACTCCTCATGAATAACAGAGGTCAGGGAACAATACTGAAAATACTTCAAACTAGTGTTTTCCAAGGAAAAATGCAGTTTTCTACAAACCAGTAAAACAGCCACTGCTTAGAAATACAGTAATATATTTCAGTCTAGGACTTAAGTTTTGGTGGAATGGTGCTGTGAGACTTAATACACAACAGCAGGGCTTGTACATTAAGCAGAAGGAAGACACATTAATTACTGAACATTTTGTGAGGAGCATGCCTAAAAGCAGCTCTGGTGTAGCTCATTGTCTGGTACCAAGGCTTGGGGTTTAGGACATCTGTGCTTGGCTTGCTCTTGTAAGTCCTTTTGCACAGAAGCAGCACATAGCACTCCATGTGAACAAAGCAAAACCAGCTGATTAACATCTGTTGGCTTGATTAAAATCACATAGACTGCAAAATTTCAGGTTCCAGTAAGGCAAGCTTGCTCTTGTAACAAAGCCGAGCATTGTGTAACAAGCTGCCTTTGCTATACCTGCTCATATGATTTAGAATCATGTTTCACACCTGAAAAGGGGGACCCAGGCTGCCTGAACTGATTGTGTAAACTCCCTTTCATGTTCAACCACTAAAAGATATTAGCGAGCATGCCAGCTACTATCCTTACTGCACAATACTGCAATAGAAGTTTAAGACTTTGGTATATTCTGGGGGAGTGATATTTAGGCAATGAGTACATTGGGATTGCCTTGCTGGTATTCAAGCTGCTCATAATGTGATATAATTGTGCTGGTAACTGCATCACAAATGACTGCAGTCACCCTAGAGCAAACTTTGTATCAAAGTAGGTATTAAAATGCAGATGTCAGAGAACGCAGGGGTGTATTTATAGATATCCTCTGCACACTTCAAAGAGATTCTCATGTCATCAGGGAGGGGTCTAGAAATTTAAAGGAGCAAAATAATGTTCTTGTCAGTAAGACTTTTGTCTGTGGTAGACGCTTTTTCCCCTGACGCCTAACTACCAGTTAGGTTTAGTTTTGTCTCTGGTTATCTTGTATCACCACAGTTCAGGTTTAGAACAAAGAGAACTTCAGACAAGGTCAAGTGTTTTACCTGAGCAGCACAGGATGTCTAAACACATGGCACATGAGTGGAAGAACCACAGCTTACTCCATGAACTATTTTTGTCACCAGAAAAAAACTTTTTTTCTGGAAGGATCTTGGTAATCTGTGAGTAAAAAATGAAGTTGGCTGATGCATCTGCCTGAGAAATCTTGTCATCATACTTTGTGTAGGTGTCTGCAGGATGCTATGGGTAAAATAAGCTATCCACAGTGCTGTGTTAGCACAGTGCCATCATCAGTTGCATGTAGGACATGCTAGGAGAGCAAAATAGCCACATCAATTTTGAATCAGCATTAGATCATGTCTGCCTTCAGTTCAGTGTAAGGACATATGCTATATCAGCTTTGGTGTTTCAGCATAGCCCCGGTGCTACAGCCACATTTCAAACATCTGCACATACTCAGTCTCTGCTGTGCACTGCATGGCTATTAAATTAAACAGCACCATCTTAATACTTAAGGCTCTGGTGGGAGTCCAGGTGTTGGGAACAATAGGCCCATGAGAAACAGTCTCTTCTAGATGCAATGTAGAGAAGCAGACATCACTGGTAAGAATTTCAAGAACTACCATCTTCTACCCAAGTGACAAAGAAATGTAAAGGCTGAAATGAATATGCTAAATCCCTGGCACAGCATCAGAGATATTTCTGGTTCTTCTCTTTGCACTAGAAGTAAAGCAAACTCAAACACAGCTATGCCTTGCACAGCAAAGCACAGTATCAGTGATGCAGACTGGTTAACAGGTTTTTCAACTAAAAAAAATATTTATGGGACAATTAATTTTTCTTCAAAACAGTGCAGGAGTGAACTGGGTTGGCATCTCACCAATGTGAGTGAAAGGATGCCATTTTCATTGTGAAATTAATTTTCATTTAGCTGTGTCCCCTAGCTGCTGAAAATAACCCTCTTAAAATTTGCTCTGTGTGCTAGCACAGAATGTCATGTAGCCTGTGGCCAGGAAGATTCTGCAGGTAGACATTATTGTCCCAAATGAAAACATGGTTCCAACTTAATTTTCTGGTGCATCTTAAAGACACTTAAAGTCCTGTGCCTTTCCTTTAACAACTCTCAGGGTGGCTGAAGGCGAAATTGTCACTGCAGTTCCACTTACTGAAGTCACTGGATGATGGTGGCAAGAAATAACATAGGCTGATAAATGTGTTTCTCAGATAACTTAAAATCTTTCAAAAAATCCACCACTCCCTGTGAAGCACATTATCATCACCAGGCTAATTATACTCAAAGCTGATATTCTAAAGGAGTTCAGGGATTTCCTTTTATATAAGAAAGTGAGATGATTAAATGCCCCTGCAGTGTCTATTTCTTTCAACAAGTAGATTTTTGCAGAACTGTTACAGTCTGAAACGTCCCAGATGGTGCTTTCCAGTTGCACTGGAGCATGTATTTTCTGGTAATTGCACAGCTTACCTAATTCCCTTGATCCTGAAGTCTATTCTCTTGTAACAAACTTTTTTAAAGGGAAGCATCTGTTTTATGCAAAACCACACTTACCATTTTGAAGAGGTTGGGATGTGGAGTACATAAGAAGCATGATTTTGAAGACTTGGAGTGAATATAGGGACCCATCTGGACATTACAAATAAAATTTAAAACTTGAGAAAATTGCAAGTAAATGGAAAAACTTGAATAATTGTAAGTAAAAGTAAAGACTGATAGACAGTTAAAGCAAAGATGAGCCTAGAACACACAAAAATGATTTGTAAATCAGGCCTCTGTGTCCTGTGGCCTCTTGTCTCTGTAGACAAGAACTTTGTCTACAAATCTCTGTTGCTTATTATCTTTTTTATCACAGTAAATTTCAATGTGCCATAGCAATCTATTTAATACTTCACTAAGGATTCCAGCTAGTGCACCAATATGAACAATTACTGCATCTGATGAAATGCTTAATCGGGTATGTGAAATGAAAATAAGACTTAAACTTACATCTGTGATAGCAGTATGTTGATAAAAGCAATCACTAATAGCAGAGACATACCTGAACACAAAATCTTCAGAAAAGGAACCAAGGTATGCCTGTGAGTAAATTTTAAAGACTTTTTTCCCAGAAAAAAAGACTGGCAGAAGCTACTGAGGATTATGCAGGGGAAAGGGAGTTTGCAGTTCCCTGGGAATGGGAGGAAGCTCTAAGGAATTATCCTAAGAAATGAACTTCACAGATAACTTCATTGAACAGATTCCTTTCCAGTAAGAACAGCCTGGTGCATTGACAAAACCCTCAGTGAATCTTGATCTCTTTCAAGAGTGCATGGTAGTTTTTAAAGCTTTTAAAGCTCTGGGATTTTTTTGTACTAGAGGCTTTGGATTCGCTGTCGAGCCTGATGGGACTGTGTGTGGGAGAGAAGGGATTTGTGCCAGAGACATGTAGACAGCAGGGTGAGTGTGAGCCAGATATGTCTGCAATGAACAGCTATTTCTGGCTGCTTGGGACAAGGACACCTGGACATCAGCACGAAAGAAAGAGTAATGAATAAAGCTGAAGGGATGAAAACACTCTAAGATATTGCAAACAACATGATATATCTTATTTGCACTCTTCAGTGACTCATGAATAGCATAAAATCACATTGGTAGCTGACATTAGAACAAGCTATAAGTTAATGAACTGACATTGCAATTTTTAGTTTTGAAAAAAAGATTAGTTGAGTGGCAAATAGCCACCGCAACTTTTTGCCCATATATTTTATTACATTCCCCTGAGTAAGGTAGAGGGGAGGCATAAAGTCTAATTTGAAAATGCATATGCACTGTCTGGCAATAAATTATTCAATTAATACTTTGATTTGAATAGTGATGTAGCAAGTACTGGTGAGTATTTTCATCATTAGTGAAATGACAACCTCAATGGAAAAGACAGCACCACTAAAGTAAAATGTCACATGCTTATCTTTATCTAGTCGATGCTCTATTTTTTTTTAATTAAAAAAAGGTTTCAAGCTCACTAAAATAAGAAATCAAAGCCTAGTTTTCCTGCAACAGCACAAATGACATATTGTGCATTTCCTTTAGCAGAACCAAACTGGACAAGGCTGCTTTTGTCCATCCATCAAGATACTTTGTGACAACAGACACAGCAATCAGTTTAAGAATCAGATCACAGTTCTGTGTTTCTTTTGTGTCATTTACCCTGTGTTCTCCACCATCACAAATGAGGTATTAAGGAGTTACATGGTCTTCATCACGTAACCCATAACTCAGAAAAGTTTCTCCCAAAACTGCCCTGAGGACTCCAAGCCAAATGTCAGATCCAGGACACAACAAATACTTTCCTTCATCCTCAAAAAAATCAGGTTCATTGCACAAGAAGTCCATATGCATGAGCACAGATAAACAGCAAGCCAGCACTACACTAGAATTGTGTGATTTCTGCAGTTCCTGTCAGCTCACCTTAAGAGCACTTTTGACCCGACACACTTAATGTGGGCCATGACTTGTTCACCTGCCTGGTAGCCCAGAGCTACAGAGCTACAGTGTCACCACATCTACACAACAGCCACATTTACAGAGTCTGCAGAAATTGTGAGTGGCCATCTCAGTCCATCCCTCTGTAACTCCACAGAAATAAAGATGAGTCTGGCAACAACATGACCTATGCTGGACTCTGTGCACGAGGCTGTTCATAGTGAATGATGTTCTTGTGTCTTAAAAGTGTGCCAAAACCTGCAGCAACATGGGCAAGGTAACACCTTTGGCACAAAATTGACTGGTATATGGATAAATAACAGTCCTAGTTTGTGGCTTTCACGTTGGGGAAGATCTGGCTGCTTTCACAGTACACAGACATGCATCCAAATTCCCTTAGCACCACTGAGGGAGGCCCTTTTTCTGATTTCATCTGTTTTTGAATACCTCAAGTGCAAAGACATTGTTCTTTGTGTAAACATCCATTAACTCTAATGCATGTCTGGACCTGCCCCAGCTTCCTGAATCACCAGCTCAGAAAGCATGAAAGGAAAACATGACAAGTGCCACTGCAAAGTGAACCGAGTCCATCTCCAAAACCATGCAACAGAGAAATAGAGGGGTCTCAAAATATTGTCAAGCCTTTATTCTAAAGTGGGTTCAATTTTACATCTAGGCGATTCCCACCTTTCATAGGTATAGTTAATCTTTTCCTATCTCCCTGATGAATCTTCACTAATTAACTTAATATCTCCTTTGGATTTTACTTTATAAAGCTCTTTTGTGGTTGCCATTTTGGACTATTTGATCTGCACCCTTTTTGAAAGGAGGTATGCCAATAGGAAAGTGTTGGTCCAGATAAAGCCAAGTAAACATTATTAAAGTATTTTTTCTAGAATTCTAGCTAGAATGTTTTTGACTTAAAACCAGAATCATGTTTCTCTTAAGCTCTTATTTTTCACTCTTTTATTGCTACCTTATTTTTTTAACTTGTTTATTACTACTTCAACCAATTATCCTGTACATTGAAAAGGTCTTTTTTTTCCCCTTTCCTTTGAATTTTTCTCCATTGAATTTAATTAATTCAATTATTTGATTTCTGACTTCTCAACTTTTCAAAGGTATTTAAAATGCTGATCCTTTCTTCTAGTCTAGAAGTAACTCACAGACTTTTACTATTTGCATGCTTTGTAAACATGTTTTGCCACCTCTAATCAGCCAAGTTAATACTGAAACTGTTGAGTGATACTGGCTGAAGTGTAGTCCTTCCAGGATCCTATTTACATGCCTAAAAGAAAATCAGAATTAAGTACTGTTTGAGTGAAGGTTTTCAAGCAATTCTGCATCTACTGATCTTAACCTAACTCTGACCTAGGAAAGCCAAAATATTCTTTTCCCATTCTTTATGGATACAGCACATGGAGCATGAATTTAAAAAAAAACAACTTTTCCTAAAGGCAAAATATGTCACTATTATTGTTTCCTGCCTATCCATCACACTACTTATTCAGAAAGTAAGAAAATTAGATTTAGAACTAGCTTTGGCTCAAGCTGCTTTTGGCAGTCTGTTCTGACTTTTTCTCATCATATTATTACTTATATTTTTATTAATGTTTCTTATTCCTTTCTTATTCCTATTGCTTACAATTTTGTTTTGTGTAAGAAAGTGTTTCTGTATCTTTCTGGAGCCCTAAGGTTAAGCTTGACTGATTCATAATTCTTCAGAATGTTACACATAAAGAGTCCATTTAGTCCAGTGGAATCTTTCCGCTGAACACCACTGATAGGCACAACCAGTGAAATTACTTCTGTGATTTATTTTATGTTAGTGAGGCATGGTAAAAGCAGTCCATGATGGCAATCCAAGCTGATGTTCAAACAGGTATACATTTCAGGACACAGAAGAAAATAGGGATTTCTACTCCAAGACTGGTAACCTCTCATATTGAGAGTACTCAATTCCATATTCTAAGTATAACAGGTTTTCTGACACCCTTTAGCTGCAAAAGGTGAACTTGCTCAGATATGCGAAATATCCTTTTGTTTTTCCCAGTGTCAGTCATGCTTTTCTCTTTGAAACTTCTATTATAGTTCCACACGCACAGAGCTATGGACAGCTTCTGCGCTTCAGTTCCCAAAATCCATCCTACTTAAGTGATTTATACAAAGCTTCTACAGATTTTTAGGGAAACCTTAAAACAAGACTAGCATCTGAGACTATAATCACACATCTTCAAATATCCTAGCATTTAACATCACTCATCCTCTCCCTCTGCTTTTCCAAATATATCTATGGAAACAGATAGCCTTGAAGGAACTGTATGAAAATATCTAGATTTTGAGGAACCCCCTGGAAAAAAAGTATCTTTTCAGTTATGTGTTCCTTTTTTTGCTTTGTCTCTCAAGGCAATCATTTTCAGAAAAGATTCCACGGCAGATCAGAAAGTATAGTTCTGCTATGGATTTCTCATTCATACCAGCACTAAATCAGCCATTTTTATCACCAGAAAAGCTGTGTATACTCCAATACATCATGGATTAAAGGAGCAATGAGGAAGCAGTTCAATGTCCAGGATACTTTGGAAAGAGGAAAAACAGAAACATGAAGAAATGGTTGCATAAGAGTCCCAAGCTAATAAACCAAATATAAGAAAGCAACCAGATGTTTTTTCAACCAGATATATAATACACAGGGAAGTCTATTTTCTTCAGTTAACTGCACATTTGAAATGGACTGCAGACTTGCCAATTGCACTAACTTTCCACAGAAGTTAGGTGGAGAAGGGCAAAATCCTGATTCTTGGATTTTTCTCTGCGTGTGCAGTTTATTCTATGGCAATTCATCTGAAATAATTAGGAGCTGCAGCAGAAGATGTGAATGTCACTTGTACAGGAGCCATGTGTCATCCATGTCAGTCCTTTCAACTGACAAGAATCCTGAGAGGCAAGAGAGAAATTGAAAATCATTATAACCATTTCTAGAACCATGAGCTCGCATTTGCATTAAGAAAGAGGGTTTTTCTCTTTGAAAGCAGGGTGAATTTCTTAATATAAAAAGATTAATTACTACTTAGACTGAAGAAATTGCTGAAGGGCACATGAGGATATGACCAAGGGGAATCTCAAGGACCAGGGGCACACCGAAAAGGTAAGTGGTGTGAGTGAGAGAGGCTAGGAGGTTCTGAAAGGAAATGTGGTGCTAGATCAAACAGGTATCAGATAGGAACAGATTTGGATCATAGCAAGGAAGGATGTGGACAGAAGTAGCAGAAACTAAAGGAAAATGGACAAGTAATGGGACTTATGAATCTTATCTCAGAGCCTCAGGGAACAAAAATGAAATCTTATATTGAATGGGAAGAGCATATTTTAAAATATGCACCAAAGTCTGAATTCTTCAGACTCAGAAACACAAAATCAATAGCAAGACCATATAGGAAAGCTCAAATTCAGAAAAACATCTGAATGTTTTTAATAATTTTCATAAATTAGTTTGGGAATAACATCCCTGATTTTAAGAAAAAATTTGCATTAAAAATTATAGTGCACTGCAAAACAGAAATAACTATTGCTGTAAAGTGTTTTCAACAACCTGACTCACATAGAGGTCATGTTAAAAATATAAACTTTTAATCAGGAAATCAGTCTGTAGGGATATGGGGAATTAACTATTTTTTTTCTTGATTACTACATTCTGGCAAAGGCCCTTCAGTAGAAGGAATGTAAATGAACAGGACAAGTAGATTAATTACAATGTATGACTTCCAGATACATTATTATTTAATCTTTGCACTTTTCATTTGACTTTCATCATCAGTCAGCAAAAAAATTTCTTCATCATCATCTGTTTGCGATTTGCAAATCTAACTCAGTTATCATCTCAGACTCCAGAATTCCAGGTTTCCCTGTACTCCTTCCTTTTCTGCCAACAATCTTGATGGAACATAGGGAAAATTGGAAAGCTTTGGCTGGTGAGCAGGGCAGAGCCATAGTTTTTTCTCATTCTACACACAACTGAACATCCCACACTACCCCTGCTGAGACTTGCATGAGGACATCATCAGGGATGATGGCTCTTCTTATGCCATATTATTTATTGCACTGATGGCTCCAGATTCCCTGTGTGAGAGAGGCACTGTATCCAGAGGAAAACTACTGAAGATGGATTAGAAAAATATATGTTCAAATTTACCATTTATCCTAAGGTTAAGAAATGCATTTGTGCCTAGAATGGATTTGCAGTCATTCACTGGACAGAAACTGCAAGACACATTTTGTTGTCCCAGACAGCATCCAAGAAGAATAAGGCAGGCATCAACTTTCCTTTTCCCTCTCTCCTTTGTGTGGAATTCTTTAGAAATATTACTTTGATGTAATTTCAGCACCTGTCATGAGACCATCTCTTCCATGGAGAGTAGGGAAAGTATGTAAAGCACAAGCAGGAACTACAAGACTGTACTTCATCCAAATAGCTATAATTCCTTGGAACAAAAGATGCTCTTGATTTCCTTATGTATCACATACAAGCACTGAAGTTCATGAGTGTAGAACAAGACAATGTAGATCCATACTATTAATTTAGTCCCTTTTGTTTGAATGTAGTCCATATGCTTCTATCCTGTGTTTTCTAATGAGCTCCCCTTAATAGGAGCACACCATGTTTTTTCTATACAGCAGAATCATTAGAATAAGTTATTACAGAGATCTGATACAACATGGCAAATTTTGTTGCTGTCTTATTGTGCAAATAAAAGTGTTTTCAAGCATACAATATTTTCTTCAGTGACTCCATATCATCTATTTTACCTAATTTTAATTACCTGCATAAAGCAGAAAATAGATAAATTCCCATTTATATTTTTCAATGCAAAAGCACATCATATAAAGAAAAATTAATTATTAATCACTGCATAAACTGAAAATTAATGGAAAGAAAACTAAAGTAATAACTTAATCATCTCAGCCTAAGATGGTTCTTTTTGGAGAACAGGCCAATGAGGAAAAATACTTAATCCTTACTTATACTTCTTCTGAAGTCACTGAAAAACTTTCCATATTCAATATCTCACAGGATATACTTAATATGTCAAAAAACTGGACTCAAAATACTAAAAATGGAACTGTTTAAGATGAATTTGACTATGAAGCCCTTTGTTTTGAGAGGTATAGAGAAAACCATAAGAGAGGAAATCATGGGGTTTTTTCCTTCTCAGTTCAACCACCTCTATGTATGCCTGAATACCCCAGGGAGCATCCTTAGCTTACCATATGCAGATTTCTGTACATATTCAGCTAAAGTATCTGCTTCTATGAAGAGACTCGTAGGGGTTTTTTCCTAAATTGTTCAGTTCTTCCATGTGTGGCTCTCAGCACACTCACATAGTTTGGAAAGGCACTCTGCTATGAATAGCAAATGAATATTCTTTGTGCTTTTCTTTCAAGCTGAACCTGGGGAGGAAGGAATGAGCAGAAACAGTGAAACACTAAGTTCAATGAAACTTAAATAGTGAAGAAAAAAAAACCTAATGGCTTTATCGAAGAGTAATGTTAAAAAAGAGAGCAGAAAGTTTTGTGAGCTTGCTGTTGAAAAGTCTGTCAAGAGCAGATGAAGCTAAGTAGGTCAAGTACAGGTCAGAAACTGTTCAGCTTGCACTGCTTTTAAGTTTTATAGAAGGCGGCTCTCATTTGTTAGAAAGTCAATGGGACAAAAATAGCCTCTGTAAGTAGCTTAGGATCAGTCAGTCTTCTTTCAGTATACAGACAGTCTCAGAAACAAAAGCCAAGAAAAAACTCTCTACTATTGTGAAAGAGGATGGTGTAAGTAAAACAGAGGTATGGAATGAAAATGTCCTGTTATATGATCTGGAAAACCAGTAATTTTTGTCTTGTACCTAATGCACCCATGCAATGAAAAGTTCCTGAGTTTGGTTAAAAACCTCAGGTGCACACGAGCCAATTTCTTCAAGTCATTTCAGCCAAGACATACAAGCAATGCCCCACTCTCCTCGCTGAAACACAGCCTGTCTCGCTGTGAACCAGAGGAATTCCAGCTCCTCTCAAAGGTCTTCTGTCTGAGCTTGCAGACCAACCTGGGGAAGTGAACTAACACTTCAACATCAGTAAACTTTGAACAGGAATCTAAAACAAGACTTAAAATTATTTTTTTGCATCTCGCTTGACCCCTATGAAAAAAGATTTCTGTAAATCTCTTGGAAGGAATCCTTCATATGAGAACCAATGGAAAAGCAAAACCCAAAGGGAGAGTGTGAACAAAAATAATAGGATGCAAAACTTCAGACAAAATGGGTTCAGTCATTTTGTGTAAGCACCGCATAAAATCAACATCTTTTATGAATTCAGATTATGGAGGTTTTTAACACCAATAGCATACACTGGCATAGCTTTAAGTACTATTCTAAGGCAACAGGCTTCTCTTGTACAGGCTCATGTAGATTTCAATTAGGGCACATGCAACTGATAATTAAGTGTCATTAGCAACTCTGGAGAGGCTGACTGCCCAGAAGCTTCCTGAGGCTGTGAATATGATGTCTGGGATTTGTGGAGGCTGCAAGATTGGGGACTGCATTCAAAATCTTCCTCAACACTTTCTCTACTACATGTGCCTTGCACCTAAATGATTTTAGACTTTTAACATGATTCATTGCTATCATTGTGCTTTCTTCCTCCACGGGATCTTCCTGCCCCTTTTAATTTAGAATGTATGAAGAAGTGTGCACATGCTTTCACACAAGGAAGTCACAAGATATGCTCAGGGCCCTGTGTGGGGTGAGTTGCTTCGCTTTCTACAGCTCATGCAACAGAAATATCACCCAGAGAGGCACTGAGTGTATATCGGTGTGATATACAGAATGGAGATATTAAGGAACATTTTGTGTAGGAAAAGCCATGTCATACCAGAAAAGCTTGGCAAGCCTGCTGGCTGATGTGGCAATAGACAGGCAGCTGCATTGTTAATTTTAATGAGATTACTCTCAGAATGAAATTTAAACTCGAAACACTTTGGTGACCTTTACTGAGAGCACTGCTTAAGTTGGTAGGTCTACAGCATGCCAACAAAGCTTAAATATGGGTGCTGCACAGTCAGACATACCAAACCTAAATCCTTTGAGTATTTAAAGAGCATTTACTTTATAAACACAATGTTCTTACAAGCACTTGAGGCTGTGAAGTGTCAACAAATATTTATACTGCTGTGGAAAGAGGTTCTTCACACAAGTGTAAGGGGAAGCTTTGGAGTGCAAAGTAAATTAAAAAACAACTATATGTGTGTTGTGTTGCTTCAGTGCTCTACACTCTCTTTGCTTTGGCTCCAATCCAGACTGAAATTCCAACACTCTCCACAAAGGTGGGAAAATGCTGTCTATAGGAATTAGTCTTTTACCTCTCAGACTAGAGCTGCATATAAAACAGGAATGTTTTTTTCATTTTTTAATGGAAAACTGTTTTGCAAACAAAGTCATATAAATAAACAACTCTGCTGTTTGGAGAAAAGAATTATGAAAAATGGCTCCTTGCCACCTGGGTGGAAATCCCATTAGCTACAACAATTCACTGGATATGGTGAAAATGGTAATTTCACACAGTGCTTGTTATTGATCGATAATTGTCCACCAAAATACAAGACAAAGGAGGGTTGCACTTAGTGTGCAAAACAAAGAAAGGAAAGCATGATCCAAAACTGCTCAAACACTGAATAGCTGCACCTCCCAGGAAACTGGCTAAAACTAAACAAACAAAATAATAAAGCAAACCAGCATCCTCACTTCAGGAAAACTGTAATCAAAATCATAAAAAGCAGAGTCTGGTGGTTTCTGAAACACTGTCATGATGCTCTGTAGACTGGGCAACATGTGCAAAGCATGGACACAACACACTGGCTAGACAGGCTCTCCATGCTGCAATCTCCAGGAGAGGGTGAACCATGGCAATGTCATGTCATGGTCCTTTTGAGAGCTGCATTTTTTCCTGCAGTGCACAGCCCACTAAGACAAAGAAAACAATGGAAATATAATCCCCATGAGTTCCTTAGGCAATATAGGGAAATAAATGTTATGTTTTTCAGAAATTTCATTTTTCAACACCAAGGAACAAAAATTTCTGCAGAAAGCAGAGCCTTTTTAATGAAAAATCATATTTCATCCACAATCCAACTTTTTGTCAACAGAGTTCATATGAAAAATCTCTCTGACTGATGAATTTGAGGCCCATTTTCTTAAGAGGCCAGATCCAGTCATGGTATAAATCATTACAGTCCTATCCAGCTCATCACGGTGTTTACACCAGCTCTGGGATCACACTGATTTTAACTGAAAAGACACAAACATTAGCTTTAATTGCCTGTGATACAAGAGAATTATCTGATGCTGAAGCATCAGCAGCTCTTTAGCAATACTTCATTTCACAGGAGTTTTTAAAAAAGTGTAAAAGAACTAAAATTCCAGCTTAAGATGAGTATTTCTTAATTTTATCAACAAACTTCTGAAATCTCAAAGTGTTCCTTCTTCAGGTGCTTTCAAGGGAGGAGAAAAAGAAAGAGCAAATTAAAAGGAAATACTAAAACCACCTCAGAGACTTCAGCCTGAGGCTGTAATCCTGCTTCCAAGAACACACATTAGAAAGAAACCTCAGAAAATCCTTGAAATATCAGGTAAAAGAGTATAAAAGTCATTCATGCTGTGTTTGATGTGGCGCCCTGACGTGGATCTCGGAATCAGTTTTATCAGCTGCAGTTGAACTGAGATGAAGGAGATGATTCACACGCCCTCCCCATCCCGGGCTGGACTGATCTGTGCCACTGGCAGGGGAGAGCCTGGCTGAGGGCCTCTGGCTTGTGCAGTTTTGCAGCTCTCACAGAGTGCCCATAAACATATGTATCTTTAGAAAACGATCATGTGTTTTCAACTTCCTGAAGAATTCTTGTAAAATATAACTGAACCACATTACCCTTTGTCCCGTGCTTTTATTCCACTAATGGACAAATTGGGAGGAGGCTGAGAACAAATGTGCTATTAATTACCGAGATGGCTTTTTAATAGAACCTTGGATGATTGCGCAGCCACTAAACATTGTCCAGAAATTTCTTAATAATGCTAGTGAACGAAGCATTCCTTGGGAGAGAATAAAGATGCCATTGAGTGGGAGGCTAAGTTATGTCAGGTTAGTTTAGGAGATAGCAGACAAAGGGTGTGTATTGTATGGAAGGAATGACAGGCTGTATCCTAGCTGTCCGGCTCCTCCAGCAATGACAGATTTTCTAATTCACTGCAGATTCTCATAAAAGTGGGTGGTCAGTTCTGGTGAACCAAACAGTGGACCTATTGATAGTGGGTGGGAGAGTTGTAATTTCGAATTAACCTGGGTTGATTTAATACAGCAGAGAGTCTTAGTATCAGCATAAAATTAGGATTAATACATTAAATGTTAGGTCAGAATGTTAAATCCCATTGTTGAAAGACCTACATGCTGTCACTCAAGGCTCAAAATGAGGATTTCAGTCAATCAAGGCTACAGGTTGGAGAGTGCCATGCTTCCACAGCAGGAATGATGCATGTAGGAATCAGAAACTGAAGATACTTTCCTGTCTCTCTGCAAACAGAAACTTTAAAAATTCACATTTTTAATGTATCTATGTTCATATTAGTCTTCCCTTCACCTGTCATCATAATGAATAAGAAAATAACCGGCTCAGGTTTGTCCCAGCATTCAGGGAATGATCTCACATTAAAAAAAAAAAAAAACAAAAACAAAAACAAAACCAAAAAATATCCAGTTCATCATGTTTACTGTCCACTTCTGAATTCACTTTCACCAAGGATTTTTGATACACCAAAAGCTATATAGAAACTTATTCTATCCATTGTCATTTTAGTTTCTACTGTGATGGGATTTGAAATCAGGAGGAAGAGAACTGATCTGGCTTGAAGTCTTTCCTGCCAGTAACATATTCAAACAAGCAAACAAACAGGCCTAAACAAATCAAAAAAACCAAAAAACCCTAAAAGTTTGGTAAATTATGATAACTGCAATGAGGAGCACGTAGCATTAAACCAACCAGAGTTGGTAGTGGCAAACAAAATAAAGTAAGTGAATTAATTGGAACTGAGAATAAAACAGAAGCCAGTAAGATCACGTATAAGAAAAGCTCTAGACAAAAACAGATAATCTGTGAGCATTTAGCAATGTTTGCATTTTCACTTTAAAAATTAGGATTAGTTGGAACTCTGTCCATAGGTATTTTACAAAGACATGATAAGAAGTCAGAGGAATTTCTTTTAGCAGCACTCCCACTCTTTCAGAGCAGCTGACAGTCCCTGAGCTCTCAGCACTTTTCAGAGACCACCAGGGGAAGGTTAGAGACCAACAACTGCAAATCCAGCATGCTAAAGTCAATTTACTGTTGCAAAAGGTTGCAGTCCCTGAGCTAGTCAAGATCTTGCAATTGCTTTCCCACCTGAGCATTTCACAGCTTGGGTTGCCTCTGCCTTGACTACACAACCCTCTGCTTACCCCTGTTAATTTTGTAGTCTCCCATGCTTACATTTGTGGGCAATGATTATGTAGTTTCATTCTAAGGAAAAAAAAAATTTCTCATTCACATAATTTAATTATGGGAAACGCAGTGAAAAAGGTCGCTAATCCAGACAGGGAAAATGGGCAGGGTTTTGTAAGGTCATCCTATGTACAAATAATTAGTGGTTAAAATAATTGGCCCATAAGTAGGGTCAAAAATGTGGTTTAATTTTCACATATTTTAGCCTTTTAAAATTCTTTTCCTAGTATTTTAATTTATTTGTCATTAAGTCTTTTTGCTTTATTTTGGTATGTCACTTTCAGCACCATAAAATTAACCCAGTTCTTAGGCAGGTTTAATAGTGTAAGTTAAGGTGTCACTTGTAAAAATAGAATTATGTTTTTTCTTTCTTCTTCCTCCTTTTTTTCTTTTATCATGTAGTGAGCCCATCCAGTATAGCCTTTACAGGTCAGGAGAAAAATCTCCTAGATTTTGTGACCACAGCAGAAAAGCTATTATTTTGTTTGCATTTAAGAAGCTGATGTATCCCCACTTGCTTGCTGTATTTTCAAAGGTTTGTAACCTTCACTCTCAGATTTTAGCAGTGCCACTGCAGGGCAAGTATGTGAAACTAAAAAAACTCACCCATTGATACTGAAGATAGTTTTACTACCAATGATCCTTGTTTCTCTAGAGTACATCAAGTGCAGACTATGCTTTTACTTAAGGAACTCCAATTGAATAAAAATATTTAATGTACTTTTCTTTGTTATGATTTTGTTCATCGTGGTTCATTATGCTATTACAAAAAATATTGCAACACACCTTTACTTTCCACTGAGTTACAGCCTTTTTGCATCTGTTCCACTCACCACAAGAACTTCTTTGATGTCAAAATACACTGTGCAATCCTGGTGTAATATGAACAGCATTTTCCTATCCATCTACAATAGGCTGTAGTACACCCTCCTCTGGGCATGGGATAGCACCTTCTCCAAAGGAGACAGCACAGTCCAATGAAGAATTTCAGACTTAATGAAAAATGAGTCTCTAAGGAATGTGCTTATGAAGGTTCCCAGGTGAGTTCTCAAAATCAGTAAATCTCCATTTGGTCATGGAGAAAATGACAAAATTCAGAAATTTTATATAGATTAGGCATCTAAGCTAAAATTACTGTAAATCTGAGGAACTGAACAGGGAAATCAAGTGCATCATGGCTAATTCCAGTCAAATCCCATCTTTTCAGGCAAGCTGTAAAATCACTCTTTAACTTTCAGAGATAGACCCAATGTTATTATAAGCTGACCCACCAGTGGGGATTTTGCAGGAGTTGCTATAATTTTAACAAAGCTAGATGCAAAGGCTATGCCTGTCAAATGTTTTACCTGACAGCCACAGAGGTGATCCCATGGGCATCTGCACTGCCCTTCCCAAGAGGATGTGTCTGTCAAGATCAGAACTTGTGGTAAAAACTCTCCACTCTGCTGGATTTTATAGGTTTAACTCAGATTCCCTGCAATGTTTTGCCATCAGTATTTTCATTTAATTCCAATATACTAGTGGGATAAATGGAGACCAATCAGTTCACACTGCACTCTCAGTACACTTATTAGACAAACAGGAAGGTCTTTGGTTTCCAACCTCTCTAAAGACTGGAACAGTCTATCAAATGGTGAATGCTCCTTCCAGTATTTAGAATATTAGAGACTATTTAAGTTTTAGGCAATTTTACAGATTTTTGCCCTAAGTTTCTTAGTGAGCCCAGAATAGACATTATGAAAATTTCCTCCATGAGAAAAAAAAAAAGAAAAGGAAAAAAAGGAAGAATTGATAAGCATGAAATGGTTTCCAGATTCATATATGCTGTTCTCAGACCTTAAGTGTTATCTTTGAGTACAACTACCTCTCAAAAAAGGCACTAGCACAGAAATGGCAACTTAAGTACAATGAAGCATCAAGGGAAATACCTGCAGAGTGTGAGTTTGTCTTGAAAAGACAACACTGCTACTAATGTACAAAACAAAACGTGATACATGGGATTGAGACAGAAGTTGCGTTATGTCTAAATATCCTGGCAGTGTAACAACCTAAGCTTGCTTTCTGCCAAGAAATACCTGGCCAATACAGTCTAATAACCTTTCTTGTTTTCTTTTGGACATATTTTTGTAATTGCTTGTCCTCAGGTACAAAGATGCTTACAGGAAGTCATTAATCTTTCATGAGACTATTCTACCATTTCTTAATTCAGAACAATAAAAGCCTGGAAAGGCATGCATTCTCATGTCACTCTCTACTTCAAGGGAAAGGAAGTTTTAATGGAAGATAAATCTGATCAAATGATAGCAAGAGATAATGAAATAACTGTGTTAAAAAGAGTAGTGTAACAGAGCAAAAGAAAAAGCTCTTGAACTTCACTCTTTTTTTCTATGGTACATGACCAGATGGGCTTCACAAAATATTACAACTGAAAAAGATGTGATTAGCCCAGGATTTCTCATTCTCCTCTTCCTCACGCCCCCTCCCCCATCTCATCTCAAAAATCCCCCCCCGCCTCCTTTTCCTCCAGATACAGGAGATAAGAACATTTTTTGTTTGCTATCTGAAGCAGGTGTGGTTGAGCTAAATGTAGAGAAGATGTCCAGCTGGAAGGACCCATCAGCCAGCTGCCCAGTGCAGGCTGCTTAGATAAATACCACCTGTTCCTAAGGAGCAGGGGGAGAGAGGGCAAGAAAAGCAAAATAAACCTAATAGTCACAGAGCTGAAACTTGCTGATTCTCTGGTTATTGTGTATGTGCTTTTGTAGTTGGTTAGTTCCAAAACTCAACATGGGACTCACAGAAATGGGCATATGCAATGTGTTTGAGTCTGGACTATGATGAGATGGTTTCAGACAATCAGGGGAAATAATTTAACTGGTTCTCATAGCACATGTTCAGAATGACAAACACCATCCAGGAGGAACAGAAGAGGATCCACAAAATGCAGTTTCACAGGTACTTTTTAAATTGAGACCATGTTGAAAGAAAACTTAGCTAATATTAAATTCATAAGAGTACTAAGATTATTTATATTCCTCTTGTGCTAAAAATATAGCTTCTACTTCTCCATACATCAGAAATAAAGTACAAAAAGTTGCCATCCCTAGAATTAACAGCCTGCTTTTCTAAATCAGTCTGTACAAAATGCCCTGTTCTTTTATTTAGAGCATCTTACAGATGTGGTAATCTCTTGAGTATTATTTGATCTGAAAGCAATTATTAAGCAGTGATTACAACACATCTGTACTGCTTATGGCCATATATGATTCATTTGACTAAGACAGACTGTTTCCTAACACTGTGAGACATTTCTCTTTCTGCTCAAATAGCCCTGAGGCAAACAACTTTTTTTTTTTTTCTTAGCAGCAGTGAAGCCCTGTGAATGTTCACAATCACTAGATTGTGCTCACAAAGCTAGTTTGAATAGGACTGGAGAGGAATAATTACCCTTTTGAAATGCCTTTGTCCCCTTTGTTACCAGTATTGTAGATGAAATTAGCCCTAACTTAGGAGAGCAGCATGGTCCTGTGCTTAGCATTAACCTGAGCCTGAAAACGTGAACTCTCTTCCACGCCTGCTGCTCTGCATGGCCTGCGTGACCTTCAGTAATTCATTTGCTCTTTTTCTGCCTCAGTTCCCCACGTATGAAATAGATATCCAGCTATAGCAAAGGGAACTTCATTCATATAGTCTGGATCTCATCTTAGAAAACTGACAGAAAATAAATGAGAACAAATACAAAGTCCAAGGGTTTGAAGGTTCAAAAGGAAAGTATAGGTTTTGCAGCCATCGTTTCAACTGCACTTCCTCAACTATTTGTAATACAGAGGTTTCATTGAAGAGGTTGACATTTTTTTATATTTATTGTTTAGATAGTGAGCATATATATACAAAAGATTTTGTGTGTAACAACAGCTACATATCTAGGGTGTAATTTATTTAAAGTAAATGTTTTTATTTAGTAAATTTTGCAACAGCCAATTTTTGGAAAATTTTTCCTTTTACAGTCTTTCAAGTATTACATTCTGTGGAGAGTTAAATTCCATCTCCAGCTTTGCCTGAGTATGATGCAAATGTTCTGCATCTGTGCAAAATGTTTTGGGCACATTCCTGGGACGTGTCCCTTATAGCTTTACGGTGCTCAGTCACCATCAGCAAATCATGGAATGAGAGGTGCCAGAGAAGAGTGGCCAGTTTTTGTAAAGGGATGTCATGCATCAAAAAAACTATTACAGCATTTTAAATGAGTGCCCTAACATTTGCATAAGCCAGAGTGAGTAATAGAAGTAGAAACTAGTGCTAAAAAGTCAATTTTACAGCAAAGAAGGTAACCAGGGATGTTCCCAGGGCTCTGTTCAAAGATGAGTGTCACTCCTAGTTAGGAGTCGCAGTTTGCCCATATCTTTCCCCTTCTCAGACAGGACATTAAGATTCAGGAAAAAAACAACAAAGATGCTCAGAGGAAGAGGAGAGTGCCCAGGTAGGAATCAATAAGGACTTTTTTGCCTGGAAAAGGCATCTGAGGCAGACTGTGATCAAGGTCTACAAAACAAAGAGTGGCATGACACAGATACAGATCGACTGCTCCTTCTCTCTTCCTAACCACAGTCTAAAAGGCATCACATGAAATTAGTAGGTGGCATGTTTAAAGCAGAAAAAAGGTATATAGGTGCACACACACAACAAATAGGTAATCTTTGGAAGTTCCTTCTATCACATGTGAAAGGTAAGAGCTTGCTTAGGATTTAAGTGAAGTCTTTGGATCCCAGGGTCTCTTGAACAAATCTCACAAAATATTTGCAACAGTTTCTTGGTTTTCTTTTCCCTTTCTGCTAGGTTTTATGTAATTACATTAAATGCTTTAGCTATTAGCTGCTCTGCTGAGCCATGCCAGTTTGCCTTTTCTTTTACCTCAAAAATTGAGTAAATGGAGAAGATCATGATTCTGCTCATTATTATTAATAATAATTATAATAATAATGAATGACAGGTAATTTCTGAGCATAAGAGACCTGTAAATTATTTCTGCATTGCAAATACCTTGACCTGCTAAACTGTCCATGTCAACTTTTTTTTAAAAATGAGCTATTCCTTTCCCCTTTCAATGTAAGAAAATATTCTGTAGGACACATTTATAAGGGACACTATTAATATTTTAATTTTTCTGTGAGGAGAGTCATCCATATCCCATTATTCATTATGTGTGTATATGTATGTATGCATGTGTATATATATATATATATGTGTGTGTGTGTGTGCGTGTGTGCAGTAAAAATACAGCTTTTACTCTCATAACTCCCTTTAAAGTCATTAACTTTATCACTAATTTTGACTGTATGAAAGCTAGTGACCAATTCTAATCTAATTCTTAACATCCAAACAAATAATGCACTTCCACTTGGATAGTGCATTTTCCTTTCTGTTTTACCTGTGGCATGGCATAAAGGGAATTCTTTATACACTAATAGTGGCTTCATCTTTCTGAATTGTAAAAAAAAATATTTCCTAGAACTATGGCCCAATAGTCTGAGGCCTTCTTGCATGTCACTTTATCTATGTAATCTGACCATGTACTTCAGTTAATGTCTGTCCCATTTCTGTGACCCACTTACTTTACTAATGTTTGTAAAATAATGACTTTAAGTAACAATCAGCAGCAGTTGCATATAAATGACTTTTAAAAAAAAGATAGAAAAAAGCCCTATAGAAGTTTGCTATTAGCTTATTTTTTTTCTAAGGGCCAAGGGCTAGATGTTTTGATACCATATATGCTGAAGGAATTTGTTTTGTATTTGAAAGATCTTTAAATGACATCCTTTGTATTGCCCTTTAACGGGGTTTGTTATAATTCACACAAAAAATGAATAGATTTAAAAGGTTATTTTATTTTACTAGAAAACACTGAAATGTAAAATATCTACTATACTACTATGTTGTTTTCTAATTATTGTTATTCTGATGTTTTTGTTGTTTTCATGCAGTTTTTCCTGTGGCATCCTTGGTTCCTCTTAACCATGTGTGCCCAAACTCTGAACATGATTCACTTTCTTGACCATCTCCACTGTAGTCCAGTGGTTGTCCAATTTTCAGTCAACTCTAAGTCTGCCCAGTATCTTATAGGTTAATCAGAAATAAAAACAATGATAAAATAATGTGATTTTTTAAATGACTCTTACTACTGTTGTTATTTATTATTATTATTTCTTATTTTGTTGTTGTTACTTAAGTAATATTGATATATTCAAATCATTGTCTTAAGTTGGTTTGTTGTATTATTTTTACACATGCCACAGAATCTTATAAAGTACTTGCTCACTCAGACATAGTAGCTGATTTCACACCGTGGTATGTGCCAACTTCTGCATTTGAAGTGTACATTTGACATCAGAATTAAGCCTTTCCATTTCAGAGACAGCTTATAGCACAGGTAAAATGGATTGGGAGCTTTTTTTTTGTTTCTTCAAATACCACTCCCCAGTACAAGAAAGATATGGATGTAGTGGAGAAAGTCCAACATAAGGCCACAAAAATGATGAATGGGCCAGAGCATCTCTCCTACTGCGACTGTTCAGCCTGGAGAAGAGAACGGTTCAGGGAATCTCATTGATTTATCTAAATACCTGAAAGGAGGGTGCTAAGAGGACACTTTCCAGTGGAGGCAATAAACACAAACCAAAACCACTCTGACCTTCAGGAAACACATTTTCAGAGTGAGGATGACCAAGCACTGGCACTGATTGCCCAAAGAGATTGTGGAGTCTCCATCCTTAGACATATTCCCAAACCTTCTGGACACAGTGCTGGGCAACTGGCTCTAAGTAGCCCTGATTGAGCAGGGGGTAGGACCAGGTGACCTCCAGAGGTCCCTTTCCATATCAGCTATTCTGTGATTCTGTATAAGTTGACAGAATTACAGATCTTTGCAAGGATTTTCATCAATTCTTCCCCCTATTATGTAGCAAATTAATAATTTTACCTTTCATTTATAGGTTGGAAAAGAGCCCTCTATAATGATAAACTACCAGCCAGCTTGCACCAAAGATAGGAATAGTATCCATCTCCTCTGAGCCCAAGGGCACTGCCTTACTCATCTGTAAAACTGGTGTGAACACCAGCCAGAGCAATGGAGGATAGTGCTTTCCAACCATGTATATCTACAGCATGGATGATGAAAAAAGCAACAGATTAAGCTCAGTCTAAGAAGAGATTATCTGTTTTAAAGAGGATATTGTGTTCTGTATGTGTTCAAAGCATGCCTGTGCTGATACTTATGCACTGTGAAGCAGTGGAAGGCACAAGTGAAAATAGTTGAGTTTTCATTTTAAGGTCCTGTCATTTAAATGTACCATTCCATTCCTGTGGGATTTACCAAACTAAGACAAAACGCCACAAAGTAAAGAAATGGAACAGAAGTGTGTGTTAATCACAGTAAGCTGTTGATAAAGCAAAACTTGAAATACCTTAAGGTTGGAATTTTTTTTTAAATTTTGTTCAGGTAAATCACTTCCTAAAATGAAGCAGTTGCTAGTTATAAACATGTAGAAGTCTGTGACAGGTAGAAACATATGTAGCAGAAAAAATGTAAATTATTAGAAATTCCATTGTGTTATTTACTTTGATGCTTCTCAAGAAAATCATGTGATACTTATTCATTGTGAAGTTCTTTGTGCTTGGTTTATGCCTTTTCATTGCTGACTTCATGCAAAAGCTGTGTTACTAACTGGCATGTCAGCCCCTACATTTGATACATGACACACAACTGGAATATTTGTTCTGAATGTTCTTTGTAAATTTAGCCTGTTTTCATAGAAAACCATTTCTGAATTGACACTGGCTTTCTCTGAAGATGTCCTCCTGGTTTCTGAATGGATGATGAAAAAAGCCTCGGCCTAGCAAGAGCTGAAGCTCAGTCAACGATAATTGAGACCCTTAAACCCAGTCTTCTCACCAGCCCCCTACCAGAGTTTTGGTAAGAACTTCTGGACAAATGAGCCATAATTCCTGGCTGATAATTCCGCACTATAATAACTGAAAAAAGTCTGTGCATGCACCCAGCCACCTGATCCTAGCAGCTTGCTCCCAGCTGATATGGAAATTGTGCCTATATGACAAGAGGGGGCAGGTGGCAGCCTGACCAGACATACCTGGTGCAGTTTAAATTTCACTAGTTTTGGTAACCTGGAAGCCAAGTCCAAGAAAATTGTGCTGCTCTGAGATTTATGGGCTCCCCTTAAGGATCTGAACTGCTGCATCTTTATTTCTGTTCGTGCTGGATTGGTTTGATCAGAAGTGGTTGATCAGATAGTCCACTGTGCTACATATCTGACCTCAAAGTGTTTATAGTTTCTTTACAAATACTATGGTAAGTAGAAGAGGTAACTCTAATTCATGGGAGGCCTAGTTCAGGCCTGTTTCTGGATTTAAGTGGTCAGGTCTGATTGAATGGCTTGCAGTCATGTCCTGATTTCTGCAGAGAAGAAGCAATAAGTTCTTGTTTAAGCCAATATGTCCTTTTTAAATCACCGTAGCAATTGAAATCTTTCACCAGGGAGAAAACAGGCAACAAATTGTCCCATTCTTTTTCCTGGTCCTTATGGTAAAGTGAGTTGCCTGATCTTTAGCAGAGATGTTGCTGGAGTATATCACGGTGTGGAAAGGTGAAATGTGTCTAGCACAAGGCAGGGTAATCCATTCCAGACTCATGTGTAATGCAGGGGAAACAGGTGCAAACAATTGAGCTTGCTGTCAGTAAGCCACGGTGATCGCTTTTGATATCTTAATCGTTAGTTGATCCATGTGCAACATTGGCAACATCACTGTCATAGCTGACTGCCTCCTGCACATCTGCAAACCTTTTCTGGGTGCTTCTTGATGTGTGCGTGAGTCCATGAAGTCCTGACATCATGAGAAACTAAATTGGGCATGATTGCTGTCATTTCCGTTTTCCTGCTAGAAAACCAGAGAGTTGACAAATGTCAATAACTGCTAATAGCTCACTACTGTTTGTCAGATGCCACACAGGACAGGTGTGAAGAGAAAGCAGTGTGTTTCTCTGAGCACCACTCAGCAACCAAATCATTTGTAAGACTGCTATCTAATTGCTTTTGCAGATAAAGAAGTTGCTGTTTCTTCACTTCATGACCCCTTGGTAAACATTCAGCATTAAACATGTTCCCACTGTATCTACTGACCTCCAGCAAACGGTGCTGCAGATTTCCTTACAGGTAATAACAATAGTTTGAAAATAAGTTTAGCCCATAGAATAGCTTTAGGTGTAATGCTATCAGCCAACAAATTAGCCGCTTCCTCTCTATTTTCCTGCAGAAAACATTAACACAATTATATATACCTAATTTATGATCTTCCCACAAAACATGACACTGAAATTACTGACACAGGCTGCTGTGGTGGGAGCTCCTGTTTCTACCTCTGTGGGGTTATGCTAGCTTGAGGACAGAAGGTTTTTACGGAGTTCAGTAAGATCTGTGTATTCTGCTTATTTTAAACTTCAATTTAATTTTGAAACAATAAAATGAGGTTGTATCTCTACACAGGGGTTTTTAATCTCATTTGTGTTCACAGCAGGTTTTCACGTGAAAATTGTGTTGCCTCAGAAGGAAGGCTTTTTCATGCAAAAATATAATAAATGCTTTATTTGTTTCATTGATCAAGAATTGTTTTGGATCCGTATTCTACATTATGAGAGTGAATATTTTGCCTGGCTATGAGATATATTTCTGTCACCATTCAGTCAATTAGTTCTTAAATTATTTTGAAGCATTTCTTGAGAATTATACCATTTCAGGTCTGACATTTATTTCATACTATTACATCACTGCAAGACGTTTAGCCGAGCTTCTCCTACATTCGCTGCATATTTCTTCTGACACACTTACTAACTCCTCCAAGAAAGCAGACTAAAGTTACTTGAAGCATTGGATTTTCCCCACTGTTTGATCCTCTATTTTATATGTGGATATCCTGTTTTCCCCACTGATATAAATGAGGTAGGTAATCCCAGGCACCTATCTTCTAACCAACACCACAGTGAAGGCTTCCATGAAGTTTTGGTATTTTCATAAAATGTCTAGAGAGTTTCTGTGTCCTGGACAGTATAAAAAAGTTTTGGGCAATATGGTTGGTACATTAGATAAGACTCAAAAAAAAAAATTTCTCTATTTATTCACCAACAACAACAAAAAAAACCACCCAGATGGGCAAATAAAATCTACAATGATTTTCCCCTGTCATCAAAAGTAATCAGAAAATACAGAAATGGTCCAGTCCAATTCCTTGTTAATACTGTCAACATTTAAAAAGGATTCATTTCACATTTCCTGGCCTTTTCTCATCTCAATACCCACTGCATCCTCATTTTAAAGGTGTCACACAAGTTGGTTCTGTTTATAGGATATTTAATTTCAGTTGTTTCAGAACAAATGTACAGTGATAAGAGATATGTTTGCTTCACATAGGAATTAATAACAGAACAAACTTAATTCTAATAATGTTGAAGATAAGAAAGAGCCTGTGTGTGTTGGAGCCTCACCTTCTCTGTCCATGTAATACCCTAGCACAGAATGACAAAAATTCCTACAGCTGTACATAACCTATCTATTGCATTCTCCATACTGTTATATCAGTCTTGGGGAGGAGCAGCCAGACTTCATGGAGGAACATCCAACATAGTAGTGGTGTTCTTCTCATAGAGTTTGAAATCAGAGCTGAATATGACTATAAGCCATTATTTAGTCTGTCATCCTTCTCCTGCTCTAAAGAGGATCACCTAAACAGGGCTTGAGCAATGTTTTCTAGATTGTCCTAAAACCTCCCCATAAGGAAGATGTTTCCCATTTCTTTTCCTGACAGAGACGGATTAGAAAGAGATACAACTCATGATAGCACCCACATTCAAAGAGAAGGTTAATTATAGCCCCTCATTATATTATATCTCTTCCCAACTTACAAATCCAGATGGGATACCTTTGAGTTTTAGATTTGACAATGCTTAGAATTTTAGGTTGCAAGAGGTGGGTATTTAAATTTCCATATATTTTATAAGACACTTATTTTAATACACATGTATATGTACACATAATATATACATTCATTTAATATACATATGGTTACAGTGTGTATAATCAAATTAATTTACATGTGATCAGTACGATCCAATGCCTTTCTAAAGTCATCTCCCTGTAAATACCTACACTTAGTTCTTCTACTTCCTCCATCTGACCTTAAATACATATCTTATTAGGACTGAGGAGATATGTAATGTTTATGATTGATAAGTGACTAGCTCCTTTCATATGCCAAAAACAAGCAAGTCGTATCTCTGGGATAAGGAGTTGCAGCACCTTCTTTCATCCAGCTTTCACTATCAACAAATGTGGGAATGTTATAGGAGAGTGCAGCTGAACCCTCATTAATACCCACAATGATCATATAATCTCAATAATGAATTCATTTTTACTACTTTTCTTCAAAAATATGCACTTCCATTTCTAGTATTTTCCTACTTTCTATTCAGGAATTTTTCAGAGATTCTCTGTCTTGACTAGGAATGCAAACTGACCTCTGTGGTCCCAGGAAGCTCACAGCTTGCAGTTTGAATGAAAAGTTTTAACTGTGGTTTTGTTTAACAAGTTTTCAAAGGCACTGAGTTTGACACACGCTCTCTTTTTGCAAGTTATATGTTTTTATGTACTGCTGTTTTTACCCATTGGAAAGATTTAACTCCTAGTGGTAACCCTTTGGAGCACCTGGCTCAGGAGAGTAAAAGAAAGGAAAGCTTGATTTATAGAGGATGCCAGTGATTTTCGTCTTGCTGTGAAACTTGGCTCTGTCCATCTGATGCCTTTTAAAGCACAACCATGTGTGAAAAATAATGAATCTTTATAACTTCCTTTACCTTTTAAAACAAAAAGGTAATGTATTTCTTTCAAACACTGATTGCTTTTCTTAGTGTTATATTTCCTTTCAAAATATATTGCTGTATACAGTATGGATCATTTAGGATGGATGTTGATAGGTAATTCAGTAGTACATCCTTCGTGGTTCTATAATATCATAATTAAACACTAAAGCATTAGAAAAACATATCTGGACAGCATGATTGACCTTTGAAAGAAAAGCCTTGTAAGACCAGAAAGAACTTATGTAATTCTATGCAAAATTACAACCATACAGTCAAGGCCAGCTGTTCGCAGTGACATAATGCCACGTGTGTATTCCACCGATCCGGTCACATCCGTCCTCCCCGAACCGTGCTGCAGTTTGCACCTAATCACATCTGCACTTTGGATTACCCACACTCCCCCAGCCTGAGTCTGCCAGTAGCCCACTGGCTCTCACCAGATTCAGGAGGAGCCCCAAGGCAGCAGAGCTGAGGAAGCCCTGGCACAATAGGGGTGTCTCCATCTAGACACCGCGATAATGGAATGGGTTTCTCCCAAACATGTGGCCAGGGAAGTTCTCCTGGAGCCTGTGCTCTCTGCCAGCCCAGGGGCTGCTGGGCCAGGGCAGGAGAGAATTTGCACCCTGTAGACAGGCAGGTGCAAAATTAAGTTAGCTCATATTTTGGCTGAAAATGTGTGGCAGATCATATGAAGAGACTGCCAGCACAATGTATGTGACCATTAAGAGCCTGGTATAAAGGGAGCCAGCATGGGCTGCACTGCACTACTCTTCTGCTGTGGAGAGGCTGGGAGCATTGCAGGCTTGAGGATCCACAGTCAGATCTACCAATCTGACAAATAAGTTTTTGGTTTGGAAGCCAGCTTTATCAGATAAACCCAATAATTTAAACTTACAGAGTAACATTTTTTGGCACATTCATCTAGTGCACCAGTAATGAGACATAATGTCAATATCAAAAGTTGAGATGGAAAGACATAAATGATAGATCAGATGTCTTCAACATAGATTAAAATGCTTAGTCTGGAAAAGAGGCAATCAAGGCAGTAAAATCACAGTCTCCATAATCTTGTGTGATATAATGTTGAATGGAAAGCAAATGTTTGCTGTCACACATGATAGTAAAATTCTGTGACATCAATTAAAATATCTGGAATTATACTCAAAATTAATAAAATAATCTTAGCCCTAACTCTAGTAAATCACTAGAACATAAAGGATGCTGAGACGTTACATGGGATTAAGCAGTGACTGTACAACTCAGGGGGAAAAGCTCCATTGAGGGGTATCAGAAAACCAGATAGTTTGTCTAAGTAAGACCCTGAGCTACAAACAGGCACTGAACTATCTATTTTCACTATTCTCTTGCATCTCTGCAAGCATCTGCCATTTGATGCTACTGAAAACAGAATAGTGGACTAAATTAGCCTCTGATCTCTTTCATACCTATATATTGATATATATTCTTAATTGCACTGCAGGGAAAATGGGGGGACAAAGCAGTTTAGCAGTTAGATGGCATTTCCACCATTCTACAGTGATATCCGGCATGTACTCAGCACAACAAAAGATTTTTCAACACAGCCACATTTCTCCACAAATGTGGAGAAATTACTTTCCAATTTTCTTTCAGTCAAATCCAGTCCTGGCTCTTGATCACAGCTTCAGCATTTGGCCTATTTATTTAAAGAACTTCCTCTCTACTTTATCAGCTTGCTCAACCAGGATCACCACAACTCTCCAGAAACTCCTGTGTATGCAGAAAATGACAGATATTTCCAAATTAAGGAAGCTCCACTGTTGAACCAATAGAAAGAGTACTCTTGAAATTTATCTGCAGGACAGGTTACCACAGCCAGCTAGGCTTCTGCAAGCACATGAGCAATAAGAAATTATCCACAACCTGCAAAAAGTTTGTCCTTGACTTCTATAGCCAGACTAGCCTTTACATCTGTAACTCACATCAAGGAGACTCTGGAAAGAATTAATTGCTCTGGAAGAAGCTGGATAAATCATGTTTTAAATTATTTTTGTGGGAAGTGAGCCTTTTAGTCTATTAACAAAAGGCTTGCAAACTGACCCTGTATTCTATTTATGTATTAACTGAATAGTTTAATGCATTTCAGCTTTTTGTGAGTTGTTCCAAAACAGTCTGTCAGTGGTTACATGAGTCATAAGTCATTGTCTCTGAGAGCTGATTGGATGATTGTAGATTGTAATAAGACAAAATGTGAAAAATAGCACCCAGAGAATAAAGCACTTGAACAAATCTGTGCCAAAAGATTAATCAGTTATGGTGAACTGCTTTAGTTTTGAGAGTTTTCACAGCCTTTCATGCCATTGACCACTCAAAACACATGGGTGACGTGACCTGCAAATAACAGTTAACTGGATTCACCACTTCAGCTTGGACTGTTTCATACTCTACAGACACATCTATTTTATGTGATTTGGGCCAACACATAAAGCGGTTTCTTACAAAACAATTTTTTCATTTGCTCTAAACTGTTAAAGGCAGACAGTAAATGCATGGCCTTGACCACAGTTGATCCAAGCTGTTTATTCTTGCTTCTCATTCAATGAAGAGCAGCTGCACAAGCAGACTAAGTTTAAGAAATACAGCAGCCCTGTTGCAGAACTGCACTCCTGCATCCGCTGCCATGCCTCAGATTTCCCTCTGATGAGCCCCAGAGGTACTCACACACCATACAACAGGTGACTCGGCTCAAGAATCTCCCTCCTAGGGCCTGCTTTATGAAATCAGTGCAAACCAAACTACTCCTTTTCATCCCAGCAGGGACAAAATAGCTCTTCATCTCCTTTGCATTACCACATTGAGCTTGTTGTTGCCATACTTTCCCCATCCTTGCCAGCTTTGGTTCTTCCTGCCCTTGATACAGGATATGCTTTTGCAATTCTTAGCCCATCTGCAAGCCCTGCCATGGGCTGCCCTCAGGACCACAGCCTCCCCAAACACACACACTTGCCACAGCTTGCCCTCAGGACTCCCATGAGCCATGTGTCCACCTTGGATGTTTGCAGTCCACGGTACCCAAGCCATTCTTCCTGTCAGCCCCTTTGACCCTTTTCCTTCAGCATCCTGCCTTAACTGCTTTCTGTCCTTGTGCCAGGGCTTCAGCTTGCAGGTGGTTGTTATGAGCCTTTTCCTCTTGTACACAATGAGGACACTTTTCCAACAGTCTTACCCATCTTGCAGAAGGCTGCCATCACTTAATAGTTATTCAGGTTGACATCTATAATGGGGACATCTATGTCACACATAGACATCTATCTAATCACCAAAGTCAGATGAGATAAAACCCCTCGGAGTCTCTAAACTCTGGAGTAAAACTGTGTTTCCTGAAGGCCAAAGCAAGCACAGAGGATATACAGCCTCAGGGCCCAGGGCTTTGTTCAGCATGACCAAAGCAATCCTTCATAAATCATTATCTTAAAAGCAGCAGTGATGGGTTTTAAATCCTCATTCAAATGCTAAACATTTATATTTTTTTGCTTAAATATTTGGTTCTTTGGCTTCTAAGCCATTAAAAACCCTCTCTTTTAATGTTTCCTTCACAATTTTTGAGGACCTATAAATTTGTTGGGGTTCAGTTTAAATTTAAAGTAACTGGATTCTCATGAAACTCTCCCTGGGACTTTTAAGGAAAACACCAAACATCACAACTGCAATCAGTCTTGAGAAGCAGTTGCTCTGCCTTTCAGAGGCATTTAACTCTCACATAAATCATGGCATTTGAACTGATTCCTTGACTCTCTATTAGTGATTCCAGAACAAAAACCAGAAATGTAGTTGAAATTTAGGCCAAATCCACCACAGGCTGAAGGAAATGGTTGTGAGATCACTTGCACCACAGTGAGGATCCCTGGGGCAGGCGGTGGGAAAGATACTTGTAAGTGCAGCTAGAAACTGCGTCAGTTATACTGACTGTCAAATTTATCACTTTATTTATAACCATGCCTAGAATAAATAGACCTTTTGTCTTTTTAGATGATTTTTAGTACCTGTGTTGTCAGGAGTTGAATTTGAACACAGGGAAAGAAAATTGTCAGCACTTTCTGAAATAAGATTTTTGTAAAAAACACGAGTAAAACTCATTGACTGTTCAGACCATTCATCTTGCACAAAATCATAGAATAATAGAATAATAGAATAATAGAATCATAGAATCATAGAATGATTTGGGTTGGAAGGGACCTTAAAGACCATCTAGTTCCAAACCCCCTCCATGGGCAGTGACACCTTTCACTAGACCAGGCTGCCCACCTGGACTTGGAGGGATGTGGCATGACTAAATTCTCTGGACAACTTGTTCCAGTGCCTCTCCACCATCCCAGTAAAGAATTTTTTCCTGATTTCCAATCTAAACCTACTCTCTTTTAGTCTGAATCCATTCCCACTTGTTCTGTCACTACATGCTTCTGTAAAATATCCCTCTAAATATTTTCTTGCAGGGTCCCTTTAGGTACTAGAAGGCCACAATTAGGTCATACCTAAGCTATCTTTCCCAGGCAGAAAAATCCAATTTTCTCAGCCTTTCCTCATGGAAGAGGTGATCCATCCTTGTAATAATTTTGGTGGCCCTCCTTTGGACTCCAACAGGTCAATGTCCTTCTTGTGCTGGGAACCCCAAAACAGAACACTGCAAGATCCCAGACCCTTGCCTGATTTTTGCCAGTGGTACATAAAACCCTTGGGACTAGCCTTACCTTTTGATGTGGAAAAGAAAACAAGCACTGAGGAGGACTCTAATCTCTTCCCGTTCCATTTCAGACTGAAAGACTTCATTTTTTTACATTATCTGAGATGTGTGTGAGATAGATAATGCTGTGTGATTTTTTTGTGTTCATTGCTTTCAGAATATTGAGTGAGTCTCTGAAACACTGCAGAGAAGTGAATTTAACTTTTAAAAGGCTTTTTATTTACAGCCATTAAGTCACCCAGTGTCTGAATGAAAGAACAGACCACTTAGCCCCTCAAACAATTGGTATTTAATTAGACAGCAGTTGTCCACATCCATTAGATCAAGGGACAATTTGGATCTCCGTTTGCCCTGAAAGCATCTGATAGCTGCAAGAGCTGAAAGTAGGGGCTGACCTGACTTCCTGCTCTTCAGATCAAGAGTTACCAACAGGTCAAAAAGACAAAACTTCAGAGCAAATTATTTGAAGGAATCTGTAGCTGCTCCTTGGAGCAGTTTGCCAGTGGTTGCATTGGCACACAAAGATAAGGAAGCTACAGCTACTACCAGTGCAGATGCAATACTGAGGTGAGTAGGCATAGTAGGCACACCTAAGGATGATATCACAGGGAAGTTATACTACTCAGAGGATGCTTAGATCTAATATAGCACAGATCAGTGCTCCTTGGGACGGATGGGACACAGGTAAAGGGCTGAGGAGTATGCTTAATGCTGCTTTGGGCAACCAGAGTGGCTTTACAGGGACTGCAATCACATCACATCACTGTCTACTTCACCTTTGCTCTATATTTAAGTAGCAGAAATGTGTGGCTAAGTTTAGTGATCTTTGTAGGAATGCTTGGAAAATTTCCACATTTCTTCTTAAATCTATTTTATTACTGTACTTTTATTTAGATTTTTGTTTTATTTTTTGAGTCAACAGATCATATCCCTGGAGGTACATTGCATAATTGTGAAATCATAGAGACCAGAGAAACAATCCCATAAGTACTCCCCAGGACATAACCAACACAGAAATGCAAAAAAAAATGTTCTCCCAAGGCTGGTGCCTCTCAGATAGTTATAGTCTTTAATGTTCTGTCAGCTTCTGTCTTGTACATAAGCCATAAGACACATGGCCTCTTTGCATCATTATTTTGCAACTGCTTTTATTGCTCCATCATTGACACTAGAATTTGAAAAGCAGGTTGGAAGTAAAAACACTCACAGTTGCTGGAAACATGATGGTTGACCTGCCTTTCTTTCCAGTTGTGTGTCATGTATCAAATGTAGTGGCTGACATGCCAGTTAGTAACACAGCTTTTGCATTAGGTTCATAATTTTTCTTTATTCTATAATTGGTCTTCTACCTGTTCAAAATTGTAAAGAAGTAAAATCTTCTCTGCCATGATGCAGGGACAAGAGCAACAACTTGAACAGTACCAAGGAGTTGGGTAATCTTTTGTTTTCATAGGGATTTCACCTTTTTTGTAGTGCGGTCCAAACACAGGCATGGAAAATGGGATAAAAAGTCCTAAAAATATTTTAAAAACTATACCTCACCTAGGTCTCTTCCTCCCCTCAAGACATTCTATTTATTATAAGATTTTCCACATACACAACACAAAAAAACAGTGGAACGACTCTGTTGACACTTCTTTATCCTAAGCCTCTTGGTGGTGAACATGCAGGGGAAAGTGAGAAGGCTCAGGTGATGTAGGTTAAGTCAGCACGTGAGTCATTAGAAATAAGTCTATAGGTAAGGAGTCATTAGAAATAAGCTTATAGGTAAGGAAAGCCTCTCCAGGCCCAAACAATGCTGAGACCCTGCCAGCTTTCTTCACTGCAGCATCCTTCTGCTGTGCCTTGAGCTGGGGACGGGCATGAGGGTCAGTGCAGCGGGTGCTAGCCACCTCAGCAGGAGGCTGAGAATTGTGAGAATTGTGAGAATTACCCTGGCTGCTGTGTAAAAATCCTTGAGACATAAACCTTTCCAGGAGCAAAGAGCTTTACCAAAAGAAAAAGCTGTTTGCATAATTTTTGACAAGTTAATTTTAAAAAATATTTCTACAAAGCATGATTTATTTCTCTTATTCCAGCTTTGGACTGGAATTGCACTTTTAGTTCATGTTTCTCTATGCTTCTAATGGCTTTTGGCCATGTACTCCACAGCTGAACTTGTAATGGTGACTATAAATACTTTCACTAACAGAGAATAATTTGGCTTCTCATGCCAGAAGCCAGAGACTGCCCCTGAGCTACCTTTGCTAAGGTAAAACCTCTGCTCCCTTCCCATCCTGGGCTGATTGATTTCAAAACCTTCCCAAACACAAGGAGGGGGAGTTCTTTGATACATCACATCTCTTTGCCACAGCGATCTGTCTTGTGACAAAGTAAACACAAGAAGATGTCAAAATGTCCTGCTTTCTCTGGTTAACATTATTCACAGTAGATATAGTGTTTATATGAGGAGGTGAAGAGACTTTAAAGCAAAAGGTAAAGTATAATCAAGGAAGGTTGGAAGGTTATTTAGATATATATCAGTTTAAGGCTTTTGATATAACATCATGATGTCAGCTTGGGTTAAACCCTTAAGATTGAGACTGGATATAAGAGGGATAGTCCATCATGGGGAATGGGGTTTCCAGAGATCTGTAAGGTTAATCTAAATTATCCTGGAGATTAGCCCTGAGACAGTGAATGGTTCCACAAACACCACCACTGCTGTCCCAGGAAGCCATGCGATACCTTCAAACCTCAGTTAGCGTTTTCAAGGAGACTAATCCTGAGCTCACTAGTGAGGAGAGGACATAATTTTATAGGTGAGGCTATCACTCTCTCTCGGGGTGAGTTATGGGGCTGGGCTGGCAGTGGAACAGGAGCATACAAGTTACAGGTCAAGCTCTTCAAAGGCTGTCAGCTCAAGCAAATCCACTCTGCAAATTTAAAGCTCTTCATCCTGAAGCATCAAGCAATTTATTCTGTTTTAGAAGAGAAATAAGCTGTGACCCTGTTTCTTGTATTTCTAGCTACTATCTTTGACTTATTATAGTCATCATTCAACTACTTTGTGAGAGGTATGTAGCATCAGTAACATGGAAAAGTTCCCAGAAAGTTTTTGAGTAGTTTGTCTGCATGTTGAAGATGCTAAACTACCTGCTCTTTTGACACCAGAAAATGCAGATTGCTATCTGCAGAGATTTGCTACTCTGATTTAATTCCAGGAGGCTTTCTTAAAATTAACTCCACATGCAGCTGCTGAACACAGGTACCCAAAAAATGACAGTGTCATGACTATAAGTGACATCTGTGTAGGCTGTTGCCCCCCGGCATATGCCTACAGTCCACCTGATACATATGGTTTTCTTAGTACAATATAAACATGGAGTTTTCACTTTTCATCCCTAACTTACTTTATAAATTATACAGACTTCAGACTCCAGTTGTGCAAATATTTGCTTCAGTGCAATTTTAAATGAACACAGTGGATTCCCATTTTTAAAAGTAGATTTAAATGGAGCTGTGGACACAAAAAGGTTTGTAACAAATTAGGAAAACTTGGAGTATGTAGGAAGTGAAATGACATGGACAACACGAAATCATGCAATGACTACAGCTAGATTTTAATTAAACATTCAAATAATATCAGACTACTAGGTACTTTCAAAATCATGTTGTATTGATTATGAGCACTATCATGGTAAGAAAAATAACAGAGAGTAAGAATTGAAATAAAAATCATGTGTAGTTATCAAAGGATTATGCAAATATAGACCAGTGCAGATGCTTTGATTATTTTTATTCAATTGTAATTCTATTTACAATTAATTACAATTAAGTATTGTTAATTGCAAATTCATTAAATGTACTTTAAGTGGTGGAAGAAGAATAAACAATGCATTAAAATTAAGGTAATTTTAAATTTAAAAAATATTAAAACAGCTCTGAAGCCAGGGGGAGTTTGTTTTAAATGCCTAAAAAACTAGAGGCACATGTAACAGTTTTCTATTTCATTTAACTTTCTTGTTTGAAATGGAAATTATGTGGGAATTAAGAAGTAGGGAAGTCTGTTTCTTACTGAAGCATCTATGAGGATGTGCTGTCTTAACACTGTCCCCTGTAAAATATTTTTTTTGTATAAGAACATTTCACACTATTAGTATTCCAAGTCTAGGAAAGAAGGGACATGACAACCATGCCCATTCAGGTAGGTTCACATTTGCACCTCTGTCCTTGTTGCCAACAAACTCTAATTGTCAGCTGAAGTGCCCAAAGTTTTGAAACATGTAGACTTCATTTCTTTTTTCTGTTGAGAACTGAAATTGTCAAATACCACAAAACAGACAGTTGGTTACATTTTCAGCTCAGTTTTCCAGATTCAAAAAATGTGGACAAGTTGGACAATCTTCAAGTAAACACACAAACAGTTCAAAGCACAGACGTAGATCCAAACCAAACCAAGAGCCTGGATCTTAAGGCTCACGTATTTCATGGACACTTGGATCCAGATCCAAAAATCTCAGTGGGCCCCATTGTGCACAAAGGTATGAAACAAACCCATGCCCAAATCACCTTTCTTTTCTTCTTCCTCCTCAAGCTGTGAAGGTGTTTGGCTCTGAAACCAAGCACAGAGCATCATTTCTCATGTTGCTCTGCAGTTTTGGTTGTTAACAGTTGAAGGTAAACAGAGATCCTTTGAGGCTCGGCCAGTGAAAAACCAAAGGTTTGAATAAATACTGTTGACCTGGCCACGATCTCATGAGACATCAGGTCTGTGCCTGCTCCAAAGGCCAAAATATTTCAGATGGCAATAAGAGCCACTTTATTTTTATCAGTGAATACAGTAGCAGTAAGAGGTTCAGCACTTACAGGCTTAGTTTTTCAGAAGTAACCAGTAATTTGGGGTTCTCAGTATGAAACATATGCTTCATTTTTCAGAAAATGCTTAATATTTTAATTCTGAAAATTGGAATATCTTAAAACCACCAGTTTGTTTTTGTTTGGGTTTTAATTTTTGCTTTTAAGTGTCAAGTGACAATTTCCAAAAACATGAAAATGTTGCTGCAGTAGATATAATTTCTGTAAAAAACAGGCAGTCTTCTGCTTTCTCATATCTCCGTAGTGAGCATTTTTTAAAGAGATGTCTACATATTTCTTGAAAAACTCTTTGCTGATCAGTATTGTTAGATTCAGTCTTACGGGTGAGCATCTGCAACGGCTGCTAAACTGTAAAATGTATTAATAAAAAATTAATCTGCTTCCTAGGATCACAGACTTGTTTGGGTCAGAGAGCACCTTAAAGATCAGCTCGTTCAAACCCTCTGCCGTGGGTCCCTTCCAGTAGACCAGGTTGCCCAGAGCCCATCGAACACCGCAAAGGATGCGACACCAGTTAATTCTCCGGACCACTCGCTCCGCACACCCCGAGCGAAGGATTTTCCCCAGCGTCCCGCTCCATCCCGCCGCTCCATCCCGCCGCTCCATCCCGCCGCTCCA
>QUSF01000001.1:37121615-37237418 GCA_003676055.1 Chloebia gouldiae | reverse complement strand
CCGCTCCATCCCGCCGCTCCATCCCGCCGCTCCATCCCGCCGCTCCATCCCGCCGCGCTTCCCGGGAAGGGCGCGGGGAGGCGGCGGTTCCGCGGGGCGGCAGCGCCATCTGCCGGCCGCGCTGGCGGCAGCGCCGGGGCCCGCGGCACCGGCTCGATCCCGGTACCGGCACGGGCCCCGCGGGACCCGGCTCGATCCCGGTACCGGCACCGGCTCCTTCCCGGTACCGGCACGGGCCCCGCGGGACCCGGCTCGTTCCCGGTACCGGCACCGGCCCGTTCCCGGTACCGGCACGGGGGCCCCGCGGGACCCGGCACCGGCTCCTTCCCGGTACCGGCACCCGGCTCGTTTCCGGCACTGCTGCTGCTGGACCAGGAGAGAAGCTCAGATAGTTCTGGGAGGGTCTCACTGACCAACAAGGTTTAATTTACAGATTGTAACCACAAGACCCACAATACCTGGGTTTATAGGCTTTTGTCAATTATATGCTCTGAGAAAAGTATTGAGGAGGTCTTTAACTTCAGTATTGGTCCATTTACAATTTTCATCTGCTATTTTATGCTCCCCTTGTTTCACTGCTGCAAGCAGTTAGACTGTCCTTTCTTATCAGTTCTCCACAAGGCCAGACAGTACCTTCAGAAATAGAGAATAACAAAAAAAATTAGTGATTATTAATATAAAAACGATTCCCTATTTCTTCTGACATTATTCTCCAGCAAAAGGAATGCTGTGAGAAAGGCTTTCTCGTGCTTGAACTGGTGATCAACAAGCTTGGATTTCAGCATATAAGAATCATAAACATTTTGGTTAAAAGGGACCATAGAGATCATCTAGTTGCAAACCCCATGCCATGGAACACCTTCCATTAACAAGTTGCCCAGTGCCCCATCCAACCCAGTCTTGAACACTTCCAGGGATGGGGCATCCACAGCTTCCATGGGCAGCCTGTTTCAGAGACTCACCACCCTCATAGTAAAGAATTTTTTCTAATATCTAATCTAAACCTGCCCTCTTCCAGTTGGAAGCCATTCACCATTTGTCCTGTCACTACATGCTCTTGCTCTCTCAGAAATAAGAACTTAGTGTAGACAATACTTAGTGTATTTAGAGCTAATGATCACTGTATATTAATCAGAAAGCAATGCTGGGCCTCAATCACATATTTATCTGCAGTGGAGCCCTGTTGTTGTCTGTACCCATGTCTCTCCTTTGGCAGCAGTGAGCTACATCTTTCTTCAGAAAGTGCTCATTTCAAGTGTGGGAACAAACTGAATGCAGGGACTGACTCAGTCCTTGATGTTACATGTGAGGATATTACGGATTTCAGTTAAACAGTTAACGAAGAATCATATTTTTTTTTTGACACATAACAATTGCAGCCTTCTCTCAGAATGCCTGCCTGAAATAAAGTTGTTCAGAAAAAAAAGATAAGTGAATGTAGATAAGATTTTTAAATTGCCCTTCCTTTTTTTTTTTTTTTTCTTTTTCTTTTGGCTCCATATTCTTAGCCATAATTATCTGTGCTGCTTATGAATACACATGATCACTTATCCATGGACTAGCCCAGTCATGAAATACTTTTGTGGATTCCTTGCAGCACCAGAAATGTACAGTATCATACCTGAAATAAATTCTGTGCAAAAAGCTTGTCTAAAAAGTTAGTTAGGGCTTTAAATATGATTTGGCATAAAAATCTAAAAATGTTTTGTGTTTTCTCTGCTCTTTCCAGTTTTAGCTGGTCTCATGGACTCTGCAGAGGAAAACCATTCACTGGGATCTGCTCTGCTAACAGTCACAGAGGGATGAGAAAAATGGTTAACATGCTCATTTGTGTTTTCACTTGAGAGGATGGAACATAGCATTAATCTTTTTTGCTACCTCATATGTTGCTGATATTGCACTGTCAGACTATATTAAATAAGTCAGGAACAGTTTAAAGAGAGATGAATATTTTAATTGTTTGGTTGATAGAATTGTCAAGTGCGCCCGGGCACTGGCAGGTGACCAGACTTTACTTTTGTTCTTTTGCCGAAGAATAGCTTTGGGACACTGATCACAGAGAATTTCAGTGATAAAGTGATATTTATATTTTTCAGGTGAGAAAGATTTTCCAGAAGTCCTTCTCCTTTCTTGCTTGCAGGACTTCATCACTTCCCCAGTAAACTTCCCTGCTTCCTCAGAATTCTTCTAGCCAATTTAAGCCACCACCATCATAACAGCTTTTTCCTGTGTGGCAGCACAAGCCATGACAGCAAATGCAGTGTCTGGGATATACTTATTCCTATTGGGCATGTTCCTCTTACCTCCGCCTTGCTATCTCTGATGGACAACCTCAGATGTTGGTGTAAGGCAGAAACCTGAATTGTCCTCAATCTATTCATTCCCAGTTACTCTCCCCAGCCCAACTCATCCTGCTGGGGAATAGCAGTGCTGTGGAAGCGATCACAACCACTCCCTCAGAGCTCTGTGCAGGGCACCTTCCAACCCACTGTCATAAATCTGGGGTCCTGCCAGGGGGATTGCCATTTGCTGCATGTGTAAGGTTAGAAAGATGCATAACATTTTGTAAAGGCAGAAGTCTAGGAAGGAATTTGAAAGAAAAGAATGTGGGCAAGGGATCAGGAATTGCTATCTGAGATATTTACAACTTGAAAACAAAGGAGCTTAGATAATAACCAGTGACAAGCTGAATGCCCTTTCTAAATGACAAGGATAGTGTAAGTCCCCACTACTAATAGTGTTCCCTTCCACTCCACGTATGCACATACATATACCCCATATAAGATCATATACATACACATAAAATCTCACTTGATTTCAGCTATAGCCTCTGTTAAGGATCTTCCACAAAAATGCTGAAGACCTGGAGCTCTGTATCTTTGAAAGAGCTCCAAAACACCATGTTACAAGAGTAAGTCACTTTGCCCTGGAGTAATGTTATGAACTTGATAGTCCATCCAGAAATGAGACCACAGTGAAATGAGGTGATGCTTCGTTTATGTGAAAGAATATTTGTACTGGAGACCAAATTTTTATATGTATATAATCAGCCCTAATAGATCACTATCAAACTAAAGTAAACCTCTTAAATGCTCAATTTGTGCGTGTGTAAATGAAGCTCTGCAGAAAGGCCTCAGGATAGAATGAAGTTTATGAGATTGTAAATGAGCTCTATAAAACTGTTTGGAAATGAAACAAAGAGTTGTTTATCACTTGCTGTACACAAACCATTATGCCTAGTAAGTATCCTGGGACACCATACATTAGAGATTTTTCAGTTTTGAAGGATGAAAACACGCAGTTCCTGTGTTTCAATAGAAACAGACCCTAGCAAATAGTTTGATTTTGAAATTAACTGGAATAGATTATGCTGAAAATGTAAAAAAACAGTGGATCAAGTTCAGTTTGTGTCAGGAAGTAAAATTTTGGTGAAAAAAAAAATCCATATTGTGTTTTAACAGTCCTGATTTGTGCCCTCTTATTTACAATATAATGTTTCATGGGTATCAGAAATCACCAGGACTATTATGCTGTGTCCTTAAGATTTCTAACCTTGACTCTGCTGTAGTTACCATGCACTAAAATTTTATATATTTATTACTCCTGGTCATTCTGTATGTATGTAATTGCTTTATAGAAAATTTATGTCATAAATTAACTCTCGGAAGACCAAAGTTTAATTTAAGAATCATAATAGGTGTGTGCTGTGGTCACAGTTACCTCTGGGGTTTTTGTACAGAGTGAATCATACAATACTCAAAAGAAGGTAATTGTACTAGACCTTTATTTGTGGTCTTGAGGAGGAGTGTGCCGACCCTTCCAGGCATTCATCTTCCTTTTTTTGACCCATTTTTTCAAGCTAGGAAATTGCTGTTTACCTTACTTCATATTCATAAGCTGAACCTCTCTACAGTGCCTCTATTATAGCAGGATCTGTTGATGAAAACTATCATAATAAGCCATTTTGGTGGTTTGTTTTTAGAGTTTGCATCTGTTGAACTGTTGGTAAAAATTCAGTTAAGATTCAAAATAGAAAAATAAGTATGGCACAGATGTAGGTTGTTGGGGTTGGAACAAAGAATACTGATCTTTACACTCCAGAAATCTAACCCCAGCCTAGATGAAGTATTCTTTAGTCTCCTATTTAATTTTCACAGATCTGTTTTTATAAGAGTCATGGTCTATGGAAAGATTTTTAAAATATAAGCATGCATCTATCCATATTAAAACACATGAATGTACATAAAACTATGAAGAGCTTGAATCAGAGGTTACAATGGTTGAAAATACCTATTTTTTCTTTCTCCTCAATGAACAGAGCACAGCTTATGGAGGGGAAATATTAATTTATCTATTTATTTATCAACCAAAATTGTTCAACCAGTTTTAAATTCAGGAACTTTCTTCAAAGAAATGCAGATTTAATAGCAAGTGTTCAGCAAAAGTCATTGTAGAGGGCTGTCCCACAGCCAGACTTTAAAGCCTTATTTATTAACACTGCCAGTGCTCAGGACTTCCCCTTCTGCCCCAACCAAAATGTCAAGACTTTGCACCTGGGATTTCTCCCACAAGTGCTCAATAGCTGCCTGGATCCAGAAGGAAATTGGTTTATGGCAAGATCTTGCAGGCAGGAACAATGTCCTGATAGTTTTCTGTGCATAAAGTCTAAAATGTTTCCTCTGTACAAAAATGCAGACAAAGTGAACGTGAAGAAAGAGACTTATTGCAGGACAAACTCAGGTTTCCATATATCCTAAAAATTATAATTTTTTTCACTTTGGCAAACAAAATGAAAACCCTTCATTACAAAATGAATTCATCTTTCTTTTAAAAAATTAAAAGCTTTTCAGCTGGGTTGGCAAATTAGATCTCATGTCTGAAAATGCATATTCTGGCTTAGGAAACTAGGTTTTTTTTCCTTTCAATAGCTGGCATGTTCTGACAAGCAAACAGCTTGAGCTAATATTTAATTAGGTAAATAGAACATTAGTGTTGGAGCAAGAGAGGCTGGTCAAGCATTTCTGACTCAAGACAACCTCTTAGACACTGACCAGAAATTAACTATTCTAAATGTGGATAAATGCAATATGAGGTGTTACATATGCAATATTATTTATTGTTCTGTTTGAAGTTTGGGTAACAACTGTAAAACTTGTGTGTGTACATATGCATGTACTTAAAATAAACAGTTAATGAAATCAGGATACAAATGTTGCTGCTGATCTCCATATATATATATATATATATATATATATATATATATATATATATAAATATATATATATATAATGGGACAAGCCAAAGCACAGTCCTCAGGTTTTCCAGACCTGGATCGAGATCCAAGTGCTGTGGCTCGTGCCCACCCCTACTTCTTTTCAAGGAACTCATTCATCAGCGGTGTGGACATTTCCCTGGACTTTATTTTAGCTGCCAGAGATTTTTTGGCATTTTGTAATAAGACTAATTGCAGTGCATGTGAGCCCCAAGGAATGAAGACACTTCTCTGTTTTAAAATTAGTAGCTGAGTCTGCCAAAGTGACATACAGAAATATTCTGCAGGGCAGATAGAAAGCTCAGTGAGAGTTTCCAAGGCCACACAACAGAGTGATGACTTTTTCAACTTAGCAAATACTGTTTTCCAAAATGCTTGTCTTCTTCTTATTCCTATGGGGTGCTGCAGTAAAAAGAATTAGAGTGAGCAATTCTTGGACTTAATCACTTGATTTCCTAGGACTCTGATGAGCTTTCATCTCTTTTTTACTGAACAGCACATCTTTTCTTCCTTTTTTTGAATATTGGCTCCTTGGCTAATAAAATTTTACAAGTGATTTTTGAAAACAAACAATACTATATTATCCCTTTTTTCCAACTAATGAAATAAATATTCCATCAAAGAGACTTTTATGTTCACAGTGGCAGTTCTCAAATGACTAGCATGGTATCATGTTCAAAACAGGGCACGGTCCATTTTTACAGTAGATTTGCTCAATCACAGTTACTAATCGGATTAGTACTGCTTTTATGTCTGACAAATTTTTAAAAGTTGGGGGTCATTAAAGCCCTTGCACATATAGAGAGCCTGTAGTGCTGGGCTGTGTTTTTCCAGTTAACCATTTCTGCTTTGAAAAAAAATCAAACCTTGTTTTTTTAATGCATATAGAAGCTAAGTTGCTTTTTCAGACTGCAGTGCTACTGAGCATTTAAATCCATTGCTCAACTTAGCAAAGCACATGCTTATGTATGGAGTTAAGAGAAAAGTAGAAGAGGCTGAGTGCTAGGGAGGGACTCACCCATGCTACTACCCAAAACAAAAACTTTCCCTTGTGCTTTGCTCTTCCAACTCAACCACACTCAAGAATGAACCCTTACCATCTGAACTGCAGCTTTTGATATTACTTCTTCACAGATCCTGTCAAAAGCTCTAATAAAAAATATTAGGGTTAGAATTTGCTGTCATGAGCTTGAAAGGGAATTCTCTAAGTAGTTAAGAAGAAACTACATGTACCATCAAAGGGCTAACTTGGCCACAAAAAGACTAGGTTTTGCTTGAGAGGCTGAACTCCAGTGACATCAGATGGCTATTCCAGTTCTTGCACAAGGAATAATTCAAGTCTTGTTTGGGTACTAGGTGTGCATCTCCCACTCACTCCAGCTGGTCCTACAAATTGCCTAGGGAAACAACTGCAAGGCTTTTACTATAGGAAAGTCTAATGTCCTCTATCAGAGAGTTGGCATAAAGCTCAAATAGGATTAGACCTGTGTCAAAAAAGGAAGCAGAGAAAGCAGACAAAAACAGGTAGAAAATGAAGCTTGAACTTTCATTTCTTCTTTCTCCCTGGAGCTTGAGATGGGAGCAGAGAGCATGCAATACCCTTTCCAATAGTTAGCGCAGCATTAAAATTGTTGGGGTAGTTCTGACTGGCTCATTGCTGTACAGGCAGAAATGGAATGCAAAACTGGTTAAAAACATTCTAAATATTCCAGGTGTCACAGCACCAACAACAATGAACAGTGCCTGTCTTTACTTGGAAGTCAAATTGATTTCAGTTTTAAAGGCTACTACAGGAGCTGATATCTGCAAATACTTCCACTGCTGCCTCCCCCAAATGCATGCAAACAAACACCTTTCATACACTTATTGAAATAACTTAGTAAGCCTTCGGGGTATAAGCAGAGATTAGATTTCTTAATGGATTTTTTTTTTCTTAGATAAAGTAAGGTATTTCATTTTTTTAACATTAATCAATTATGACAGAATAATTCCAGTAGAAACAGATGCACCAGAAGAGAAAACAATTAAAACAGAAATTGAATGAAATATAGTCTATGTTTACACATGCTCTCTATAAATATTAACATCATGAGAAAGTGAATTAGTTAGCATCAGCCAAGTCAGGAAATGATCAAATTAAGTTTACACATCATAGCTTAGACTCTGTCCCCTGGGTGCATGCATTGCTGTGAGATCTTTGGTATGATATCATATGTCATTTTCCAAACCATGAATTGCAGTAGCATGAATTAAAAAAAAATATAGAATTCTCATCTCAAATAAGTATGCAATGGAGCCTTACTGCCTGTATGTCAACTCTCCTTTGTAAGGGAAAAACAAAATAAAGATAAAAACCTAAAAGCTGATATCTCGCAAGATTGCAAAGCTCTGTTTATCTGCAGAGTAACAAGTGAGCATATAAATATAAATCCAGTTTGCTATTTATTAACTGAGATATTAGGTAATCTATGGAAGAGATTACTAATGTAATTATGTGTCCCTTTTATGGTCATGATTCATGTCTTCTCAGTGGAAAGCAGGAGAATTTTTCATTTGTTCTACCCCAAATCATTAATTCCTCAAGAGTTCAGAGCTGAACACCAGATGACACCTACAGAGATTTTACAACTATTATTAATTCATCAGCACTTCATAAATTAGTATAAATAAACTATACAGAGCAACACACTGACAGAGTTATACCTTCAAAGAGTAATAATCTCTATTAACATGAGGCTGCTACTATGCAGACACTGCAAAATACTGAATTTTAAATAATATATGTCATAAGGTCATATCATGTGGCTTTTCAGCAAAATTAAGGCTCAAAGATGTTTTGCCATTTATAAACAAAGGTAATGATTGCATTTACAGATAATCCCAATTAGAAAAAAAACCTAATTTCTGGCAGTGGCACAACAGGTCTTCCAAAGACTACTTGTGTGCAAGTTGCCAAATACATGAACAAAACCTCCTGGATAAGTAAGTTTGTTTTAAAGGAAAAGTCACAAAATATTAAATTGATCCCTGTTGTGTTTTGTTAGTACAAGTTCTTAAATCGCTTTTAAGGCCTCATGTGAGAACACCAGCACCATTACATGCCGTGATTAAAGGGCAACCTGACCCAAAAAAATAATAATTCTTTAAACCAGGGTATGATGAGAAATACTAATTGTAATCCTGAAGACTCAGGAGCTTTTATTTAGGGGCACAAGGAGTAAGTTTCAGACAGAAAGTCACCAAACTCTTTGAGCCGAGGCCAACTTTGAGCCAAGGTCATCTTAAACTTTCAGAGTAATCAATGGAGACCCAGTCAATGAAGCCAGAAGAGAATTTCACCTTATCCTAAAATAAATAAACGAAAGAGTCATTCACTCTCCTAAAGACAGATGTTGAGAACTGTTTGAGATACTCTAGGATACTTGGGACAGAAACAAGGGAGGCTGGGCCCAAGACCTACAGAAAATCTTTGCCTTTCAAGAGCAGCAAATGGTAGCCTGGCGAAATATCCTGGAGCATCAAAAATGTCAGTAGATGCACATGATTAAGCAAGGGAATCCCGTCTGTACTGCACAGTGAGTTGAAGAACTCCCTTTGGAGTTACAAGTTTGTGGACTAGACAGCTAGTGTGCATATGCTAGGGTACTGGTAAGTTTAGGTAGACACCTAAATCCCATGCACTGTGTCATTTCCATAGCTCCTAACTAAAAGAACAGTGTCCACATACTTCTGGATGTCCACATACTTCTGACTGCCTTAGTAAACTCACTGAGAGCAGAGAAGAATATAATCTTAGGAAGTTATTTGCCAAACACTGAACAATGAGGACCCTCAGAGAAGAAAAACACTGAAAGCATTAACTTAAGCATTTCATGTGTTTTAAACTCTTGGCATGTTACTAGTCACACTGACCCAATTTATTTATTCTTCTAAAGCAAAAATAAACAAACAGAAATCCCCAGGTCTACAACATGAAGACACTAACAGTGTCTTCATTCATCCATTTTCAGAAATATGTGGGGTAAAAGTATTGGCAGTAAAATTTACTGTGAAAATGGTCAAACAATTTGGGCATAAAGAAGTACCCTGGGAAGAACTTTACTTCTGATTCATCTGTTAGGTTGTCTCTAACTCAGAGCAGCTAGCCCTACAGTAGCATAACACTTTTCCATCAGGAGGTCAGGAGGAAAGGCATTTTTCATGCACACATCACCAACCCAGACCGCTGGCCAAAAGGGAGTGATATTGATGCACTCTGGAGCAGGTTTATCTGACTCTTAATCAGAAAGGCATTAGCCTGACACAAGGGTCAAAGTAGGGAGTATAAAATGCACTCATATAGGGGGGATGTCCGTGATTTCCAGAAAAGGCTTGGAAAACGAGAGTCTGTGGCATTTCCTCTAATTATTTTTATTACCAGGTTGGACTTCAAAACAGCAGCTCAGGAAAAGAAACAGTGAGGTAAAGTCTTGACCCAACTGAAATCAATTGGAATATTATTACTGACCTCAGAACTTGAGGTCAGGAGGACAGGACACAGCTTGACCCTTTTTTAAGTTTAAAAGAGTACCTGCTTGTTTTGAGCATATAAATATTATAAGATGGGCACGGATTAGTCAGTGAGACTAAGAAACCTCCTTGTGACTTCCTGTACAAAGCAGAGGTTGTCAAACCAAATACACTGGCTTAGCTCACTCCTGCTGGATGTTTTCCTAGATTCTGTCAGGGCCCTGGCTGCACAAACTGGCTTCCATTGCCCTGAGCAGCCTCACCTGGGACACACACACACACACACCTTCTGCCCATAGCATCAGGAGCCCATTTAAGTTTGGCTGTGGGTTTTTATTAATAACTACCAGGTCTGTGTGGTAGGAATCCTTTTCTCCACCTCTATTCCTAAGCATGGCTTCTTCATGGACATCAGACCTGGGCAATAGCCTGGGTTTTGCTCCTGACTGGTGTCGCTGGCTGGAATTTGGCCCTAAATCATCATTTTAGCTTGTCAGAGACTACCCAGAAGCAGGACCCTCTTCATGTCCAGCTTTCTAAGGAGAACAAGAGTATTCATAATTTTTGATTTGCTGCCTTTAATTTCTGTCTCCCTAGTAAGATACCAAGAAAGTTAGATTCAGTGATTGGAACTGAAACATTCAAATCACTGTGTTTCCCATTTGGTTTATGTTTTGTCATTTTTACACTGGTAGGTGGTTACCCATCTGTCTTTAGTGTGGCTAATGGATGTACCCTTAATGGAGGCTTATTACAATGTGGATCTCTAAATATGCAGTTTCCTGTCACACTGCAATACTGACAACATGCCAAAGATTCTGAAGAACTGCCTGAATGGCAGATTCCAGGGGTTCATAATCAGTGTCACAGCATCTAGTTGGAGGCCTGTGACTAGTGATTTGCTCCAAAGTTAAGTACTGGGCCTAGTATTGTTTCACTTATTCATTGATGACTAGGATGAAGGAGAAGATGACTCTTCAGCAAGTTACCTGGCCACAAAAAGCTGGAAGGAGTAGCCAACACCCCAGGGAGCTGTGTAGCCCTTCAAAAGGACCTGGAGAGGGTGGAGAGATAGGCAAAGAACCATCTGAAATTCCACATCAGCAAATGCAGTGCCCTGCACCCAGGGAATAACAACCCCCTGCACCAGCACAGGCTGATCTGCTGGGAAGCAGCTCTGCAGGGAAGGACCTGGGGGTCCTGATGAAAAACAAGCTGATGTGCTGGCAGACAGCAAGGTGTCCAAGAGCCAGCAGTGAGCGTGCCTTTGTGGCCAAAAAGGCCAACAGAATCCTGCTCTGTTAGGAAAAGCATTCCCAGCAGATTGAGGGATGTGATCCTGCTCCTCTACTCAGTCCTGGTGAGGCTGTATGAGGAGTGCTGTGTCCACTTCTGGGCTTCCCAGTACTAGAGGAACATGGAGCTCCTGGAGATGGTCCGGTGAAGGGCTACGAAAACAATGAAGGGACTGGAGCATCCCTCTTACGAGGAAAGGCTGCCAGGGATGGGCCTGTTCAGTGTCAAGAAGAGAAGACTGAGAGGGAACTTCATCAATGTACACAAGTATCTGAAGGGAGGATGTTGAAAGGCTGAATCCAGGCTCTTCTTGGTGGTGGACAAGAGGTAATGGGAAGAAATTGATGCACAGGAAGTTCACTGGAACACATTGCCCAGAGAGGCTGAGGAGTCTCCTTCACTGGAGATACTCAAGAAACATCTGGAGATGATCCCGTACCTTGTTTTCTAGGATGACCCTGCAGGAGCAGGGAGGAAGGTTGGACCAGACAACCAACTGTGGTCCTTTCCAACCTTACGCATTCTGTGGTTCTGTAATGACAAATTTCAGTGACCCCATTATGTGGAAAACTCACTACCAGTGCTAGAGCTTCACCTCCAGGTCCTGTTCCTGCATGCCCAGTACTTGCAATGGACTGCAGGTAAGCATCTTTTAGACTTGTGGTGAAGAGTTGGGACACGTTTGTAATAAAAATGTGCCTTTGAGGGCTATTAAATGTACATTTAATAGCCCTCAAAAATTTATATTCTCTAGGTTTTTGTTTGTTTGTTCCCCACGCCTCATGCTCAATCCCCACAGTAGCTGAGTAAGCCCACATAATCTCTTAACATCTGCTATATCTATGGCAAGAGCTTTCATAGCATATGTGTGTTTCCTTTTGTTTTAGAAGTGGCACATCTCTTTGATGCTCTTTTATTTGATTATTTTTATTTGCTAATTTTGTAGACCTGTAATATGCCACCTTTCAGTTCACTCTAGTTAAAAGAATTTTGAGAAAACTTTTCCTTTTCTGTGAAAGTTGTGAAATAGCTTTGACTGTCCTTGTCTGTCTATAGAATCTTTTGTAATCATTCTTTTCCTGAGATGGGAAAATAAGAATTGCATTCAATATTTGAGGTCAACACATTGTGAAATTGTAGAATGGTGCAGTACTGCTGCAAAAACAAGACCTTCATAAAAGCGTTGAGAAATAAAATTTTATCTTAGTTTGGAGTTCAACTGCAGCTTTTCCAGCTCAAAGAGAGGTCAGACCTACTTAAATTATTATCCCATTCAATCAAACAGCTGTTCAACCCTTGATCTGTTAGACCAAGTCTTGGGTAATAAGGGATTGAAAGGTTTCTCTAATAATCCAGAGATTGCTGAATAATCCTAGGGTAATTATAATTCTTCAGGTAAATCCAAGCCCTCAACCCATGTTTATGTAGCTAACCTTCACTGCTTAGCTGCAGATGTGTTTAAGCCCATGAGTTAAATACCTCACTAGAACTTCTCTGGTAGTTTGCAAGGTCCACTGAACTTCTTGTCTAGGGGAACTGAAATAATTTAACTACAGAATCAAAACAAGAAAGCTAATAATTCTTTATCCCACACTCTGACATAAGTGACACTGATGTCACTTTCTCCACATGGCAACTTTTCTTTAAAAATTTAATGTTCAGGTTTCTGCTACCTGACCTTTTTTGGACAGACACCACTTAAATGAACAGAATTACTTGATAGGACAGGGTGGGTTGAAAACATACCATTACCTGTGTTGTAAATTTCTGTGGATAAAAAACAGAAATTCTACTGCTGGCACTGTTAACCTCCTATCTTTGTAAGCCAAGAGAAAAAGAAAACCCTGACAGTTAGAGGGGGAGTAGAGAGAGGAGTCATACAAAAAGTTGCTAAAAAAATTCAGTATCTGAAATTATTTTTGTCCCTCTGTTACATTCCTTTCTTTATTAAACACTTGGAGAATTAATTCTCAGAAATGGAGAATGCTTTCTTCACAAACCTAACTTCTAACATTATTACCATGCAAGGAAATCACCATACCAATGCCCTGGTGCCTATTTGAAAAACTACAAAGACTTTCTTAGCAATTCTGCTAAGAATGTGTTTCTAATGTAAACAGTTTTCAGATTAAAATAGTGCCTAGGTAAAGACAATCAACTGCACTATTAATGCTAGAACTGCTGGTTAATACTTTATGCATGAGGGATATTAGTTGGCAGGCAACAGACCAAGGATGTCAAGGAAGGATTAGGAGAATGAAAAGCAGCCCCCACACTAATGGTGGCTTATACAATACTGCCCCTCCCAGCACAGCAGCAACCATCTGTTTTCATTATACAAATATTAATATTTTGTGTTGCTTTGTGCTATTTTTGTTGGTGTCATGTTTGCTCTGTTTGTTACACCAGAAGACAACATTGGCAGAGGTAGTCCTTTTGCAGTCAACTACATTGCCAAGAGTACGAAAGGTAAAATACTTAGGACAAAATAAATGCAGGTTATACAGACATATATAAACAAGGCTATAGGAACACAGAGTTAAGTTAAAAAGAAGAGAGGTCAGTGGCTCTGGAGTCCTGGACTTACTGACCAAAACCAGACCATACACATGGATCAGTGAAACATTGTGGGAATACTTTGGCTGAAGCCCAAAGGCCTTTATCCACTCTCAAACATCACCACATCCACAATAAAAAACTCTCTGGGCCCAAGGTGCCCACTAAGCAGCTCACTGAAGTACACTAATGCTTCCCTTCAGAGGGGTTTAAGGGTTTAGAGGAGCTCCCCAGGTTCCTGCCCTTGCTGCATGGTCATTCTGCAGCTCCTGTGGACACCTGCAAATATGGAAGGTGTGACTATTCAACCTCACTCTGTAGGAAGTTAGGGGAATAGCAGTATCAGGAGAAGTTGTGTGATGGAGCAACGATATGTAGGCTGAGATTTCTCACAAACCATTTAAATGAGGAAGATTTCATCAGGCTTTTCTATTAATACATAGGTGTTGAAAGCCTTGTAAAAGCTACAGTTCTTTCTGGCAATTGGGTTTCTTTTATCTTTCTCAGTTTTACCTGGAAGTGTTAAGTACTGTGGCCTGCTCAAGAGTAACAATGCCACTTCAGGATCTGGGAGATTTTCTTGGTATGTTTGTTTTTTCAAGTTCTCACAGCCCAAAAATTCCAAGCCAGGAACATTGCTGAATGCTGTAACTGTAATACGACTGCATTTAGGGAATTTTCACAACTATCCATGTGCCTCCACGTTTCCCTGCTTCAGCAGGAGGATTGGACTATATGGATTTCAGAGGTCTCTTTCAGCCTCAGCTGTTCCATGATTGTCACAGAGCTGGATAGAAAGAGAAGAAGTAATAAGTAAATTACAAAATTATGTCAGGGGCAGAAGTGCAGCAGTGGCTTTGGCATAGGCATCAGAGGATGGAGAAATCACATAAAAGAATGAAGGGGTAAGAAAAGACTGGAGAAATGAAGATGAGTGCACAGAAGCAGTAAAGGGGATGAAATGAGAGATCAACAGGCTGAGATAGTCTTTCTCTCTCTCCCCTACACCTCAGTTTCACTCAGGTGGTACATATTGTCCTACGTATGCATAGGCTGCCTGTTTCTCAATGAACAGCAGCAGGAAGCTAGCTCCTGAACAAGCACAAGGTGAGCCTTCACAGAAAATGCAGGAGTGAGCAGGACAAGGTACAGGCAAGCCTTCTCTGAAATTATTTCTTAATGGTTTGGGATGTTTTACATTTTGACTTCTCAGGCTGTGCTCTGACTGCACAGAGGATTAAGTGCTAGTGAATTGGACTTGCTGAAAACTTGCTTCTGGAGCTCAGCAGGCAGTTGGAGAATCCAGTCTTCTAAAATTCAGGAAACAGGCTTTTTTGTTTGTTTGTTTGTTTGGATTTTTGTTGGATTTTTTTTTTTAAGCATAATGCTATATTGAATGGATAAATTTATTTCTCTGGGTAACACTCATCAATTTTCTGAGATTATCTACAGCAAACTGTTATCAGTAACTACAGAGTCTCTCCAATCTACTGCTGAGAAAGCCCTTTTTTTAAACAAAAATTCGGATGGAGGTTCCTAAATCACGTAGAATTCTTGGCTAGGTGTATGGCTGTCTGATATAAGATACCACCAACACAATATTGTTGGGACTTTTCTAAGCAGCAGATTTATCCTTGCTTTGACAGTCACACATTTGAAAATTTTATTGATAAACAAAAGCTGGAAGACCTAGTACCTTCCTCAAAGCACACAAGGGTAAGCAGCCATTAACCAGCAAATAAGGGGCCACCCACCTTGTATGTGTATTTTGGTGACTGCTGAACCTCAGAGGTGCAGCCCACTTTGGTGAGAGAAAAACAATTATTGCCCATAACAAGGCCTGCAAGTTATTAGTTTCTATTCTTCCATGAATAATCCCTCATTATCAAGAAAAACTCAAACAAAAATTAAAAAAACCTTGTGGGTTTGTGTTTTGTTTTTCTTTCTGATTGAGGAAGGCCACACCCAGCTGCTTTAATTATACTTCTAAATACATACATGTAAACATTATTTTTTTGGCTGGGAGAATGTAAGTGAGAAAAGGCTTTATAGGGTTTTATTTCTCTCTTCAAAGAAAGGAATAAATGAGTTACTGATAGCTATTGTTGTCCACGTCTGATTATAATTATAGATGTTAAATCACTAGTAATAATTTTATGTTCTTTTTTTCTACACAATAGTCATTCTTGTTTGAAACCACCATGCTTATTTATTCCATGAAAATACACTGTTTAACACATCACAGTAGAAATGGACATTCAACTTGAAATAGAACATTGCTTATATTATGTTTTTTTAAAATGCTGTTGATTGTGATATCTGATTGCCAAAGTACACACTCATTAGCTTATGCAAGTTCCAATAGTGTCATTTCAGAAGTTGATTGTAAGGAATTAGGCCATATTGTGTGTCCTAGCCTTTTTCCCTTGTGTTTATGTAACTGCTGTTCAGGTCTGCAAACTATGAGTTATGATGCATTCAAAGTCATGGTAGAGAACCCAGGGAGAACTCACCAAGAATAAATTGCTTCCTCTTTTCTTCTCAAGTGAGAAAATACGGCCATATCAGCAATTTGCACCAAAGCAACACCTAACACATAATACCATACAAAAGGTCCTAACTTGGGAACCAAGTTAACAAGGTTTTGCCTAACTAGACTTCATCCTGTCAAAATTCTTGCTATAGTCAATGGGAAAGGGCACCTGTAAAGGAACATTTACCACATCCTAAACATGTATCAGGGCAGACAGGATGGCAGTACCTTAGTGGCTTTTTCCTTCATTGATTTTAGAGAACCCTATAAACCTAACATACAATTTGAATTAATTGTCAGAAGTTTGAGGTAAATACCAGCCTACAAGTAAGGGTATCAATACCACTCAGATAACTCTCCCACACACTCGTGCATGTGGCAAAGCAGCACAGAACTATGTAAGCTACTGTTTTCTGCTTTGGAGTGGTGATAAAAGCAACTGTCAGGTGACTACGACCTAGTCTTCAAAATCTAAGTTTATAAATGTCTATAGGTCAGCAAAATACAGCCCAAAATAGATGGAAGAGACCTGTAGTATGTGATCTTTCCGTGTCATTGTACATTTTCCATTTTTCAGAGTCCAAATTACAAAAATACTCTCTTCTCACTCTGCTTTTTCATCCAGCTAAACAGTATGACAAAGACCTGGTGGCTTACAAAACAGTCAACAGCATGCAGTCTCCATCATGGCAGTGCCGTGTATCTCCACACAGCATAACTTCAACCACACAAATGCATTTCTTCTCTCAGTTAAATAATTCAATGTTCACTAACGATGCAAATCTTCATGTAAGATGTAGTTTTTGAAAAACCCCAAATATAAGCACAGAAAAATTATAAAAAGCTAACAGTACTTTTATGAAGTGCCTCAAACTTTTATGTGAACACACAGACAAATTTTGTTGAACAAATACTTGCCTTTGAAAAGATGTTTTCTATTCATGAAAACAAATCTCTGAAGGAAGCCAGGCCTTAAAGAAGACAGGAGCTGAACTTGGATCTTACATTGGAAACCAAACCCCCAACGAGCGAAGAACAGATAAGACAATGCTTCTGCACAGAAATATTTGTTCTACAGTGCACTGAACATGAGTCATTAAAAGTCAAGATATTATAAGATATTAAAATTTTATTTACAATACAAAAATACAAATTTTACCTACAATACGAAAATATTACAATATTAAATTATAGTCTGTGGACACAAGAAATAATCCATTAGATACATTCAGCAGTAGCTAGAGTACTGCTTAACAATTTTGACCCTAAACTTGAAGAAGGACATGGTGAAATGGAAGAGAAAGCAATAGGAAGAACTGCCAGTTGGAAGAAAAGGCAAACATGATTACGTAGTTTCCGGTGTTTGTCACAAGAAGTCTGAGAACTTGATCATGATCTTCAAACATAAAATTCTGCTTCATGGAAGAGGGTACCTGTCTGCTCTGCAAGGCATGGAGGACAACAAGGGGCTGAGACTGCAGGAGACAGTCTCAACATAAGAGGCTTCTGACTGCGAAGACTGTGTAAACCTAGTTGACTGGAATATTGTATTTTTCAGAACCTGTTAGAAAGTATCTGCCAGGAATGGAACAAGCACAGTGATCCTGCTGTAGGACAAATTACAAAATTATGTTTGAGGTCTCCTTCTGCTCTATTACAGCATAACATGCTTCAAGTTAGATTGAATGTATGGAATACATTAAGTGAAAAAAATACCAGCTCCCACTTTCTCTATCCACTACGTCTTTTCCTCTCTGCTCCTTTCTGCAAAGCACCTGCAAACATATAGCTTTGTCATTTACTTTCTGATAGCAGCCAGGAAGCATCCAGTAACATTTAGCACTTTATTTTCAGCAATTTACCTATTGCCTACAGACCAAAATAGTTAACTGTATCTTCTCTAGGCTCCCACTAAAAAATACCTGTGCTAAGTCAGAGAGACTTAGTTCACTTGTCAGTGCTGAGAAGAAAAGCATTACAGAACTTTACCACCAGCTTTTTGTTGCATTCCAGTTGCAACAGAGATATTCTTCTAAGCATATCCTCTTCACCTTGACAAAGAGTCTACAAGTAGTAATTATAATTATAATGGCAATGATATTGACATATTTGTATTGAGATTAGCAAGAGTTTCTGTGGCATGGACATGCACTTAGAAATCTTCCTATTCTTCCTCATTCTAATCTGTTATTTGCATCTATGTTCACTGTCAGAAATAAAATATGGAAACTATAATATAGTTATAGGAAGGCTAGTGCAGTTTGTATTTTCAACAGTTGTTAGCAAGCTACATTAATTTTGAAGCAACACTCCCTATCACACCAAAGTCTACATTTTACTAAGCTAGTAAACATAAAACTTGCATAGTGGGAATCTTCAGTGACTTTATGCGTTATATGTTAGCCAACTGGAGGTAAATGAACATTTTTTGTTGAAGGTGGTCTCCAAGCTGCACTCCATTCAGACATCAATTGAACAGCCCATCTGCTTTGCTATTCTTCTACTAAAATTGTGTAAAATTAAACTAAAGTGCAAAGGAAATAGAGAAGAGTGCAAAGAGGTGCAACAGGAAAATTCTTCAGTTGGAATGAATTACAAGTACATGTATTACCTCAGGTTCAGACGAGATACATTGTTGAACCTCTAAAGCTTACCATGTTTTTGGAAGAATGAACATGTGGGGAAACCTGTGGGCAGAATGTAGGTAAGCCTAAGGAACTTTGAGCTGTGTGCATGCTTCTAGACTGTGTAATATAAATAGGAGATGTTAGTTTTGAAACAGTCTTTCAGATATAACACTCAATGGTAGAAAAAAGAAATGGTACTTTCACGTGTAAATATACAAAGCTTAATGTTTGGGCTTGAGGCTTTTAGTGAGAAATATGTACAGTACCAGCACCAAGCAAGAGGTAGAACTCAGCTCTTTGAAGGGTTAAAGTGAACTTTAAGTCTTCCACCGATCACCCTCTGGTACTGTATCTTCATAAATTTCCCCCGTTTATGGAGTGTTTTTGATGGCAGGCAATTCTTTGTTGAAAGTTAAGTGCTCTTTTATATGAATAAATAAAGAAGGCTTTGGTTTGAATGAATACATTATTTTGACAAATGTTTATTGGAAACCCAATTATGGCTTAATAAATCAGTACTATCTGTGGTACATCAGGTGAGCTCACCCATGCCATCAAATGGCACATTGAATATTAGTAGGATAACTAAAACAATTCTGTTGGATGTTGTTCTTCTTACCCAGGTCTGACAGTAGTCAAAACAGGAAGAAATTGTTTATTAATTTTATTTAACTTATTAAAATACTTTTTGTAAGATGTAATGGGCATACTTAACACAAAAAAAAAAAAAAGAAAAAAAACATTTGTTTTTAATTTGCTGTTAGATTGCAATGACAAGGTCAAGCGCAATGGATGAACTGAGTGGCAGCTGAATTTTAAGGGTAGTTGGGAAGCAGAAAGGATATATATGAAGTCTATTGTTTGAACTTTACACCCAGGTGAAGTGGAGCTTTATTTTGTCTGAAGCGGTCACTGGTGATATGAAATGTGTCTGGAGTCAATTCATGTGCTTTCGGAGTTAGAACAACCAGATGAATGAGAAGCCGTTTTCATAGCTGTGAAAATGAAGGGAATCGAGTGAAAATCTTGAACTCAAAGTCAAGAGGAAGGAGACAAGTTTAAAGTTAATTTTTTTTTTATTCTTATAATATTCCCCTGTAGATGAAAGTTTACAGGGAGCAAACCACCAGGATTCCCATCTCTTGAGGTCCCCAGACTGATGACAACAAAAGAGAGACATATTGGTGGAAGGACACTGAAGAGCTTTAAGATTTATGAAAAGAACCTAAATGGTTTCCCAAAGGACCATTTCCAGGCTTAAGATATGGCTAAATTTATATCCACTAGGACTTAAAAGCCTAAAATAAGGATTGAAACTGAAGTAATTTGGTTTGGTGAGCATTTGAATTAGAATGATATAAATAGTCACCTAGATGTTTTTCTTACCAACTCAACTTCAGTGTAATATTCTTCTTAGGGGCACAGAAGAGGGAGTGAGGAGACATAAGGAGAACAACAGAAGGCAACACAAAGTTCAGCTTTTTTCCCCTGAGAGAAAATGAGTGTTAGGAATTGGCCAGAGAGATGGCAATGAAAGACTTCTCTTTGGAATTTGTCAGTTCATTGAAAGGAGAAAAAAAATCACCAAGACAAATTATTTTGTTACACCAGAAATTAATTTTCCTCAGGACCAACTCAGGCTCCAGATTTCTGGCAACAGGCAGAAAACTTGGAGGTCCCAGGGCTTAATTGCTCACACTAGAACTTAAGATCACGTATTTCCCCAGAGATCTGTTTCTTAGATCTTGGATAAAGTTTGAGGTCATCTTCTAAAAAATAGCTAGACAACATTTTGTCATTTTCTGCAAGATAGAGATAATATTCTGTATTTTCCACCATCCGTTACCCTAGTCCCTTCTCAGGATTTTAGACTGACAAACAGCAAAAGTGTGGGAAGCCATATAAGGATTGTCTTCACTATTTATAATACTATTTTTTCCATAACGAAATAAAAGCAGGCATGCACTTTGCTGCCAAGGACACCATCACCAGTAATAAATATTCTGCAATAAAGAAGACAGAACTTAGGACAATCATGGTGCATGAAAGCCTTGGGCTTTTTCTCCTTACCTAAGAAGATGTTCCAGGGCTAGTAAATGTGGATATCTCTCTTCCAAAGTAAAAGAAGTGAAGGTACTGGTTTTTATACCAATTTTAGTAAAACTAAATTACCATTACTTTGTCTCATGGATTGTGCTTTTCTGTCTTAACTTGTGGACCACATTTTGTTAGCCACAAGCAAGAATGAGGGATTTTAGAAGTAAACTCTTTCTCACTACACCAATTTCTCACGTGCAGCCTCAGAAAGGCAGACCATTCAGTCCAAACTATGCACATAGAAAATAATTTCCTTGAATAGGATCAAGAAGATGTACGTGGTTGGCCTGGTAGAGAGAAGTGTGGATATGCAACAGGAAAGAAATGTATTTAGAAACATCCCCTGAGCTCTGGTAAGGCTGAAAGAGTAACAAGAAAAAAGCCCATGAACTTGACACAAAAGACACAAGACACAGATCTTAAGAATCTAATTATCAACCAAAGTTTCAGCCCTTCCTCCAGAGTTTCACAGAAATTTGTTGTCAATAAATAATATTAACAGATTTGGTTCCTTGCCAAGTTTGTCAATTTTTCTTATTTCTAGCCTCTTTTCTCAAACCTAGTTCCCTACCTTTGCCTGTGGTCAATCTAACTGCAAATGTGACTTAATGGAAGGATAAAGAAGGGGAGAGAAAGAGCCCCAGGTTTTCATAACACAGATTTAAAACACAGCAGCTCTGAAATATTCCCTCTTAGATTTTATTTCTGATTAAACTGTGGCTATCAACTTCATTTCATTGCTCTTCATTTAGCATTTGAACACACAGCTGAAATATTTTCTGGTTTCACTCTGCCTTCTGCCAAAAATTCTTGATAGACAAGCTAGTTTATCTTTTGCCAGACCCTGTGAGTGCAAGTTATCAGAACAGTTGCTGCTCTTTTCTCCAGTGATAAAGACAAAAGGTGCTGCACAACTTCCTGCTCTGCATAGCCTCATATTTCAGTGGAAATCAGCATTTAAAATGTTACATCTTAGAGCCCAAAGGAGAAGAAAGCTTCATGGAAGATGGTTCTTCATTTGTAAGCAAGACTCCTGTTGCCATCCATAAATCCCTCAGGCTGCTATTATAATCCAGAACAAGCTGGCATCACCCCTAAATACAGAAGACTGTGAAAGATTAACAGAACAAAAGCAACAAAGAAGTCATTAAAACACCTAGATTATAAAATGCTTGAAAATATCTCCCCAAATTTCCTTGTGGCAAGACAGTGACTGAGCCATAGATCAAAGCTCTTCTTCTTCAGGGGTGTTCAGGGAGAAGGCAGTACAGTGTGTTAATATGTAGGACTACAGCTCTTACAGTAATGGGGAGAAGCAGAAGACTGATCACTGACCTCAGTTATTTTAAATGCACTCATTTTTTCCTTCCAGCAAGAAAAACAAAACAAACCAAAACAAAACCAAAAAAATCCTCCGCAAAACAAATAAAGAGCCTTGTTTTTAACAGAATCAACACAAGTTAATAGAATGTGGGTTTAATGCTAATTGCATTTAATTAACTCTTAGCTTTTTCTATGTTACATTTGCATTGCTAAAAACCTGAAGCTGTGAATTGTGTTGGATGAATAGGTTAAATAATTTCTTTGACAAAATAACTTTCACCAGCACACAAATGTTCATGTTACAGAGTCTTTGTATCATGGAAAACAAATAGTTATTCAAAGCCAGCAACTCTGGTCCACTATGTACTCCTCAGTGATGATACACAAGTACCAATGACAGAGAAACACACTGTCCAGCAAGGATTTGCTTTTAAGGCCACAAAAATAACCAAACCAAAATAAAAACTCAAAACAAACAAACAAACCAAAAGAAACAACAACAACAACAACAACAACCTGTAATGCTCATTGCATTAAGAAATTCTGAAACCTACCCGTTTTCACTCTAACTTTTTGCCCTGCTACTCCATCAACTTCATCTGAATATGCCTGAGGTCTGCAATAAGTACTGGGATGAAAAAAGCTGTAATAAACAACAAGAAAAATAATACCTAAAACCAGACTCAAAATAGTTAAGATGCTTACAATTGTAAAACATATTTCTTTGATAATAGAAGGTTTCCAGAACATATATACAAACAAAATACCTAGAGTAATTATAGTGTGAGTAGCATAATAAATAGAAATGCAAACTTTTGTTCTTCTCCCCTTTATGTTAAAAAATGAAAAAATTAGAATTATTCCAACTACAGTTCTGTACAGATATTCCATCTTCTTAGACGTGCAAAATGTTGTATGCTGTTTCAAAGTCCAAGTGAAGCCACCGATCCACAGAAATATCAGCAGAATTACAGAAATTCTGACACTGAGTAGAGTAATCAATGAAATACTGAGTATCCATGAAGTGATGGTAAGCAACTTATAGAAGAGGTATGTGAACTTGGAAAGAGTACGAAATTCATCTTTGTCAGGCAGAGATTTTCGTAGTGATATCTGATAATCAACCATTGTTAAGGAGATACCACAAAAAGACATCATGATGGCAGCATCTAAACAAAACACAAGGAAAAATGTTACATCAGAGAAAAAAGATACACTATTTTACACTATGATTGCTGAATTAAATTTTAGAAAATATCATGTATTCCTAACACTTTCTTTAACCCAGTTTTATATTTACTCTCTGCCCCAAAGCAAGTCACCATAATTTTAAGGCTCGCTTTAGTTACTTCAATCTAGGCATCTGATGATGTTTGGTACACTTACATTATCCTGCCCAGCCTCTGGTCCTTAATGGCTTTGTCTAAGTTGTGTGTCATATCTGCCATGTTCATACACAGGTGACTTAGAAATTCCCTAAGTATTACAAATAGACCATAAAAATTTAAGTTTCAGAACCAATATATGTGAGTCTGCTGTGTCTATAATGTAGAAATAACTAATAACTAATAACTAAGACTTGATCCTTCACATGGTCATATCCAAGATGAGATTTGTCTGATCCTTTTCCATGAGTAAATTTTGACTCCATGGACTTTGAAGGAACACTAGACATCAATGCAGATATCCCCATTTGGTTAGATAAATTCCAACACTGAATAAGTCAATGTCCTTCCTGTAATTCTTCTAGTTTTAGTGCTGGAAATGGTACAGCTGCTGTCTTGCTTCTGAAAGTTGAACCAATATCTCTTCACCATGTTGCATTCTACAATATTGACATATCCTTAGATTTAGTTTTGACTCTGTCCCTCACCTGTAACATATGCTCATGGGCCTGTTTTAATTATGTAACTGACTTCCAAATGCCTAGCTAGCAGTTTTAAAATCATCTGTAATCAAAACCACACATATCAAACTGCTCTGCAAACTACAAGCTAATTGCATTTAAGAGCTTCTTTTCAAGTGATGCATCATTACAGTTTTATTAGATATTATGACTTTTATATTTATGATGCACAGCATTTAAATATGACTTTTCATTTTTATAGTGAAATCTTCCTTCTTATTGATTTAGCAAAATGGACCATTTACTAGACAGAAATTCTAATTAAATATAGAGTAATAATACAGTGGAACACATGTTTTCCAAGGTACATTTAATATGTTATCCAGTCATGAGTAATATTCTTAGGTAAGATATTCAATTTGCAACAGAAGAAAAAATACTTACATTGATAGAAATGAGTTTTGCCATGTTCCATGAGGATGTAAATCTGAAGAAAAAGTTGTGGTGTGGTCTCAAGAAAAGTCTTGAACACCCTGAGCATGTTAATATCTGTCACTGCATCAATAGCTTGTTTTTCAATGCAGTTGGAAGGATCTACTTCTGATGCACCTCTGTTACTTGTTTGTTTAAATGCAGCTTGACAGCCATATTTCAGAGCAAACCAATACCTATTTTAAAAAGGACACTTGATTAGACAGGACTTTTTAGAAGTCCAACTCAATAAAATTATACTCCCTTATAACAACTTTTTCCATCTTCTACTCTGGTAAAATTCTGTCTGATACCTGTCTGGTATCAGGGATATCAGAGAATCATTTAAGCCAAGCAATACCATGCAATAATAAAACTAATGAAACAGAATGAGACTTTTCTGAATAAAGATTACAAACTTAATTTTGTTAGGATCTAATTTCTTTAAATTACTGCATTTCTGAAAATTCATTTAGCATCTCTCCTCAGTCTCTCTGAGATATTCATTCACTTTCAGGGTATTAATGTATCCTTTTCAGGATATTACTGAATATCCAGCTGTGAACATCCACATCTACGTAAGTAGACTATAGACCCATAAGCCCCAAGAATAATATCTGATTAATCGCAAACATAAAACGGACTTTAAAAAAAAACCTGCTACATTGTTACTTTCTAAATAATCAGAAGACTTATATTTCAGAAAATACTGAAATATAAGTTTTACTCTTTTTTTTCATTTTTGTGTCATGGTCATAGTTTTATATAGGTAACAGTACCAGGCAGATACACTGCTTGCTAATACCCTATCAAATGAGATATTTATTAAATACATGATGATGTAGGACAGAGAAATCTAGTCTTGCTATAATAGCAGAGGTCCTGAGATGTGAAGAGATAGGATACAGTGTAGAAAAGCACATGCATAGGATGATAAGGAATGGCTTTTAAAAAGGGAAAGGAATGACAAAATGTGTATGTAGCAATTTATACTGCATTACTATTTATTATTATTATTATTATTATTATTATTATTATTATTATTATTTATTATTATTACTACTAAAGACTTTTATGCACAGATATATTCTTTCTTTTTCTGTAATAAATAGATCTAGACTAATAACAATTCTTGGAATCAACTGTTAGAATTTAATTTACACTAAGTTCTTGGCTTTATAGGTATATAAATCTATGTCTTTGTCCATAAACAGGATTTTGACCATAGCAGGCTTCAGACATCACTTCTAAACCTATTTCTGTCTATTTAGTTCCCAGATGTTTTGAGCTTCTGACATTCTTCTCCAATGAACCCACTTTGACTATAACCAGCAGGCAAGGACAGCCTAGGTAGTTCCTTTTAAAGAAAACTCACTGTTATTCAGCCAATTTTTCTAGCCTTGCAAAGACTACTAGAGTCTTTCCTCATCAAAAGAGAAACAAATTCAGTAAATAAATTATGACCGTTTCATCATTAATTTGGATCTATTTTCTTGATAAATTAAGCAGAACACCACAGGCCAACATTTTCTTATCTTAGTTATAGAAGACTGCTAATACACAAGCTGAGAAAGGCAAGGTCCTGTGCCTTAACTTGCCTCCTATTTACATTCCCTAAGACAGCATCTGAGAGAACTTGAAGATTCATGCTGAAGTGCAGCTTTCTAATTCCCGGACCATCCACAGGGTCACACACACCCGGGGCCTGATGAAAGCCGTGCCTTGCATTTACCGTATGTAGAGAACAGAGGGCAGCAGACCATCAGAGCATCACCCAGCCAGACCTCACGGGGTCGGCTCCTCCCTGTGTAACGCTGGAGCGCAGGACTCATCTCCTTACTAACGGAGCTAGGAAGAATCCCTGGCTCCTTCAGAGGTTAAAAGTTTAACACCTTTACCACCGTTAAAGACTAAATCCTTTGAGCACAGGGAAGGCAGGGTAAAGCTCTCTTCCACAGCTACGAGCAAGAGAGCCAGGATTGTCAGTTCCTGGGTTAAGGGCATGCTAGAGGATTCATTAGTTATTCCCTGGTATATTAAGGCGTTTTGACCATACAAGTGAGAACTGCAACGTGGAAGAAACAATAGGAGGAGGTGTGGAGCAGCTTGGTTACACAGGAGCCTTTCCTTTTCTCCTTGCAGAGATTCATAGACTGCATCCCTGCCACTGAGTCCATGAACTACCTTTGCATCCTTTGTTTACTCCCAAAGGAAACTCATTTTTATTTTTACGGTTTTGTGTATTTATCTTATTGTTCCCTGAATAACCACTCATAAGCAACAAACTGAACTGTTTGGCAAGGCATCTAAAGCTTTTTTCCTGTTTATAAAACAATTAGTATTCCAAAACATCTGGTTCTTGCATCTGAGATGTAAAAATCTGGAAAGTTTGCAATGTTTTCAAGAAAAAACAGTTGGGTAGACTGATCTGCTAGTTGTCCATGGACTCATCCACCAGAGCCTGTGTTTGTCCAAGCAGCAAGAAGTGGAAACCAGCTGCAAAAATTTTGAGCTGCAGAGTTCACAGTCAAGATGGCAGGTGACATGCAAGGTGAGAGATGTCCTAAAAGAAATATTTCAGCTGCATGCATACCTGAAATCACTTGTCAGCTTTCAGAGCACATTCCTTCTGAGTATTTTATATTAGGTTTATATTGTTATAAGATGGTTTGCTATGTATTTGTCAGTAGCTGTAGCAGTTTTAGTTAGTCCACTTCTGACTTCGAACACTTTATAGAATACATTATTTTTTCCAAATACTTCTATTGCTTTTTGATTATGTATTAAGCAGGGTGGCGTTCTCTGAGCTCCACATGCTTATGTCACTTACTGTAAGTTCACTGTGACAAATTTTCATATTTTAAGAGTAGTTTGTACTTATACTGTCATTCTCATCTGTCCCTTTGGCATGTAGTATGACCTTTTAGGAAGGGCTCATAACCAACTTTTAAACCTAATGCTGAAGTATGTTCCCAGCCTAGGGCAAAGTTCAGTCCATACTAAAGGATAGGTCAGGTTTACATTTTCTCCTTTATCATGGCCATAGCTCAGTTAAACCCTATGCCTGGTCTGAAATTATTATAGCTATACTCCTCTGATCTATTTTCCTTTAATCTATCTATTGCTACAGAAGTTCTATGCTTCAAATGTACTACAACTGTAATAAAAATACATTAATAAAAATATTGGATTAGTTTTATGTATTTTAGCTAGATGTACATCCTAAATGGAATGTGAAATGGTTATGTCAATAATACAAACACATGCAGGTTTACCATTTACTTTTTCTCTGTATAAATTCATCAAAGAGAACAGGTTTTTCATTATTTCAAGACATATAAGCTACTTGGAAGTCAATAGAGCCAAAAACCTACCATTTCTTTGCAAGTGGTATTGTTATATGTGAATGGTAAAAAATTACTAGTGTTTCTAAATATCATTCATTTTGACAGGAGGAAAAAAAAGGGTTTCTGCATTTGTAGTGTTGCTTTGTGGAGAACTAAGATGACAGGGCTCCTACTTGTTATAAACACTCATGGAAACACACCTCCATTGTCTCTCTGTTCTTGAGATGTTCCTAGATATTCACCATCATTTCACAAGTGATGAAGTTTGACCCTGTAAAATTAAGAAGGCTTTGTCTCTGGCTGGGTATTCACAGGGGTGACAGCTATTTTGTTTTGTTGCTTCACAGCCTTCACATGTGACAAACAAGTGGCCTTGCCAATGTTTCCATATCACATGCTTCCCCTCCAAATTCCACTGACTTTGTAACACAATCCCAGCATTATACTACATCTCATCAAACTACACTGATAAATATTTGGGTGCCATTTACAAATTCATATAGGCAGGATGTGAGTGGCCTGGCAATAATGATTGTCCTGTCAAAATTCTGGCCATGCAGTCATAGCTTTCAGTATTGTATAAATCCTTATCAAAGGAAAATTACTCCCCACTGCATGTTAAATTTCTACTTCTAAGTATCAAAATACTTGGATTAAACCCATGAAACTAGTGCAACTAAGTCAATACTTAGGTCAGTAAATTTATATTAAGAAAATGTGATCAAACACATAGAATCACAGAATTATTTCATTTGGAAAAGATCTTTAATATCATTGAGGACAACTGCTGCTCTAGCACTATCAAGTCCACCACTAAACCATGTCCCTAAGTGCCACATCTACATGTCTTTTAAATATCTCCAGAGATGGAGATTCACCCACTTCCTTGGGCACCTGCTCCAATGCAGTGACCCAAATTTTCCTAATATCCAATCCAAACTTTCCCAGTGCAAGCTGGGGCCATTTCCACTCATCCTGTCACTTGTTAATTGAGACAAGAGACTGACCCCCACCTCACAGCAGCCTGCTTTCATTTGTACAGAGCAGTAAGAGTTTGACACAGGGTGTAGGTAACTTAACCTCAGTGACATCTCCTAGCCAGATGACTCAACACCCTTGTTATTGTTCAGTTCCACTTGCAGAGCCCCACACCTGTTAGGCCAGGGCACCTGTGAAGGTGGGGTAGTCACAGGGGAGGCACACCTGCTGCACTGGGCAGGAACTTGTTGCCATTGCCCCCAGCCTTAAGTCACTGTGCTCAGTCAGGTGAAGAGTGCAGAGGGAATCATCCATCTCACACATCCTGCCTGCCTGTGGGGCAGTCTCAGGAAAGGCAGAGTGATTCTAGCAGTCTGCATGCGTGTCTCTCTGACCCTGATACTCCTGAGCCTACTCACCTCCGCCCAGAGCTCTGTCACTAAGCAGAGGAGCTCCTTTTCAGAGTCCATGTCCCACAGGTGTGCTCACTGCTGCCAGCTGGTACTGCTTCAGAACAGGGCCCATCCTGCAGCCCATCACCTATGTTGTCTGAATTTTCCTCAATGACTTTTAGAAATATGTAATGAAATAACCCCAGGTTCAGCAAAGCACTCGCGTTTACTCTGATGTCTCATGGATCTAGAATTAATTTTTACAAATATGCAAAAAAATCTTTTTCTTCTGCTTCTATTCAAAGTTGCAAGGCATTCTGAGCTACCTTTAAGCATCAAGAAGCACAAAAGTAGATGACAGTATCACAGTGGCTGCTGACTATGTGACCTATTCTGACAGCAAAGGTTATGAATTGCTAATGTTTAGTCCCCTACAGGTGTATCCTAGGCTGATGAAGCACACTGCTACACATCAGACAGCTCCAGAATTCATATGGTGCCCTAAGGAAATCTCCCATTTCCCCACATTCCGTGACAGTGTTATTGTCCTAATATCATCTGTTTTGTCACGACTGTTCTCAATTCTACAAACATCTGTGTAAGCCATTTAAATGGGTCAGGCTGAATGTAATTTTAGTCAGCATAGTTAAAATGTACATTTTTAACTTAATTTTGTCTCCTTGTAGAGCATAGTATTTCATACAAAATATAATTTCTTAGATAAGAAATATTTTAATTTTGTTTGCCTCTGATTTTATATATATTGTATGTATGTATATACATCTACATATAGCAACATGATTTGCATATTTATTAATTAGCATTGACAGTGTGTTAGCAAAACCAAACTGATTCCCATTGTTCTGTGCACCGTACAAACCTCCAGGGCACTAGTTTGTAACTAGTTTGTACTACCAGTTCCAGTACCTAAAGGGAGACTAGAGAAAGCTGAAGAAGGACTTTGTACAAGAGCATGGAGTGATACAACAAGAGGGAATGGATTCAAACTGAAAGACAGTAGGCTAAGAAAAGATATCAGGATGAAACTCTTTCCTGTTGGGGTGGTGATGAACAGGTTTCCCAGAAAAGCAGTGGATGCCCCATCCCTGGAAGTGTTCAAGGCCATGTTAGATGGCCTTTGATCAACCTGGTCAAGTAGAAGGTATCTTTGCCCATGGCAGGGGTGTTATCAGGAGCTGATTTTTAAGGTCCCTTCCAAACCAAACCATTCTAGGAGTCTAAGCTCAAAGATGGAGCAGGAGGTGTAAAAGGAGATGAAAGGAGGAAGAAGGAAAGGAAGAAAGGAAAAAATAAAAAAAAGATAATTTGATAAGATTTATTCACATCTTATAATTTCAAGCCTCCAGAGTTCACTGACCAAATCTTATTTAATGGCTAGGCCCTCATTTTCCTCTTTGAATGAAGAATATGGGTTTCTGCTCCAAATGACCTTCTAGAGAATCCCACCTTAACAAGTGTGACCTGACTTGACTGAATCCATTTTTATCCATTTACTGTACAGATAAACCTGAGAGACTCATTGTCTAAATTAACTACATAAATTAGATGACTAAGTGGGAGGACAGGAGGAAGTTGTACCTTGATAGACCTAAGGAAAATACATATAATAAAAGTATGTAATAGTTAATCACAAAGGTACAAGCCCAGATGCCAGCTTGCTGTTACCAGCTTATACTTTACAGTATGCATTACCACACTGCTGAATTGTGAGGAGTGGCTGAAAGAACTTTGTAACTTATACATAACACCTTGGAAATTTTCCAAGCATAAGTAGCAACACTGGAGAAAATATCATTTGTGCAATAAAGAACAAGCAACCAAGTTGACAACATTGTCAAAGAACAAAATAATGTTTACTACATAATAAGCCACTCAGAGAATATGGAGCTAAGATTCAAAATTATAGAAATTCATGGTAAGAGATATTAATTGGAAAGTGTATGAATTCAGGTAAATCCAAGAGTTTGTGGATTGCTTTAGAGTTAAGGTTAACTACTAAGCAAACAAAGTTTCCTATCAAAATTAAGTCAGTCCATGCAAATATCCTTACTAACTATTCAGCTATTCATTTCTCTTCTGAATCTTGGTGAGTTTTCTACACATGTTTAGACACTCAGGTTGAAACTTTACTTCATCAGCTGTCTCAGGTGCTTACTGTGCATAACATCACTTTGAAAACTCATATTTATCAGTTATGACAGTAGTAGATTTCAAAGCAATCATTTTTATTAGGTATGCCTCATCAAATGGCTGGTTAATCAAACAGAGCAGGGTTGTGAATGATAAAAATCATTACTTACAGGTATATGGAAGAAGAACTACGTGTCCATCAAAACCTGACAAAATTTACCCCAAAATCCATTTATTCACATGGAGCAGTAATTGTTAAGGCAAGAATTACTCTTGCCCCTGAAGCTATACTAAGCACTTCTTAATAACTGTCCAAAAGCATAATTTCTCATTTTAAAATAAATGTTTAAATGAGCTTACCTTATAAAAATTCCACAATGAAAGAGATGAGCTAGTAAAACCAACTTCTGCTTCCCCGTATCAGTACCTTCCCAGTCATTTTTAAACCACTCATAACTAAATATCTGAGTTATTATTGATGAAATACCTCTAAAACACAGTATCAATATACTCCAAGAATATTGTCCTTGACAGAAATATCTACTAGCTACCCAGATGTCCACTCCAATATCAACTACATAAATTATCATTCCACCAACTAAAAAAAAGTAGTTCTGCTTAGTAAATTTCCTAATGTGTGAAACTGTCACTGTTGTCATTCTCTCCTCACTTAATGTAAAGGGATATAAATGCTTTCCTACAATTGAATCTTTTTCCTGACAATACCATCTTCTCATATTGCTTCATACAAAGGAAAGCTGGGTTATCCATTTTTATTATGGCAAAGAGACTTGCATTTTCCTGTGCCCTTGATTTAAATATTAAATTAACTTCTAAAATACACATCTGTTTTGGAAAAGATAAATGTAAATAGTCTTTTTAATTGATGGAGTAGTTCTTCTTTACTGATTCCTAAAAAGAAGAAGAAAAAAAGGAATATTAGCAGTAACAATACCTTCATAATTTAAAATATCCTACAGCAATTCTCATGACCATTTGAACAGGCAAGTACAAAATACAGAATGTGCTGAGACACCAGTGAAAAATCAGCCCAATAGAGCTGCATTTCTGAACCTGCTAGGGTCACCCGTTCTCCCAAACAATGACTCTCCACTCAAACAGCTGTTGAGATAATTCCTAGGAGTTGCAAAACACTAAGAAACAAGTTTTTAAAAGCAGCTTATGGAAAAAAGATTGATTCCTTCCCAGAACTTTCTTAATTCCTGAACTCTTCTCCTTTTCTGTGCACAGCACAAAATGTTAAGAAAACTTTTGTCTTGAGCACACACCATGGTATCAGAATAAACATCATTTAGCAGTTTCCAGCTGTGTTACTGCATTTGTGTGCAAACATCCAGTGTTTTTATCATTGCTGCTTGGTTTTCCACATGCAGTAGGAAAGTGCTAAATAAGATTACAGCTCTCTTGTTAAAGAGGCTTCTAAGGAGCCAGACCTAGGCCAGTCTATACCTCTTTGAGAAATGTCTTCTAAGCTGTTTGTAGCTACATATCGATGATTTAACATAGCTCACTGCAAATATATTTAATTTGTAGTCAGAACTACATTTTACGTTGCACAACACTGCAAGGATTCTTGTGATCTCTTGGGTAGTCCTTACATGTCTTTCCTTCTTGTGATCTCTTGGGTAGTCCTTACATGTCTTTCCTTTCTAGATCTGTGGTATTTGGCAGGTGAAACAGAAAAGCTATAAGTCAGTACATTTTTTTTTTCTCATTCACCACTGCAAAGCTATAAACTTAAAATTACCAGGTCCTTTTACTTCATTTACATATCTTAGGAAAAGCTGCTGGCAGCAAATGCAAAGAATGGGATGCAGGACATGCCAAGCCTGGGCTGGTGCCAGTGCCAAACAGCTGCAGACAATACATGGGGAACAGCTGCACCAGGGAACTTGGAGCAGGGAAAGGGCAGGTGGAGGCAGGTCCCTTTGGATTTTGTGAATTCAGGCACACTGCCACAGAGGAATGAAATTAGATAATTGGTTAATAACCCATAAACAGAGGTAATGACTGTTCTTTGTTTGGGTTGACTGGGCACATCTTCACTGTGACCTAGGTACAAACCCAAAAAAGAGAACTTAAGTTCTTAATTTCCTAATGAAGACAAGTGGAAACATAACAGCCTGAAAAGGTGATGAGTGTATGGCTTACTTTTTTGGATCTAGGCCTTAGCTATTTCTATCCTCTCATTCTATCTCCTACTTAGGTTTCATGTCCTGGCCCATAAGAGGTCAGGAAAGATCAGGCGAGCTTGCAGCTGGGATAGTTGGAATCCTTTCACTGTTCTTTCTTATTTTCTCCAATAAAATACCACTAATCTCTTGCAAATCACCAATGCAATTTATATCCAATTCACAGTTAGATTCTGGGAAGTGGACTTAAGTACAAAGTCCATCATAAATTAAACTCTCTGTTTACAAACACAAAAAGACAAGTTAACCACGAGTCAGCAATGTGTGGCCAAGAAGGCAAATGGCATTGTGGAGTGCACTATAACCAGTGTGGCCAGCAGTTCAAGGGTGGCTATTCTCCCCCTCTACTCTGCCCTGTGAGGCTGCATCTGGGGCACTGTGTCCAGCTCTGAGATCCCCGGCTCAATAAAGACAAGGAATTACTGAGAGGGTCTGGCAGAGGGTTACAAAGATGTTTGAGAGACTGGAACATCTCTCTCATGAGGACAGCCTGAGAAAGCTATTCAAGCTGGAGAAGAGACTACTGAGAGGGGATCTTCTCAATGAACACAGATATTTTAAGGCCAGGTGTCAAGAAGATGGGGACAGACTCTTTTCAGGGATGTGCAGCAACAGGGCAATGGGCAATGGACACAAACACAGGGAGCTCCATCTGAATATGAGAAACAACTTTACTTTGAGGGTGACAAAACACTGGAACAGGTTGCCCAATTGTGGAGATCTTCTCTGGAGATATTCAAAACCTGCCTGGATGGAATCATGTGCAACCTGTTACAGAACATGCTTTAGCAGGGGGTTTGGAGCAGATGATCTTCAGAGGTCCCTTCCAACCCCAACTGGTTTGTGACTCTGAATTTTTTATGTCAGAAAATTTGTGTATGAACCAACTTAAGAGTTTATTACTAGGATTCATTCAAGAAAATTCCAAAGGAAACAGTATTTGCTCTATATAACAACATGTCACTCTGCAACTTGAGTACCACCTTTGTCAAGCTGTATCTATGGTTTTCAGAACAGATTTAAAACCAAAAGCAAACATTAAACAAACAAAAAAAGCAAGTTCACTGACTGTTACAGGAAGCACAACATTAACAGGTTAGTCAATAACTAGATTCAAACAGAAAGTCCTTTGGAAGACTATTTCTGGCCATGTCAGGCAAAATACCAAGGTTCACATTTAATGACTAATACTGTAATAGACATTCAAGTGGCAAGGAACAGCCTCTGATCTTGCACCTGAAATAAGTAGAAAAGGATTCCTCCTTCTTTAAAGCCTCCCTATCCTTTTTGTATATGAGCACTTCACAAAGTGGACTAGGAGAAAGGAAGTTTTACTGGCAGACTCCTCTGAAATAGCAGCATGAAGAGAAGCTGTGAGCCAGGGGATTTCTACTCCTGACAAGCCTACTGTCCAAACTACTGCCATGTCAGCAGTCTGCAGACCTGTCTGAACATCTTGGTGCTATTTGAAGCGATCAGGTTAGCTGAGATAAATGAAGAGCCACACATTATCAAGCATGTCAGCTTGCTCACTGCCTCGCAATTATTTTCAATAAGGATTCCAGTCCTGAAAGAGCCTTAGAACAGCTGAGAAGACACAAGGTTTATATTTTGTTCATGGCAACCTAAAAAAAAATTCTGCCTGAGTCTCACAAATCTGTTATCACATATGTTCATTGCCTTAATTCCAAATCTAAGCACCAACACCTGCTCACAAGTGCACATGAAATCACTGTTGAAGATCCCAGCCTTTGATAACCCTACATTTTATGCATGATAGTACTCTAAAGAGCACCATGGTCACAGTACCAGGTGGGCTTCAATTAAGTGCCACAGGAGAGAGTCTCTTGTATCAATCAGAATTAACTTGTCCCCAGTCTTATTGAACACATGATATCTAACACAACATGGTCAAGAAGAGTAAACTGTCAGTCAACATAAATATAAGCCCCCTCTAAAAACTAACACACTGAATAAATTTGTGATACAGAAACATTTTGTGATAAAACAGAAACAATAAAATTGAATTATAAAGGCTTCAGTTCTCACTACATATTTAAAATTCTACTTTAAAATGCAGTTACCTTAATACTGGCCATGGATAGAGGTCTTTTTCACTTCAAAAACTGTAGATTTCCATATTCATGGCTTTCCCATCCATACCTTTACAAGACGTGCAATCCAAGGAAATTAAAAGGCTTACTGATATATCACAAAGTGAAACTCAAATCATATCAAAACCATGTGACACAGTTAATGATTTGCTATCTGTCCTTCTTATGATGGTATTATAAAAATTGTATTCTAAAAATTTTGTATAGAAGTCCCTGTTAATAATAAATACTAAGTTTAACAGATTATAACTTTCTTTTCAATAAAATCATTTAACAATTTACTTTCTCAAAGTAAAATTAAAAAGGTACCACTTTGCCCTGTATGTTTCTGTATCTGTGTATTCTTTTTCAAATTTAGACTTTAGGTCATTAGACCTGTTGAGCAAAAGTCAATAGATATTTCTGGAAACACAAGTGTATGTATGTGTGATTCTATGAATATGTTTGCTTATATATATATATATATATATATATATATATACATTCATTCATTTATTTGTACACCCATGTATATGTCCCAAAGATTTATAAAAAAATAACAACCTTTTTGGCTATAATTAAAAACTGTAATACAATGCACTTCAAAAAAAAATCCCTTCTGTGCAATGATGCATGAAGAGATTGCATGTAGCATAGGACAGGTAATTGTTTTCCTCTAGTAAAACCACAGGTGTTTGCAAGAGTCTGCTCCAGCTGACCTGTTGTTACTCAACATGAAATTTTTATGCATGTTTAAAACAGCTGCAGGGTACAAAACACAGGTTTGATTCCACCTCTGAGAAGTGCTGCACAGGATGATGCTCACCCTCAGTCTGCAGCTTTTCTAGCTCTTAGTTCAGGAGGTATAATCCTCAGTGTCTTCATAATGAACATGATATCAACCCTTGTCTTTTTTTGGTGCCTTCCTGCTTCTCCCTTACACTTTAGAAATATCCTAGTTCTAAACAGTCCTTGCTGTGCTTGAAAGGCCATTAAGTCAGCCAAATCACAAACTCACTGCAATGACCTTTGTTATAATAAAAAAAATTACAAAACTCTATGGTACAGAGGGAGGGGCAAAGTTTGTGTGCCGGATTCTTGGAGTGTAAATCAAGCATCCCACAAGATAAATTATTGGCAGGATGATTCATTTGTTTTCTGGTTAGACTTGGCATCAAAGCAAGTACAATTGTAAATTGTGACAAATCTCCTGTGGTATTCAGTATATATCCTTTCATTTGCTTCCAAATGCGGTAGGAAGGACCCTTAAAGTATTTATAGGCATTGCTGAGGCTTATTTTCTCCACACAGGACAGCACCAGCTCTTTCAGCCTTTCCTTATTATGGAAATGTCCCAGGCCCATCATCATCCCCCCAAATCATCTCCCACAAACCTGCTGATCTGACTGTTTTACATTTCCTACACAGTGTTGCCCCTCCATGCAGGAATCTTGCAGCCCACAGCCTTTCTCTCTGCAAAATCTACAGATTTTCTTTTTTTGTTGTTTGTGGTTTTTTTTTTTTGTTTAAGGTCTTTTTACTTATCTCTGTACCAGATAAAAAGAATAAAAATATAATGAAACAGAAAGGAAAATTCTGCAAGTAAAAAAATCATCTTGAGAGATTCATGTGATATGAATGACTATGAAGATAAATCTCTCAAGACATTTTCTATCTGCTATTCAATTGATTATGACTAATTATTGCAAAATTACATGCTTGTGCTATTCTATTAAGCCATTACAGAGCCACAGTGGAGAGGCGTTCATCCTCAACACTTACACTTAAAATGTGAATAAAAAAGCCAAGTGCCAATACTCAAAGATTTTTTGAGTGCTAAGAATTTGAACCTTGCTAGATTTTCAAAAATAACAGTCTGTGTCTTGTGTACCTCATAGTTGTTACAAAATTAATCACTGAATATCACCAACAATCTAATTTTAGGTTTATTTATTTATTATTTAGGAAATTCAGCTGGTTTTCATTTTTTTACTAGTAGCTTACCTGCTTCAGAACATTTTCTTCCCTCAAAAATTTAACAATGCAAAACAGAGAACCAAATGAACTTGAGGGTATACATTCATCTTTTCCTGTATCACATCAGAGCATCATAGAAGGGCTTTCACTCCATGCCTATTACCTCTGTATTATAAGAGGAACAACAGATATTTTAAACAGATGGGCTTGTGCAGGAAATGGAGATGACCAAAGAACCTGTACTTCCAAAGGCACCATTGCTGCCACCTACAGATGAAACAAATTCACAGCTCCTGCCTAACATCAGAAAATGCTTTACTACACAACAGCAAGAGTAGTAACAAGTATTCCCTGGAGAACAAGTCTATAGCTCCCTAAACAATTCTTAATTTGAAGGGTGGAAAAAAATGCCACCTGAGTTATCAATGACATATAAAAAATATAAATTTGGAAATCCTCTCTAAACCTTCAGAATTTTCTTAAAAATAGAAAACCATTTAAATATACAACTTCGTTTAGGTAGTAGCTTTTTCTAATGACTAAACTAAATTTTACCTGAAGACTGAAAATGGGTTGAATGTCCAATAGCTATACAAATATGCTACAAAAAATAGCATAAGAGGGTACCTCAGGATAAGGTAAATCCAGGTCTAGTTATAGTTTCTTACAAAAGAGCATACAGGCAAATGATATGAGGAGAGATGAGAATATTGTGTATGGGATTTTCTTGATTATTTCAACAACATACCTGCACACATAAAAGCTTCTTTCCTTTGACCTGAAACATCCCTTCTGTTGTCTGTAGTTCAAACTTTAATGAGCATGAAAATAAAAAATTAAATATAGTGGGTTTATACCTGAAATGAGTAAATGGTATCTCAAATATTTTTCAGATAAATCAAGGAAATTGGTTTGAAGGCCTAAATATAGGGATTATCAGCATCAGTGGTACAGTTTCTGGCTGTTCCTTTGTATTGCTATGATCACCTTATAACAGGTACTATGTGAGATTTTATATAAGAATAAAATAATTAGATAATATTTGAAGTCCTAATATTAGCACAATTACCCACAGTAATATTACCTGTTTTTATTTCAGATTAAATTATGTTTATTCTTCACTTACATGTAGTTTAAGGAGAGAACAACTGTGCCCTATTTTCTTTAACAATGTCACTTGAAAGGCAATTAATCAGGGGTTTCAGAGGAGATGCTGCAGAGCCAAACAGGGAAATCTCAGTACCTTGCAGGATCTACAATGAATGCTGCTTGCAAACACATTATTTCTGCTCGGATGACAGCGACACAATTTTACAAAATCACAGAATGGCTGAGCTAGGGAGGGACCACTGCAGCTCATGTTTGACGCTCCCAGCTCAGGCAGGGCCACCTAGAGCCAGATGCCCAGGACCGTGTCCAGATGAGTTTTGAGGAGCACCAAGGATGCAAACCCACAACCTCCCTGGGCCCCCTGTGCCAGCTCTTGGTCACCCACACAGTGAAAAAGTGTTTCCTGATGCTCAGAGTGAATGAACATCCTGTGTTCCACTTTGTGCCCATTGCCTCTGGTGCTGGCACTGTGCCCATTGCCTCTGGTGCTGGCACTGGGCACCACCACAGGACCCGAGGCGATTGCCCTGTGACAGAGCCTGGGCACCCTCTTTTCAGGTTTTCACACGCGATGAGATTTTTCTGAACCTGTTCTTCCCCAGGCTGGATAGTCCCAGCTCTCTCAGCTTTTTCTCACAAAAGAGATGCTCCAGTCCCTTCATCACTTTAGTGGCCCTTTGCTGGACACTCTCCAGCAACTCTCCAATTTTATTTAAAATGCTGAATCCTACATAGCTCCTATGTGCCATGCGGGAGCATACGCAGTCCCTACATCCTCTGTAGGTAGGCGTGATCCTGGATACAGAGAAGGCGCATTTGTCTCTTACAACAAACTTCTCTGGAAAAAGCCGGCAGAGCACGCACACGCCTCTCACTGGGCAGCAGCGAGGCACGGAGAAATGAATTCCACCGAGAAGCGACCTCCTGCACGGAGGAGAAGTTTATCCGACTGGATCACGGCACCGCCGGGAGCGGGGCTCCCGCCGGGAAAGGGAAGGGGAAGGGGAAGGGAAGGGAAGGGAAGGGAAGGGAAGGGAAGGGAAGGGAAGGGAGGAGCCGCCCCGCGTGGGGCGGAGCGCGGCCGCGGAGGCTTCCGCCGCGCCGGGCCGGGCCGGGGCTCGGCGGCGCTCGCTGCGGAGATGGTGTCGCTGCTGCCGCGCATCGAGCGGCTCTCGTCGCGGGTGGTGCGAGTGCTGGGCTGCAACCCGGGGCCCATGACCCTGCAGGGCACCAACACCTACCTGGTGGGCTCCGGGCACAGGTACCCGCCCTGCCCGGGCGCCGTGAGCTGCCCTCGGCTGCAGAGGCCGCTGCCGGCCTGCTCCCAAATCCCTTAGTCAGCGCTGCAGGAGGAAAGGAACCGCAGAGCGCTCGGTTTGAGGAGGCCGTGCCCGGAGGCGGCCCGGGCGGGTGGGCTGCGGAGTCTCGCCCGGGCGGCCCTTGGGAATTCAGCGAGGGAAGCGGGCGCGTGGCTCCGGCCGCGCTGCTCCCCCGCGCCACCGAACGCAGGTGGCTCCTGCCACTTGTCGCGGAGTCGCCAGTGTGTGGCCTACGTTATTACTTGCCCCACTTTTTAAATTGTTATGCTGTGGGAGTGGAATGTCAGGGGGCAAAAGGTGGCGTCTGGATATGGAGGCATCCATTATTGCTAAATTTTCATCCGTTGGCTTGTTTTATTAATTTTGCTTGGCTGTCATATGAACACTCTTTATTCTCTGGTGTGTGTCTCTCCCTCCCTTTTTTGTGGTCCGTATGTAGAAGAGTCCTTATTGACACTGGAGAGCCAGGTATTCCTGAATATATCAGCTGTTTAAAGCAGACTCTGTCAGAGTTCAACATCGCCATTCAAGAAATTTTAGTGACACACTGGCATCGTGATCATACTGGTGGAATACCTGATATCTGCGAAAGCATTCCGAGTGGTAGGCAGAGATTTCAGATATTGCTGAAAATGTTAAATACACGGCAAGAAAAACATTAACTGAATGCTTCTGTGCAAATCAACTGGATTATTCTTCTGTATAATTATATGCAATTTCATGATCCTGCTGCAGTGTGTAGATTGAGAGCAATGAATGATCTGAATTTAATAGTTGTAGTACTACAGGTTTTCTTTGATACTTGTGCATACTTTCATAGTGAATTGTACTTATATGTAAATAATAAAAACATAGATTACTGTCAGCATGGTACTAAAAGATAGGAGAAAAACTTGAAAAACTGCTTCTGTTTTACTTGGACAGCAATGATAAATTTATTATTTTCACTTTTGTAAAAACAAATTGCTTGAATTTTGAAAAATAAATGTGCATAACTTAGGATTCCTTACAGTTAGTAGTTGCTGACAAATTCATAAGCCTCAGAACATGAGGGGAAAGCAGTAGGGCAGTGTGCAAGTAAAATTTGATCTAAAAATCTGTATGTCATGTTGACAAACAGTAAGAGACATTTCTCTGTTGGTATCTGAGAAGAGAATAAGCAGTATGGATAATGTGGTAATTCTTAACATGGCTGGACTTTGTCATGAGCTTTGTCACAGGCTTAATTTTGTAAAGTTGCCAGGTGCTTATTTTTAACGAAGCCTGGATACTACTGTAAACAATTGGTGTCTTGAAGACATGGGTACATTGGTGTCTTGGTGAGGATTTTGGGCTTGCCAGCCTATCAATGTGGCTGTGAAGATTAGCAAGGGATATGAATGCCTTTCTGGGTTGCTGTCTATAGCTGTTCCAGCCAAGATGTTTGCATTTTGTGCACTGGTCAGAATGGTAAAAGCTGAGAGAAGTGGCAGGTCAAAAAGTCTTCATCCAATTTTAGACAAATGTGGAGTGATGGTTCTGTGAATCATAAAGCAAAATGCGAGGGCAGAAATCTAGTGGCATTGTAAACACTTGAGGGAATTGACTCATGAGTCAAAAAGGAACATTTGTAAAATATAATATTACTGATCTTTATTAATTTCATTTGTGGTTTTTTTCCAATTTCAAATTTGTCACTGGTACAGAGTGCTGTATTCAGAATCAGTGGCTTTCACTGTTTAGTGGTTTTGGCTCTGGAATAAGGCTGCTCTACAAATATAAATATGATACTTTACAGAATTCGTTGTTTCTAGTTTTGTATTCATACTGTGTGATAATTAATAGTACTTATTCAAAAAGTAACCTGTCTGTGGAATTACCTTGTTAGTGACAAATTCAAAACATCGTTTTCTTTTTTTTCCTTAAATATTAGACACGGAATATCGCATATGTAAGCTCCCTCGTGTCCCTCACTGTGAAGAAACAATAGAAGGAGGACATAAGTATTTTTATCTTAAAGATGGAGATGTGATAGAGACAGAGGGAGCCACACTCAGGTAACCATGAATTTCTTCAAGTTCTTTTTTCTTCAGAATTCTGACATGTACATGTATCCTAATGCCTAATGATTGCCAATCCATACATCTAATCTTTTCAGTGCTTATGCATGTAGACTTCCTGTCATGATCCAGCAGGATATGTTAATACAAAGACATTGTTTTTATGAATGAGAATTGTCAGAAATTAGCCTTCAGATTTAGTCTTTAGACTCAGCAGAGAAATTAACAATATTTCCCTAGAAAAACACTTTCTCCAGGGAAATCAAATAGGATTTTAGATACTTTCTCATCACTCTTACATAATTAGTTACTATTAAAACTGTGGAAGTCTATAGTAGTCTGACTGGATTATTAGCATGCCTTTCTTTTTACTTTAAAAATATTTCCCTAGGAGACTCTAAAACATTTAATACTTAAAATGTTACATTTTAGACCTTGAACCTATGAGGTTCATGTAGGATGCCACCTTTTGGAGGACTTCTTTCCGTGATGCATACTACCTATAATGTTAGTCTGAACAAGTGTGAAACAGAAAGTTACTGTGCCTCGTGGAGGCACACACACACAATAAAAAGGTCTGACCATTCTGTTTTCAGACTCCTTTAACAAGGCATTATTCTTACAAGGACAAAGTTTGCCTGTTTTCTTCATTTTAGATGGGAACTATATCCCACTTGTAGAATATGTCACCTGGTTGATTGCAAGGAAAAAACATTTTAAAAGAAAAGGGATGTATTTTGTCGAAAAGCATTTTATTTTATTAGTGTAAAAATAAATTACAGGTAAATTATTGCATACAGAAGACCTCTCACTACCCTAAGTGGCCCATATTTGGACAAAAATTTGGAGATGGAAAATATTTTTTTTAATTTCAAGTCAGTCAAGGATTAGCACATTTTGAAGTTTGTGGAGGGCCAGGCATAGGAATGTTTTGTCTCAAGCCATTTTGACTTGAGACAGGGAAGTTGTGATTAGAGAGTCCCCTGGAGGTGGGACAGCACGGTCCTGAGCCAACTTCCTTTTCTAACTTCAGATTCATGGTGCCTTCACCAGTCCCCCACCTCAGGTTGGTGCCTTGAGGGCTCAAACAGGCTGGCTGTGCTGGTGTAGGAGTTGGAATCTTCTTGAAGGGTGTTGTAAAAATACAGGGCTTGTAGCCAACACCTGGGAGAAGTTTATTGTGACCACTGGGAGCTTTTTGAAGTGTGTCCTAGAAGTGAAGGGCTCCTTAGCCAACACTTCTGAAACCAAATAGTGGGCTAGTTTATACCAGAAAGTATGGGAGTTCCCAGACACATAGTCTGGTGTCCTTTTTGATCCTGAAGAGATTTTATAACAAACATTACAGCCCCTACAGGTGAATTGTAACAGGAGTCATGCAGCCGAACTTTATGATTGGTTAAAAGCAGGTATTCTCACCTGGGTTAATTCAGTAACCACTTCAAGGATACTCCTAGACCCACCACTGGTTCCAAACCAGCAGTATCTGCATATTAAATTTTAGTTAGTGACCATTAGGTTTTCAAGGTATGCCACAGCAAGGGGGCAAGGCATGCTGGCAACACCTCTCCACACACTGGCCTTCTCTTTCTGCTATTTTTTCATGTTAGTGGTTTGGCTTCCTGATGAAATTTCATCAAGAACTGAAGGATACCATGTCCCAAAGGTGAGCTCATCAACTTGATTTTGATGTTGCCTCCACAAGGCAATGGCTCACCTGCTTTCTGCTGAGCTCAGTATTCAGTAGGAGCTGGAAGTCATTGCATCAGATGATGCTGCACTTGTGGTCTCCCAGCCCTGCTTCAGCATGGCTGGGAGCTGTTTAGCCTTGCCCTGGACACCACACTTGACACCAGCTCTGTCATTCCTGATCACTGCTTTAATGCATCTGCCATTAACAAGAAGATTCTAATGGATATTAGCAGTGATGCTGGTTGGAGTTGTGTTACTTTCAGTCTGCATCAGCCTTGGCATGAGGCCCTTATGCTTTTCAGAAATCATCATGAAAGGACACCCCAGTGCAGCTCCTTGGCAAATGCTGTTTACCCTGTACTGTATACATACCTACTACTCCTTTGCTGCATGCTAATACACTGTGTGTGCAAGCTGTGGGTCCTTAGTCCTTACCATGCAGGTGTTTAATGACCTGCACATAGAACAGCTGAAAGACTTGCAAGGAAAAATACATTTTTGAAGCCCGAACTTTATCTGGGTCAAGTTCAGAAGTTTGTAGTTTATTTCTAAAAGAATAGATTCCATCCTTACCCTCCTTCCCAAGTACAGTGTGTATGTCAAGAACTTCAAGTGTTTCAATCTGGAAATAACATGTCAATCTTATTTTTTAAGGCTTCAGAATAACACCCTCCATAACAGAAATTTTGCATGGCTAGTCAGCTCCTTTAATGCACTTGTATTGCGGTGTGTCATATAAGTAAAAGCATGCTAGAGATGGCTGGTGTTCTCTGGATAGTATAAGAAAATTGATTGGGCTTAGGCAAAGTGATACCTGTTTACATGAACTTTTGAGGCTTTTTTGGTCAGTTTTTTCTGGTTCTTGTTAAGGGCTGCTTTGCAAGTATATTATTTTACCATCATTTTTTCTGGCTTCAAAAATAAAGTGTGTGTATATATATATATATATATATATATATGAAAAATATGCTTTCTTTGTTCTTTAAACAGAGTTTTATATACACCAGGACACACTGATGATCATATGATTTTACATCTAGAAGAAGAAAATGCTGTATTTTCTGGTGACTGTATTTTAGGGGAAGGAACAACAATAATAGAAGATCTGTCTGATTACATGAAAACTTTGAAAAAGTTGTTAGAAATGAAACCAGATTTGATTTATCCAGGTAAGTGGTTTTGGTTTTAACTGCTCCCTTTTACTGTGTAATTTTTAAATATCCCCTCTAAGAATTTGAGAACTATTATTACAATCAAACATCATGTCTGATGTAACAATTCAGTTTAATAAGCGGTAAGCTAAGCTGACTTTGTCATGGTGGTTGGCAAAACTTGAACATTTTCAGTGATAGGTATCTTTCCTTTCTTAAATTTCTCCATTTCAGGGTGGGTCTTGTCTTTCTGTGCCCTAAGACTCCAGGGGCCAAAATCTTTCACTGTTGGAATCATACAGCAGATTTAATTTTCTTCTATTATTCCATCCCTGTCCTTGAATGTTATCCTAGAATAAAAAAGTAATAATTGTTCTTTCCTTCCTTTTCATACCCACATACACTGTCAATGTGAGTAACCTAGTAATGTTTTTTGAGAGAGTTGTATGTCCTTTGCAGTAGAGATTAATCACAAATTTGTCTTGGAAAGCTGTAGAACTGTGAAGTGGTAATCTTAGTTAATGATTTAGGTTCAATTTGAACAAGAGCTAGGAGGCCAAAAATGTTCTAAAAATAAGTTGCCTGTTTATTCAGTCTATGAATTTCCTTTAGTTCTTTTCTCTCTCTCTCTCCTTCAAACCTTGGGAATGCATTTACTTTTCATATATACCACATGTCTGTTTGACAAGACTACATTTTAAGAATTCATTATGTAACTACAGTTTAAGCTCCTCATTTGCTTTTTCAGAGCTACATTTCAGGGGTTTTTTCTGACTTTTTCTGTTTCATCTTCAACTTCTCATTCCAAGCTACTGTATCTATGTTCTCAGTTGTGCCTTTTTCCATTATCCATCTGTGTTTAGCCTACTTTCTTGTGTTCACTCTTGAAATAGCCTTCTTTTTAAGTATGTGTCCTTTAAGATCTCTGCATAAAAATGCTGTTTAAGAAAAACATTCTTACATAGCTGTGCAGGCTGATGTAGACAGAATAGTGACTTGGTCATATATATTGACTTAACTTACTTAACTAACCAACTTAACTGAATTAACTAACCATTAAAACTAATAATTCTTTAGCCTCCAGAATCTCAACCAAATGTGTTATTTTCTTTCTTTCTTATTATCTGCAAAATGCAGTCTGTTCCTCTAACTGAATTTCTGCCTTCCAAAACCCCGTGTATGTCCAATTATGCTTGGTTTATCAATTTTATCTATTGTATTTGACTCTGTTCTTAATGGTTTTGTATCTAGATTACACATTCACCAAGGCTAAACATCTGAGCTCTTTATTTCCAAGTGTTTGCTACTGTTTTAACTGTGTTCTTACTGGACTTGAAATTAGGAAGCCAGCTTGATATTGTGCATTTTCAGTGATGGTAGCTAAGTATTGAGATGTTTGGAACTATTCATCCATACACCACAAAATGTACATGCAGTTGTGCAAAAAGTGCTATTGCCCAATCAGAACAATTGGTGTTGGGTATAACTACAGCAGAAATAGTTTGCTTTACCAATATATTCTATATAAGCCAATCACCCTGTGCTGCAGTATTAGGTCTTCATAATTCTTGAACTGTTTCCTCCACCAATGCTTTAGCACTCATGTGGTAACCTCAGAATTGCACAAATTTTTGTAACAAACTGACTGCTGACTACCTGAGTGTAGGTGAATTTTGTCAGTCCTTCCCCTTCTATGTTTCTTTTTTAATTTAATGTGGAAATTACTCTGGCACAACACTCAGGATATCTAATTACAGATAATATTTGATGAGAATCCTTGGGACAAGAAAAGGGCATTTTAGTCAGCAAAGGGCTCCCCATCCTGTAATAATATACAATTTTCCTTGATAATACAAAAAAAAAAATGGTACCGGCATTAGGAATCTGTGGAAGATTTCATGAGCCAATTGTTTTCTTCACTTCTGTCCTTTTTGCTGTAATTTAAAGTAAGAGAATCTCACACTTCTCAATGTGTTATGAGGAAATAATATGTATCTGTCTGAAATTAAAGCTGAATTCATAGAAAGACGGTCAGATTTTGAGTGTGCTCAGAAACATTTTACTTTTATTCAGATATTAATCAATTTATTCATTAATAAATAAATAACTCTACTGATGTCCCTGAAAAATGACAGATGGGAAAGTTCCACATCTGGACTTGGAAGCTTTCTGAGATCATTTTAATGTACGTATATGCATACACAACAGCTACGGATCAGATGATGTAATAGATATGAAGTCCCTTTAACTTTGCAAAATGTGGGTTCCATTTCAGATTCTGACATTGGTCATGTAGTCTAAGTCTATTAAATCACTTGGAAGAGTAGGGACAGGTTTTAAGAATGCCTTGAGATTCCATGTGCAACCCTTAATTTTGATTACTTCAGTGAGACTTCCGTCATTAGAGAATGCAAGAGAATGGACAGTTAACATTACAGTCTCTACTTTGTACATCTTATTGTGTTTTTTCTAAAAAGTTTTTTAAGTTTTGGGTGTATAAATGGTAACAGTAGAGATACTGTTATACTTGTAATTTATTTTGTAAGGAAAAATATCTTCATATTAAAGATGTTTGAAATCATTAAATATAAATGCATATGATAGTATAGCTTTACATACATATCATATCATACATTACATATCTTGTATTTTTAATACTTAAACAAGGTAACTTTCAATGTATACTTAGTAATTTCAAACATGCTGGAGTGTGTAAGCTGAGATGTATAAATATTTTGACTTGTAGAAGGATAGATTCCTTTGACACTTTAGTTCAAAACATGAAAAATCAGTTGCTCTTTTTCTATAAGCTGCCTGTCATCAGGCAAAATAAACTTTGATTTTAAAAGCTTAAAAATTAAAAAGCCATTTAATCAGTAAACCCAAAAGTACAAGTAAAGAATACAGTGATTTTTTTAGTAGTTAGAGAACCTCAAAATAAACTGATTTTGATGATGCCAAGTAACATCTAAAACAAAGCTATAGTTTTTTACAGTAGTTTCTTTTCTAGTAATTTTATAAATTGCTAAGAGTTTGCATTCAGAGGGCAAAGCTGGAAGTTGCTGCTGCTACTTCACGTGAGTTGTACAGGCAAAGAAATAGGAAACCTTGCTATAAAAAGCATGTGATGAATGTTTGTGCAAGTCAATTCCTTTATAGGTAACACAATAAGTTTTAATTTCTCTGCATGTAGCTCTCATGGCTGAACAATATTTTCTGTCATTTTAATGTACTGTGAGATAGTATTTGATTTTTCATAAAGGTTAGTGCTTTACCAATTAAGCCATTTCATAATGTGATTCAAAGACCTTTAAGCTGAACATTTCCGATCTGCCACAGTCAGTCCAGGGAAAAATATGTTTTGCTTATTAACCAGCCAGACATAAAATAATCCACCTATAACTTTCCCTGTGCCTTCCATTTTTTCTGCCCTGACATGTTCCAATTGCCTCACTTATTTGTGTCCTATTAATTTTGCTTATCATACTCACAACAGTGTTTTTAAAGGCATAAAATACAGCGTGTGAATCAGTTTTGAAGATTTGTTTGGGAAAAGTGCCTTGTCACAATTAAAGATGTCACCTTGGTGTTTGCCTCTACACAACAGTAGTACCTGAGTCCTTTGTATCAGCCATTATTGTTCAAAGGCCAGTATCAGTTTAAATCATTAGTGTCAATATCCTTTGGGGAGAGGAAGACAGGGAAACGGAGATAATACAGTAATCTGAATCTCATCTTTTAAATCTGTTCAGCAGTGAACTCCTTTCTTTTTTCTAATGGCCTGAAGTAGTCTTCCCTTGCTTTCCTTATTCCATCTGAAATATTTCCTTTTCCCTGTTCAGACTTTTAATATTCTAGTTTTTCCTTTCCATCTTAATGCTTTGCAGATGCAGACTGTAATACAGACATTCAAACCTTTTTCTCATTAGTTTTAAATCTACTAGAGTTTACAAAAGAATGTTTCAATTATTCAATAGTGTACTTAATTACAAATGTAAGTAATAGTGCTCTGGTACATGTGTTTTGATTTTTAGGTCATGGCCCAGTAGTACGTGATGCAAATACTAGAATTCAAAACTACATTTCTCACCGACTTGCACGTGAGCAGCAAATTATAAATGTTTTCCAGAAGAATACTGGGAAATCATATACATCCTCAGAGCTTGTAAAGATGGTATACAAGGTAATTGTTGATCAAAAGTTTTCAGATCAAACTAAAGAAAATTGAGGTTAGGTTCATAAAACTTGTATGTAACAGTGTTGGTTTTTGAGTGAAAATCATGGTGGCTTCTTGAAAGGGATAAAAAATATTTCTGCCTGTTCAGGGTTCAACTATGACTGTACCTTTGAATTGTCTTGTTTAAGCACGTAATTGAGGTGAGGCCCACATGATTCTTACAAACTTATTTAACTATCCAGGTCTTAGGCACAGTTTCATAAGACTAAGCAAAAATTAAATTGTAGTGCATAGTTCAAAATGAAAAGTATGACATGACTATTAGTTGTGGATTTCCCTACGTGTGTTTGGAGTCTCCTGAAGAATGGTTGAACACCGAGTTCTTGATTTATCAGTCTGCAGGAGCTTACCAGTGAACTGCAGTTGCAGAGCAAAGAGAAATATATCGCATCTCAGATGTTGTATGTGTCTTTAGACTGGTGTAACAGTACTTTGTTGCTACTTCATCATCCTTCATACAGTACTTTGTTGCTACTTCATCATCCTTCATGTAACCTCTTCAGATTTTCCCTGTGGTTGGGGGTTGCCCTCCTAACAAGCAGAGATAAGAGATACAGTGTTTCTGCTGTGGAGGAAGATGTCAAAGCTGCCGATAGCTCTGGCTCATGAAGGGTCTGTAACAGCTTCAAAGATCATTTTTAGTGGTTATGCTGATACACAGTTTCCAAAAGAATGCCTACCTCACCACGAACATTTTGCAGTGCTGATACACCATTACCTATGGTCATTCAGCTTCTGCAGTTCTCCTGCCTGATGAGCTAGGTTTTAAGTATAAAGCCATGCTTGTGTTTCTGTAAATCACAAACTACTTGTCCTGCCTATATAAGAATTTTTTTCACTACTATTACAAAGAAATATATATGCTTTCAAAGTATTCTCAAGGTTCACAATTTATTTAACTAGTTTTCTAGTGACTTTTCCTGCCATACATATTATTAGAAGAACTTTTAAATTTTCAAAAAGGAAAAAAAGAAGTTTACCTTTAGGATGATAGATCTGGAGAGGAGGATTTTGGGCAGTAGACATATAATCATGGAATGGTATGGGTTGGAAGGGATTTTAAAGGTCAGCAATTTCCATCCCCCCTGCCATGGGCAGAGACACCTTCCACAGACCAGGTTGCTCAAAACCCCATCCACCTTGTCCTTGAACCCTTCTAGAGATAGGGCATCCACAGCTTTTCTGGGCAACAGGTGTTACTGCTTTTTATATAATAAGCATTGAAGAATTGTAAGAAATATTTTGTCCTCCTGAAGCTGTTCCATGTTTTTATTGTTTACTCATTTATAGATACTAATTGCTACAGGATATTTAAACCTATGCAAATGTTGTCATGGAATAGAACAGATAGTTGTCTATGGAGAAATGCATTATAAATTTGTCTTTAAAAATACTCAGCTACACTGACAACCTAGGGCAGACCAAGATCAGAGGAGAAGTCTTCTTAGTGCTGGCCAAAGTTTCCATCATACAAATGGATAATGCAAAAAAAACTAGGAAAGTAAATGTGTTGATAGACTGTTCGTTTAACTGGTGTAAAATTGATTTACTAACCTATCGTTAGTTGTTACATAACTAACGGAGTGTTCCCATACTGATTCAGAAGAGGAACATCTATGGTAATAAACCATGGGTTCCATGTATTGAAAAAATAATTGATGGATATTTAAATACAAAATGCATATTTTTCGTTCCCCTTAGGAAATCCCTGAGAATTTACTTCCAGCAGCAGAACGTAACCTCCTGGTCCACTTGAAGAAGCTGGAAAAAGAAGGAAAAGTGTGTAAGTTGTGGATGAAGGGTGGAAGGAGGGTCATTTTCATTTTGATGTTCTATGCACTAGTTCTTATGTTATTTTAGTGCATGATTTCCTAGGGGGGAAAAAATGCAGTTTTTTGCATTAGCTGTCCATCATACAAATTGAAGTAGAGTAATAGACAGAATGGTTGAACAGTATTCACAAACTTTTGGAAAACATTTGACTAAGTATTTGAGTCCTTAAAGCTCAGATTACTGCATTGCATATGCCTTTAAATTTTTAATTAAAACATACCATAGTATACATTCCTAATACCAGCATTTATATCTTCCTGTATTTTCTGAAATTCAGACCTAAATATGCATGTACATTTTATGGGTTTACATTTAAGTTTGTGCCTATACTAAATGTTGCATATTTTTGTGTGTATGTGTTATAGAGATGGTTAACATCATGCAGTGTAAATTTTTACTATTTCTGATTAGTACAGTGTCTAAGTAGAGCTGCTCTATTTAGTTTACTGTTTTTACATTGTACCTTTACTCTTAATGAACAAGGTGAAGTATTCTATTTCTGTAATGGCATGTGCATATGGAAACATTACTCAGTCAAAGCTTAGAAAAATATTTCTTTCTGTACACTACATAACTGCACTCAGGACTGTCTATTTATATGTAAATAATCACATGAATTTACAGCTTTTGCAGATTTTTACCAACCTGAATAACAACATAAATTAGCATATTTTTTTCAACTTAGACCCTCTGTTTATCTTAGTGATAGAATGGTACTAGGTACTCACTAAACAACTGAGACCGCATTTTTGTAATAGTAATAACAACCTGCTTTTTATTCAAGGAAAATAGACTAGAGTCACATAGAATACAATCATTACTGAAGTTCAGAAAATGTTCTCTTTGGACTTATTTTGTACAGAATACCATAGAAACTTTGCCAGCATGGTATTTACTGCAGCAGCTTTTCAATATTATCTCAGTTCTTGGTTGTTAATATACATCCTTGATCTAAAAATTTCTCCAATTTTGTGCCACCAGACTCATCAAGGGCCTGAGGTGCTGTTGACTCTTTATCCCTTCTTTTCACTCTCAGAGTAGTTCAAGCAACAGCATTTTCTGTTGAGATCAAATAGTAGATAAATTAACTTTTTCTTTAAAGGTAGTCTTCTTTACAAGAGTGTCTGCATCTTGAATGCCAAGGAAACAATTTAGTTGCTACTGACTTATGGGTTTGTTTTCTCAAAACTACCCTTTTCATGTTTACTGAACAAAAATAACTCATTTTTTCTCAGAAATCACATTTTTAGTTTTGAAGAGGGAGCAGATACAGTTCACAAAGTATCAACTACTTGAAATTATTAGAAAGGTTAAATAACTAGAGGAGATGCTAGTCAGAATAATTCATGGGACTCTCCTACTCCAGTTGGAGGCCCTTGATTTAGATCTGTCTTGCTTTCCTGGAAGCACGAGCTGTGCCCTTTGAAGTTTGTTTTGTTTTTTTAAACTTGAATTTGTGGGCACAGAGAAAGTGAGAAGCAATCTCATCAGAACACTTGAGGTTACTGAATTTTTAAATGCAAACTTAGGCCCAGACCAATGGTAAATGCTTAACATTACATGACCTTTGCCCATTTTTCAGTTCAAAGTAAGGGCATCTGAAGGAAGACTGATTCTGTTGATTATGAGCATACAAATGCTTGTGTACTCATGGTACTTGCTCATTTGATTTTAATATCCTTTGATGGCCTTTCCACATATTCTGATATCTTGCAGCATCTCAAGTTTTGTTCTTTTTATGGAGGACTTGAGCTGTAGACATAACACTGTCTTGCTTAATTTTCTCAAAATGTTTTTCCAAAAGAGCATCTTGTCAGTATCAATAATGGAGGTGACAGGCATATTACAGCCTTACAAGTGAGTTACTCACTGCAGATGATGGCCATATTGCAGCTGCCTGCTGCAGTCATTAATTACCCACTCAGTGCTAGGGATTGCAGATTTTGTCAGTACATAACTTTTATAACTGCAGTTGGGAGCAACACTGCCTCTTAATTCAAGCAAAAATGTTGCTCTTCCTACTTAAAACAAAAATAATGTCTTGTAAGCAGGAGTGTGGCACAATGTGCATGTGTAAACTTTATCCCATGGTTGGATATAAATAATGGTCATTGTTTCACATCATAGCTGATGAAGAGATAAAAATAATTTGGCTATTCTTAATTTAGGAGCACAGACTTTTTTCCATCTAAAGGTTATAAATCTCAGAAAATGCAACAAGCACTCTGCTACCTCAGATTTCTTAATACCTAGAAAGTTTAATATACCAAACTTTAAATAACTAGAGGATTATTAAGACCTTTTTATTAATCACTCTTTATACTGCCAGCTTACATTGTGAAATAGTTGATGTTTATCACCTTCAATTAAAACTGAACACTGGCATGAAGGAAAGTATTTCATTAGTTTTAATAATGAATGTCATGTGTAGGCATACATATACATGTACATGTTAAGTTTGGGATAATCTAATGTTTATAAATAAAATCTAAGTATTGATTTGTGACTAATTTGGTGTCTTTTTCTTAACAGTATGTGATGAAACACCCAACTTCAGATGGAAAAACAATTTATAAGTTAGGCAAGATTGCTCAGGAATGCATTTAAATCTTCATGGTTGCTGTATGAAAAATCATAACAATGAGCTGGAAAGTAAAAACTAATTTTTACTTAGTTTTAAAAAAAATTGTAACAATATTAAAGCAATGTTATAGTAAGTTAACTGATGTTTCACATTCTACTGTATTGTAATTTTAAAATACCTTGGTGGGCACTTAGTTAATATAATGGAATGAGTGTGAAGAATTGATTCCTGCCTTTGTTATAAAGTGCTGAGTTTTATCATTGGTGGCAAAAGACAAATAGCAAGATCTTATAAACTTAATATTATAAACTTAATAAATCACATATATCAAATAAATCTCTATTAAAAAGAAAACCAGAAAATATGTTATTCTAAACCCGGTTTCACCTGCTTATGCTTCTCAAAAAGTAATTTTCTAGTAAGTTGTTTGTACATTCTAAAAAACCAAGTTATTTTGGCTAACAGGTGTAATACTGGGCTTTATGTTCCTTTTCTAATTTCAGCTGACTGTGCTTGTCTTTGCTGGTTCCTCAGTGCCATAGGTTTTAACAAACGCTGAAAGTAATTCTAGACTTTTGGTTTTTTGATGTAAACATAATTTCTATGGAATTCTTTCAAAGTATTTGTTAATTTTAACTAACGAGTGTCAAAAATGCACAGAGTTGGAGCAGACTTAAATTATTTGTAAGATTCTGCAAGAATGTGATTAAAAAGCTGTATAAATTGAGATATTTATTACACATCATATGAAGTTTTGCTGTTAATCCACTTAAAGTAGAAATATTTTAACTAAGAGATGGTATTTGGTTGTAAGATATTGTACGGTGTATTAAAATATGTTTGGAAATTAATTTAAACTTCAAGTTCAGTTCTCTGTGAACATTCCACTTGCAGAATAGTACATTAATATTTCCTTACTTTGTCTATTCAAAGTGTGAGACATTTGGTGATATATATATTTCTTATAATATTACTCAGCCTTAAAAAACAAAAGCAGATCTATTTGAAAATATCAAGGGCAAATATATGTCCTTGAAAACCTTAAACCATTCAATCCTGTACCCTCATTTGTGAAACATGCATATATGTTTGGGTCCTTAAGGCATATCTTGATAATTGACATTATTTTATGAAGTCGATGGCATTTGTTCTGGTCAGCTGAGACAAATCCAGAACAAACATACTCACAGGTACAGCTACCCAAAACTGAAATGGGAAATAATTACTTTCTGTAAAAATTATGCTTCTTTCAAGCTTCACTGATCTGAAATTTGGCCACATCATGACGCATGCTCACTTCTAACTTTTTAAACAGTGCCATTTTGAAACCTTTCTCAGGTCTGCTAGGTTTCCTTCCTATTGTATTTTCTATTTACTTATATTTTTCCAGACACCTTTTATCCCTTTCTCCCACAAACTTTTTTTTTCTTCAATTCCTTTTGGAATAATTACTCAGTTTTCAATCTGACTTCTTTCCATTAATAATTAGTTTTCCTGTAGCTATTCCACGAATTTATAGTTACCTTTGCCATTGTTAGGCATAAAGACATAATTATCACTGCTTTTTTAAAAAGATAATCCATATGCTCAGAATGGTGTCATTTTGCTTCAAGAAAAAAGAAATATCAGTGAAATGATGGTTTGCTGTCATGAGGTCTGAGAACCTAAGACAGCAGGAAACTGATATGAAGAGGTGATGTCTCATTACCTTTCTGAGCTAAAGAAGAAATCTAATGTCACTTAATGATTTTCTTCTGTTTTACTATAAATTTTGAAATACATGGAAATGGCTTTAGAATGCACTTAAAGAATTATTGGAACTTCCAGGTGGTAAAGAAAGCAAGAGGATACAAATAGAAAACTCCATGTCTGTGCTGTGCCGCCTGACATCTTCAAAAAAAAAAAACCACAAGGGAAAACGCTGTTTAACTAGACAAGTAATTAATGATTGTGTATGGTGTCTTTGTAATATTAAGAGCAGAAATTGCACTGTTACTAAGATGCATATATAATAAAGGATACTTGGCTCTGGCATCCCGAAAAAGTCTCAAGGCTCCTTGTTGATTATCATGTCTAATGCAATGTTTATTTTTAAAAGGTGAAAATGTAAGGTATGCCATGTATGTACAAAAAGGAGGATTAGCCCTTTCACATGTACATGTTCATCTGTTGAGAATGCATTAAAGGTTACAAATAAAAAGAGGGGAGGGGGCTATTTCTGTTTTAATAGGTTAGAAAGGCTAATAATACCAGTTTCTGGGATAACTTTCTAAACAGCTGGGGACAGAAGGAAGTACAAATCATATTTCCAGCCTTCCTGCTAGCTAATTTCAAGAACCTGTCCTGAAAAGCAACATCCTTTATTACATTTAAGACCTAGACATTTGATGGAAGATGTCATCTTTTTTGAAGTTTTCCATTCTGTTCCTTGCTGATTTGCTCATTTATATTTGTTTTAAAATACTGTTCTTGGTTCTCTCTCTAGGCATACTTGATGATACATAAATTCAGGAAAGAATTTATCAAAATTCTATAGAAATAGAAAGCTGTTTCTGTCTTGTTACTGCAGGTGTCATAATATGCTTCCTGCCGAAGTCTCCATGATCTTGCCACCTGAAATGCCGTATTTGGTTTGGTTGGGAAGGTTTTGGGATGCACACACGGTGGTGGCTTCTGTGCTAAGATGCTAGATGCTGACTCGGATCATAGGGAACTTGCTAAATAATGTGATCAGGTTGAAGCCTAGTGTTGGAAAACACGGATGTCTGGAAAGAAATGTGGCAAACAGACCAGCCACCCGTGACAAGCAGCAGGCTGAGGGCTGACCATCCCACTTTGCCTAAAGTGCCATATGAAACTTCATGTGGCAGAAGAGGAAACTCCTGATAAAAGGAAGGTGTGGAAACCAGGTGAGGCAACAGATTGCCTTGTTTTCCATTTCAGTGTAGCAGTTTACAGTGTATCATCAGGACTGACACACAGCCCAGCTGAAACGGAGGGGCCTGTATGACAGGATATCTAGCCAGGCACTTGCTGATTAAAGCTTGAGGAAAGCATGTCTTGTTCCACTTAAATCTTGTTTGTTATGTTCTTGGAGATGAGATGACCTGATTTTTTTGAAATCTGAGGTGGGAAATAGATGCAAACTTATATAGCAAAATAGAGTCCAATTTTTAATCCAACCCAGTGTATTTCACAGGTACAGTATGTTCCATCCATGACTATACTGTATGCAATCAGAGATACACATTCACATTGATATTTACATTTACACAATACTGGTACACTCAGGGGATTAAGGCATTTATAGAATCCAAAACATCTTGGGATTAAAATATCAAGGCTCCTGTTTAAAAAAATATCCAGCTGTGAAGTAAATTTTTTTCTGTAGCTTTTTCTGTATTTTTACATGTCCTACATCTCCAGACACCAAATATAGCTGTCTCATTATAAATTCATAGAAGATCTGTGAGCATCTACACAGCTGATGAAGGTGTTTCATAGTTGAAAAACCTGGTCTTACACTGATCAATCTGTTCCATGAGTCACTGCTCCATACAGTTGGAAGAAATGAACCTTTTTAAAACAGCTCACACAATGAATTTGGTCCACACTCTCAATTCTGGCAAAGCAAAGCAATACAAAATAGCTATGCCTTAATTTCTTGCCCTGTATTCACTCATAAGCTGCCAGCAGCAAAAGTCATTCTAACAACACTAAATTTCAGCTGTAAATTAGTCAGTTTCTTTATATGTCTTTTCCATATATCCACTAGGAGTATCTGCCTCACAGAAGCTTTAACAAATAAAGATAGCACGAATTTTGCGAGGAGGACCTCTGAATTCAGCTTGGATCAGCGTTCATTTCTCAGACCTCTTCTTTCATCGTTTTAACCTGACAGGAGCCTTCTGTTCTGGTTGGGCTTTTTGGTGGGCCGGTGCACAGCGCGGGCTTCGGGCTGCCGCCAGCGAGCCCCCGCCCGGCGCTGCAGCACTGCAGCCCGGCGCCGCGGCACGGCTCCGCTCCGCCGGCCCGCGCCGACGCGCCCCGGCACGCCCGGGGTTGGTGCGTTTGAATCGGCGGGCGGAGCGCGGGCGGAGGCGCCGCCGGCCGGCAGGGGCGCTGCCGGCGGCGGGGCGGGGGAAGCGGAGCGGCGGCGCTGCCATTCCCCGGCTGCGCGGCCGCCTCCTCCCCTCCGCCTCTTCCTGGCCGCGGCCAGAGGAGCTGTGCTGGCAGCGGGGAGGCGGCGGCGGCGGCGCCCAGCTCCCGGCCCGCCATGGCGATCCGCAAGAAGAGCAACAAGAACCCGCCGGTGCTGAGCCACGAGTTCATCGTGCAGAACCATGCGGACATCGTGTCCTGCATGGCCATGATCTTCCTGCTGGGGCTCATGTTCGAGGTGAGGCGGCACGGACGCCCCCGCCGGGAGTCCTTCCCGCTTCCTCCCACTCCAGCGGGGGCTGGAGGAGAGACGGGGCGCGGGAGTGCCGCGGCAGCGGGGGAGGCCGTGCGGGCTGCGGCAGAACCCTGCGGCTGCCCCCGGTCAGCGCCGCCGCCTCCCGCGCACCTGCCCGCCGGCCCACGCCCGACCCCCGCCCCGCCGCACCGCCCGAGAATCACCGCGGGCGCCTTTCCCGCAGCGCATCCCCGCTTCCCCGGGTGGCACGCCCTTCGCCCCGGCTCGGCTTGGACAGGCGCAGCCGTGGCTGCCGCCAGGACCCGCGTCCCGCTCCCCCGCAGCCGCCGCGGGCGGAGGCCGTGCGGGGCCGGCAGCGGGGCGGGAGTTCCTGCGGGCGGCGGGGTTACGTGGCAGCCGGCAGGGAGGGAGGAGTGCGCGGCACGGCGGGGAGGGGGCGGGGGGCGAGGCCCGGCCGCGACGGCCGATCCCCCGCTCCGCTCTTTGTGTGCGCGGCCCCGCCGGCACTACGGCTCCCGGCGGGCGGCGCGGCGGGAAGGGAAGGGAAGGGACGGCAGCGGTGACGTGTCCTTACGGCCACCGCTCGGGTCCCCTGCCCGCGGAGCATCCCGGGCTCCAGGCGGCTGGGCCGGGCTGGACCGGGAGCTCTCCCTCCGGCCTGAGGGCTGGCTCTGCTGCAGGCCCTCCGCTCTCTGGGCCCCCAGGTTGAATGCAGATGCTTTAAAACGTGCCTTTTGGCGCTGGAAAGATAACTTACCTGTGTGACTGCCAAAATGTTATCCGTGATCTAAGATCGCTGATCATCAAATTAACACACTGTTGACTAAATGTTTCTGGTATTTTAGGCATTTGTTCAGACATTTATTTCAGACATTTGTTAAGGCTTATGGACCTTTTTGTTAGGGGGATGGTTTTCACGATGGTTTCATCCAGCTGTTGGTACAGCTCAGTACTAAAGGCCAGTGGAGTTAGGAAGTAGATAGAAAGTGAAAATAGGGCGGACCAGCTACACTGTTGTTTTTGGGTTTGCTATCCAAAATAACCAAAGCACTGTTACATGGTGATTTTCTGGGGAATTAAGTTAAAGAGGTAAACCTAAGCTGTTTCTTTTTGTGCCTACATCAGGCTTACTGTATTAACAGTATTACTGGTAGCTTTAGAGGTTTTGAGGGATTGAATGTGCTGAATTCTTTTGTTTCCGTTTTTTTTAATCCACTGTGTTTTCTAACGCAGTGTAAAAAGGCCATGTGTCATTGTTGGTACAGATGTGGTATGTTGCAATTTCTTTAATGCTTTGATACAGATACAGGAAATCACTTGCTGCGGTTAATGTTGGTATGGTAAGGTGCTTACACTGCCTGACTTGTACAACCCCAGTATGGAGAGTAGCTGACAGAGCCTTCAAAGGGCAGTTCAGAATTGAGCACTGTTTCGAATTGTCCTCTGAGTGCTCCCTTGATGAATAGGGAGCCCAAGGCAACTTCACTAATTTGAGCAAACTAGTTGGATTCCCTGAAGTTACATGGTCTGAACAGTCTGCCACGTATTCAGGATTTCATAGAAAATCCAGGGCTTGTTGACAAAGCACTAGTTTTAAAAATCTCACTTCCTGTGAATAACTAATGCTACTAGTAACCTAGTCATTATCTTCAGACACTCAACATATCCTTCCAGGATTACTTAAGGAGCTTGGTTTTTTTGTCAGTCCTATTAATTACCACATAGACGCTGGCTTTTTACAGCAATGAGAAACCATCTGATATGAATATGGTGAAGCACAGTTATTTTTCCCTCTCATTTAGGGCATGTTGATTCATGTTGGGATTCAGTGAAGATGTGTTATAGTAAAAAATAAGCTTCTGCTTATTGACAAATAATACTTGTACTCTATCTTACATATTGGGGATTTTAGAATGTCCCCACCCTCCTCCTCAAAGAAAGCTATTAGGACAACATCTTCTCTTCAAACTTCAAACATTCTCTTCAAATGTTTTTATTCATTCTGTTTTTTCTTACAGCTCATCATAAAGAGGTAGTACCACTAGTGCTAAATTTAATTTAATTTGTTTTATTCTTCTTGCCAAAGGATCCCCAGGGTCAAAAGAATGGAAATTGTATTGCGTTGGTATCCCACTGGCCTGAAATTGTTTTCTGTTGTTTATGCCTTTTTTCCTTCCCTGTCCACATTTTTCAGATCACCCACAGATTTATGAATATGATAACTGACTCACAAATTTTGTCAAATAAGAAAAGTGCTTTTAAATAAAGTTGATTCTCAGCCACTGCTGAATACATCAGGGTCTAGGGACTCCATGATATTGCAAATTGTGTTAATACAGTATGGACTAAAGATGGAATTGTAGCATGTGTTATCATTTTAGTGTTGCAGGAAAAGCTATATGTAAGTAACATTTTCAAGGATCTTTCATTTGGCAGGTTGAGTATTCTGTAAACAAACCTATAGAGACCACGCTATGTGTGCTGCCCTTGGAAAGTCAGGTGCAGTTGTGAGATAATGGGAGTTGGTCAGTTTTTTGGGAGGAGACAAACGTGCTGGGCAAGGGTGCCAAAACTATGGGCAATTGTTTTCAGTTTAATGTAGTTTGTTTCCTTGAGAATTTACAGCACTTTTGTTTTTTTCTCTTTTAGATTACAGCAAAAGCAGCTGTCATTTTTGTTACACTTCAGTATAATGTTACCATTCCTGCCACAGGTATGTATCTTGCAGGAGGCTAGTTAGAAGACAGTGTATCAGGCATTATTAGTGTGCCATGCTTCCTAGACTTGACAGGAAGGGAACTTGTCCATTTCAATAGGTAAAGACCAGCTTTCAAGGGTTTCACTTTATTTTTGTTAAAACACTCTTTTGACTGATTAGGTTAAAGACAATGTTTGTGTTCTGCTGGATTCATCATTAGCCCTGAAACACCATCTGACTGGTAGATAAGTTCACATGAATTCTTACTCCGGCTTTGCAGGTGATAATTTTTAGTACTCAAAGTGGGGTGATAGTTTAACATTTTTATTGTCCACTTTTAGTGTATTTGGCTAAGCTTCCTAAGTGCACTTAAGTTTTTAGTTTTATAGCACCTTTCCAGAGTCAAATTGATAGAGAAGATAACTATAAGCAGTCTAGTGACCTAGTTCATAGTGGCAGTTTAATTTGACTTTTATTTGTTCAGCTGACTACAAGCTACTTCTGTCTGAAAGGTCTGACAATGGGAAATAAACTTATCAACCATTAAACTGTATTGGTGCCTAACAGTTAGTTCTCTTTGTCTTTCAGAAGAACAATCTGCAGAAACAATCTCTCTCTATTACTATGGCATCAAAGACTTGGCTACAATTTTCTTTTACATGCTTGTAGCAATAATCATACATGCTATAATTCAGGAGTATGTACTGGATGTAAGTACAAAATATTAATTCCTTTCATCAAGATAATTGCGGGTTTTCATTAGACTTTAAGACTATTAACTTAAAAGTAAACTTCTGCATTAAAAAATTTAACTGTAAAAACATGCATTAAAACTTTTAGGTACTCTAATGCAGTTACCAAATAAATGTGAAATACTGCAGCATATAAATAACAATGGACTTTCATTTCAGAAAATTAACAGGAAAATGCACTTTTCAAAAACAAAGCATAGCAAGTTCAATGAGTCTGGGCAACTTAGTGCATTCTACCTCTTCTCCTGTGTTTGGGGAACGAGTATTCTTGTCTCTGTAAGTATGCTTTATCTTCTGTTTCTGTTGTGAGATTTCAAAAAATTCACTTATGTTGACGATAAATATGGTTTTGGCTTATTTTTCTGGTTTTAGCTAGCTTTATTTTTAAAGTGAGGACAAGTTTAAGGATTCTGTTTAGTCATAGCTGGCTATAAAGTCAGTAGTGTTACTGTTGCTCAGTCGAGTAAATTTACTGTCAAACTGAATGAGATAAAACCATTTAACTTTACTATGGTATTTAATTCTCTGTAGTTTTTTTTTGTGTTGGTTTATTAACATAAAATAAATGTTTTGAAAACACCATACATAGCATTCTAGAGCCTAAGGAATGGGTATATGACAAATTGCTGTAACCTCAGGTCTCTGTGTGCTTTTAGGTGACATGCTCTTTGCTAGTGGCTGGATGTATATGAGTTTAGCTCATAGAAAGGGAAGACTGCCTTTCTTTCTTTCTTTCTTTCTTTCTTTCTTTCTTTCTTTCTTTCTTTCTTTCTTTCTTTCTTTCTTTCTTTCTTTCTTTCTTTCTTTCTTTCTTTCTTTCTTTCTTTTCTTTCTTTCTTTCTTTCTTTCTTTCTTTCTTTCATTTTAACATAAGAACTGGAAAACCTTTCTTTCTCTTAGTTAAGTTCAAAACTTGTTAGCAGTTTACAAGAGAAGACTTGTGGCTGTAGTAATCCTGGAATAATTTCCATCTCATAAGGACATTCTGTCTTGAAAAATCACCTGATTGTTTGCTTGCTTTTTATTTTCCTAAGCCCATGCAACTGTCTTTTGTTTTGGGGATTTGTTTTCTGGGTTGGTTTGATTTTTGTTTATTTGTGATTTCTTGGGGATTTTTAAAAAAGAAAATTTATGGGTCTGCAACTTTTATTTGTTTATGTATATGTGAATATTTTCTGTGTGTAAATACAGGCATATACATAAATGCATATATGTACATCCAGTCATTATTTCTGACTAGAAAGTAAAATCTTAGAGTGTTTATTTGGGGTTTTTGTTTGTTCTGTTCTTTTTTTAGGAGAACTATATATCAGATCCAACCTCTCTGTGGAGGGACTATCCACACGCTCTGATTCCGTAAGGCCTCTTCCTTTGAGGGTTGCTGGGGGAGAGGAGGGAGTGTTTTAAGCCTAGGGTGTATCATGTACAATTTGTGTAGAATAAGTAGTTTGTAAAAATATAATAGTCACTAATGTGGTTTTGGTTTTATTTATGTGGGCTCGATTCTTTAACAACTTGTAGCATACAAAGGTCTTTTTATGTAGACTATTACTTAAAGAATTCCATTTTTGCAAGCTTTGTCTGAATGATTTTGTTATTAGAGATATTAGTTTAATCTTGGCTGGCATGAAGGATCTGTATTTTTTTTCTTTTTTTGAGAGACAGTAATAAAATGAGTTCACTAGAAGCTTCTGCAATGTTTTAAGCTTATTCATAATAAATAATATACTTCAATTCTTGCTGTATTGTACAGGTTTCAAATGAAGTTTTTCTACATCTTACAGTTGGCATATTGGTTTCATGCTTTTCCTGAACTGTACTTTCAGAAAACTAAAAAAGTAAGTTCAAAACATAAATGGGAGGAACTCCAGAGCAAGGTGGCTTTTTTTCTTTTCAGTTAAATCCTAACTGCAAGTAAAATTGCTAAATATCTGTTGTGTAAATAAAAATCACTAGTGTTTCTCATCCACTGAAAGAATTTTCCCTCAAGCGATTGTGCGATTTTCTTTTCAACTCTTGGGTTTTTTTTTTTTCCTTTGTTTCTCAGAGTTGATGGTCTGAATAGGCTCGTTGAAATCACAGGTGCTTCATGAATCATGATATAGGTGTAGAATATAAACTGTGAATAATTCTGTACATCAAAGGAGTATGAAAGTCTGGGATTTGACTTAAATAGCATTTAAATGGGTGGATGACAATGAGACGTGAGCTGGCAATGTACCTTTGCACCCCAAAAAAACGGGTGTCACCTGGGCTGCATAACAAGCAGTGACCAGCTGGTGGAGGGAGGGGATTCTGCCCCTCTGCCGTGCTCTGGTGAGACTGCCCTGGACTGCTGCATCCAGCTCTGGGGTCCCCAGCACAAGAAAGGTATGGATTGGTTTGAGCAGGTCCAGAGGAGGGCCATGAAGATGAACAGAGGATTGGAGCACCCCTTCTGTGAAGGCAGGCAGAGAGAGTTGGCGTTGTTCCACCTGGAGAAGAGAAGGCTCCGGGGAGAACTTATTGTGCCCTCTCATTGTTTCAAAGGGGCTTATAAGAAAGATGGAGAGAGACTTTTTATTGGGGTCTGTAGTGACAAGGAACAGTGTTTTTGAAAGAGTTTAGAGTAGATTTAGTAGGTTTTGAAAAGTTGAGTAGATGTGAAGAAATTCTTTATGGTGAACATGGTGACAAACTGGACCACAGAGCTCAGAGAAGTTGTGGATTTTTTTTCATTTGAAGTGTTCAAGGTTAGGCTGGATGGGGTTTTGAACAACCTGATCAAGTGATAGGTGTCCATGTATAGAGGTTGGACTAGGTGATGTACAAAGGTGTCTTTGAGCCCAAAGCATTCTGTGTGGCTGCTGTTGCTCTGTGACTAGGTTGCATCTCTGTTGCTGGTTCTGCTTTATTCAAGAAAATGAAACATAGGTGTTACATAAGCACAGGTCTTTGTACCGGAGCCTAGAAGAGGCTTAGTTAAATAGTAACAAAATGCACTGGTTTTAGACTGCTCAGATGCAGTATAAATACTCTTTTGCAGAAGCACTGCAACTGATGTTCTCTTATTGTGCTAGTGATACCTTCCAAATTTGACTTCACAGCCAAGTGTGGAGATTTTTCTTAACATAACTTCAAGAAAGCTGTCACAAGTGGCCTAAGTGCTGTATGTTGAATAGTAGTGTTTTACTTGGTCACTGCTTGAAATTGTGCCCTCTGACTTTTGCATGAAGTTTAAAGAGTGATAATTAATTTGTTTTAGCATTGTTGATATTTCTTCGACCACAGCTTAGCATCTACCATCTTGGCTTACTTGCCTTATTCCTTCTCCTGAACAAAACTGGCTACTTTTACTCAGGCCTAGTTACCTGTTTTGCTGATATAAACAAGAAAAGACCTTCTCAGCTCTGGTTCCTCTGTAGTCATGTATACCTCGTGCATTATTCCGAAACAAGGCCTGCAGTCTCTGACAGTTTGTCTAAGCAGGCAGCATGGGCTGCTTAAATGTTATCTCAGTTCTAAAGTTAAAGTGTTGTAGGCTCGTCCTGGTTGTGCTTGGAGAAACTGAGCCACATGTACTTACTGTGTCTTTATCTGAAATAACAAATTTTTCATTTTCTTTCAGATAATTCAGAGTAGGTCTTTCTCCACCTGTTTTCTTGCTCTTTGTGTATTATGAGTGTGATGTTTGCTGTTGTCATAATTTTTGATTCTGTGGATTTGTTGGATGGGATACTGAGTGTTGAATAACATAGTGTAGCTCTTGTAAGATTAAAATTTTAGGCCTTTTTACAAGATAAAGCTAAAGATCCTTGCTTGAAGTTTAGAGAATCTTTCCAAAAAGAAATTCATGTAAACACAACTGAATGTACTCTGCTACCACTCCAATGGAGATTTTTATTGTGATCTGGCATACTTCAGGAGTTCTTTTGTTCACAGATGGCACAATCTGGTTTCCATGTGCTCTGTGTCTTCCTCTTTATTATTTCATCTCATGAAGTGTTCAGTTTAATAGGGCTGACTAAAGCCTGACTTAAAGTGGGACCATGTGCTTTAGCATGACTGGTTAGTAACAATACCCTCTGTATCTGCCAGAAACAGTGTGCCAGAATTTTGGATGGCCTTGAATTTGTAAAATTTATGTCAACACTTGGAAAACCTTTCATTTTGATTCGTAGACTGTTATTTTATTCTGTAGCAATCTGACAATTTGATGGACAGCAAACATGTGGAACAGTAGGATCTGATGATACAGTAATACATACAAAATAAGAAATGTAATAGCTTGCATATGTTCACAGTGGTCATAACAAATAAAAGTGGATCCTTTTTAAAAGCATCTTTCCATGTTTGATGCCTTTTCTCACAGTAGTATATGTAAGATACTATGACTGGTAAGTGGCAATAAGTTATGTGTGGAATTAGATGTTCCAGGCTGAGTGATTTAGTGCCAGACCAGAGCACTTTAAGGTAGCTGATACACCAAGAAGAATTTCCCAGACTAGGGAATAGTTTGTAATAACAGATAACATAGCACAGTATTGTGTAACATTGTGCATAACACATGGTCACTTTTTTCTTCCAAATAGGAAGATATCTTTCGCCAGATTGTCTACATTGGACTTTACCTCTTTCATATTGCTGGAGCCTATCTCCTGAAGTAAGTAAATTGTAAACTTTTGCTGGCTCCATTCTTTGCCTTAAATATCTAACACAGCGTCTGATTGTTTGTTTTATTTGTTTTGATAGTCTGACCCACCTTGGACTTGTTCTTCTGGTATTGCATTACTTCGTTGAATTTCTTTTCCACATATCCCGTCTTTTCTACTTCAGTGATGAAAAATATCAGAAAGGGTAAATAGTCTTTATCTTTAAAATTCCTGTAATTTCCGTCTTAGAGCCTTTTGCATTTAACTAACCAGAAACCAAAATTACAAGGAGTTCAAACAGTGTTTCTTAAGCAACCAAAGTTGTCCAGATTACTGTTAGTACTTATATTTCTAAACCATCAGTATACTTTCTACTTTGTTCTAGCCTACTTAAGTAAATATTAATAGCACTATTAAATGAATTAAAATCTCTCAATGTATACTAATGTGGGAATTTTTTTTACATTTTGTAGGGAAAGGAACAGGATAGATTGCTAATACAGCCAGCTCTGTAGGAACTAAAAATGTGGTTTTGTTCTAATTGTACTGCAAAGTACTTTTCGTTGAGTTGAAATCAGTTTTCATAACATAATACAAGATGCGTTTAAGATAGGTGCAAAATCATGTATTTAGGTAAGTTTCAAAGAAATTTGCATGGTGAAAGGTAAGCATTTGCATTGTTAGTGCATGTGTTTCAAATGGAAAGTTTATTTAGTGTTTGTGGTGTTTTTATTTCTAGATTTTCACTGTGGGCAGTTCTTTTTGTTTTGGGAAGGCTTCTCACCTTGATTCTCTCAGTCCTCACTTTTGGCTTTGGACTGGCAAGAGCAGAAGATCAGCAGCTGAATTTCAGTACTGGGAACTTTAATATCCTGGCTGTTAGGTACAGTAAACCTGGAACAGTTCTTAAGCATGTGCTGTAAACCCATGTTAAATATACAATGTAAGTGGTATGGCACTAATGCCAGTAATTCTGGATGTTTGAGTGTTTTCATACAATGAATGGGATTGTTCCGAATAGCTTATGTAAGAAACTTTTAAGGCACAGTGAAATTAATTGACTGAATTTAGTCTACAGCTGAGAAATCTGTAACTGGTTACCCTTCTTCTCTTTGTTAAAAAAAAACCCAACCAAAAAAAAATCAAAACCAAATCAACAGAATTAATTGGAATATATCACAGACAATGCTTTCAAATGTTTTAAAGTTAGTAAATTTAATTCTAAATGTGATTTCTGTCTTAAAGGTCAAGGTATTTGTGCCCAGAGCAGCTTTGGTCTCATTTGCAGATTACTGCCTCTTTATCTGCCTTTTGGCTCTCTGCCTTTTCTCTGCCTTTCTCTGCCTTTTTTGCCTCCTATTGCTGCTGGCCTTCTTAAGACTGCAGAAAACAAAGTTATTGAAACTTTGACAATGTCAGCATTACCTTGCAAAATTGATACTCTGAGCTGCAAGACACTCCTGAACAATTTTCAGCTGGTACTACCTGGTACCCTGAGAGTAATTCTGAGAAAGATAGTAGGAAAGAAACCTAGTAGTTGTCATTTTTGATGGGCAAAGATTTCACTATCACTCTATATCTGGTTTTCATCATCTGTGCTTAAGCTCAGTTAGCCCTGTGCAAGAGAATTCTTGACTTAGGAAATGGATGTTACCAGGAGGAAGGGGTGGAATTTGCCAAAAATCCTCTACCTTCCTTTTCTGTTTGAATAATGTGGCAAACTTATGATAAAACTTTACCTATTATTTGTTTCTAGAATCAGTGTGCTTGCCTCCATCTGCATGACCCAAGCATTTATGATGTGGAAGTTCATTAATTTCCAGCTTCGGAGGTGGAGAGAGCATTCTTCTTCTCAGCCTCAGTCAGTGAAAAAGAAGTTTGTATCAGCTAAAGGAAAGACCTCCAGAAAAGAAAGAGGTTTGTAGTTTCAGTTTTTCTGCTCCTTTGACTTCTCAAAACCAACTTCAGGTCTCTAAAGAAGCATTTTGTGTTTAACTTGTGAGTGAGATGACTCAGCTAGAGAAGCAGTACTGGGGAATATTACTGTGAGAAAAACTGATTTTTAAGAAAAACCACTATATATTGTTGCGTTTTCTAACTACCCAAATAAAGGATTTACTGTGGTTTTTTAAGTTAATGCAGCATGATATTTTTATGCTCTTTAAATTAATTGCTTGAACAAAATGTGTCATGCTTATGTTTTGTTCTCTTATATAAAGAGAAGAGATGCAATTTTAGATCTCTTCTGTTAGACACTTATTTGTAAAATTTTCTTGCCATGGATTTCAAGTTTCTTTTTCGTTGCCACAAAATTCTGAGGGTTTAGAGCAAAGAGATAGTTTGATGACCCACCCAGTAAAAAGTTTTCTGATGGACTATTTTTACAAAAACCAGAAATTGGTAGTTCTTTAAGGAAAGGTAATAACACCTTACTACTCTAAACCTGTGTTGAAGCATTTGGAAATTAACTGAAGAGTCTAGGTTTGACTTTTTAATTATGTCACACCTTTTTTTGTAGAAAGGGTATGAAAGATGAACAGAATGCTCTTTCCTCTGGGAAAAAAAATATGTGCTCTTTTAAAAAAAATTTAAATCCCTGTACTTCAGTATATCTATTGCACCAACCGGTCAACTCCAGTGTATTTTAACTGCTAGCATGAATAACTTCTGCACCCTTTTGAAATGGCAGAAGTTGTTTCAAAAGCTTTCTTCGGAATGATCATTTGCTTCCAATCATGTATTACCAATCTGTTCCACTTTTTGATATATTGAAAGTAGTGTGTGTCAAGACCATTTGCACTGAGAAGTGAGATGTGTGGTGGGAGAGCAATAATTTTTTATTTCTCCCAAGTTTCTGTTTTTATTAAAATGTGGTTTAGAGTACTGCTGCACTCCCTTTAGATGATTTGTAATTATCACAACTTGGCTTTTGTGTAGTGTTGGGGTTTTTTTTTAATCTGAAAATTCAGTTGGAATTTTTTCTTTTAAATTGAGTGAAGGTAGTTTCCTATGTAAGTGTCCTATTTAATCAGAGCTTCATGTTCATGGCCTTCTCACTATTTTTGGGGGGTTTTTTTGGGTTTTTTTAAATTTAAGTGTTTTATGTCAAATAATTTTAAACTATGTGCCTTGGTCAGGAAGTCAGAAATGTAATAGTTTCTTTAAATCTCTTAATCTATTTCATTCATGTAATTTAGTGAATCTGCTGGGTTTCACCCAACTTCAGTGGGGACTTGCAAATGGTAAACAAATAGTGAAGAAGTTAGTTAATTGGAGTTGTGGTTTAAGTCACAAGATAATTTAACTATGCCTGTCTTGAACACTGAAGAATTTTATTCCTTATTTTAAATGAACATAAAAGATCTCAGGTCATTCAAATTCTTCTGTTTTGAATACTCCTGTTACATTGTTTGTTCAGAACACATACATAGCGTGCAGCAAAGCAGTAATTCTTGAAAGAGTAATATATGCAATTGAACTGTTTAAAACACTTTTTTTGTGTGTGTGGTTGAATGTTTTTTTGAGAGCCAGGACACAATAAAATGTGTTACTTTTAGTCTATGCCAAAGGCAAGAAATGACAGTAAAAAATCCTGCTGGTGATGTAGGTGGGATATACAGCCACGTACTGATTCATATTCTTTGTTCTTTTACCTAAACTGTTCAAGAAAATATGATTTCAGTTAGCTAGCTTGGATCTAATTAATTGTTTGTAAGTTTCTTTATTTAAAAATATTTCAAACATTTTCAGCAATATCCAAAGACCACTTTATGTAGGCTTAAAATGGTGGCATCATAGGCAGATACATGGTCAAACAGACTTTGGGTCTGTGTCTGGTCTCATGCTCATGTGTGGTTGTCATTGGTTTTTTTGGGTTTTTTTTTTTTTGCTTGTTTGCATAAATGGGACCATTTGGGTGTCGTGGGAGAAAGAGGGAGGCCAACAGCTGTTTTGTAGACAGTCCATACTCTAGTGACCTTCAGCACTTCTGCAGATGGAAAAAATAAGTTTACCCAGTCCTTTGTAAAAATATATAAATATATATATATAATAATTGTTTAAAAGCAGCCAAAAAACCAGCAGCTGTTGCTTGAAGTCAGAATGATATGAGTCAGATCAGAGATATTAGGCTGCAAGCATTGTAGCTGGCTATGCACTGTGCTCTTTAGATCTGTTTTATAAATATAGTTACTGTCAGGCAACATCTGTTCCCTTGGTTGTGGTGAAACTGGATAAAGGGGGTGTTGGAGTTCTGGATGCTGAGAATTTTAGACTTTCTGTACTGACATACTCAAACTCCCAGGAGAGCACAACATTTGACCTGAAGCCGTAGAGAAGGCTTCCAAACTGAATTGATAACACTAGGATTATGAGTGCATAGTTAATTAGAAGTGTGTAATATCACAAGGTAAAAAACTTAAGAGCTTAAACTTTTAAATAAAATAATATATATAGAACAAGATGGAAGTTGTAAAGCAAAGCAAAAGCTAGTCCTTCTTCTTTACCTTCTTCTTCCTTCTTCTTCTTAAGTTTAAATAGTATTTTGTAATTAGAAAAAAAGGTCCGCATTGAAGACTTTGAGTAATTAGTTATTAGATTAAAAGTGAAAATAATTTAAGTATAATTTCTTAATTAAATAGTTTAACCTTAAAAAAACTTATAACAAAAAAATTCTTTACCATTTCATATTTTATTAGTAAAAAACTACAGAACTCACTACCTGTGAGATTATAGCATAAATAAGAAACAATAAACACCTAAATCTAAACACAAACTATCATCTGAAGTACCTTTGTGTTCTTAGGTGCCTGATCTTGATCTCTTTCCACCTACACATACTCATTGCAAATCTGAGCTAGTGTTTTACTTCTCTCTGTCTTATCTATGTAAATATCTTCATCATAAAGTAAATGGATTCTGTATGTTGAAGTATATGCTTTAAAATTGTGAGTGTGTCTGTGTAGAAAGGATTTCCTCTATGTATCAAATGCTTGTTATGATAAGCAAAGGAGTGTAATTTTAGCAAGAATTATGAGGTAGGTGGGATAAATAATTAAGACCTGTAGCAGAGAACTCTGTATACACTGTGTCTCCAAAATTTCACAGAACTGTCTCATCTCAAGTTGTGCTTTACTTTTTCACAGAATATCTTCTAAAATATCATGACTGGTCTTGATTTTCAGTCTAGATGCATATAATGGGCACATTTTGGTGTCTTGCCACATCAGGAAACTGGAATTTATTGCAAACTTTAAATATTGCACTTTGAGGAAACCTCATTATACTGTTGTGCTCTGAATGATAATTAAGAGTTTTAACAAAGAAGGTACATCACAAAAGAAGTTAAAGGCTGTTTGTGTAGGACCTACAAAAATGTACTAAAATATAAAGGTCTCACTGTATTTGAAAAGTGTTTTCTTTTTTTTTTCTAGAAAATGGAATAAATGGAACAGTGACCTCAAATGGAGCAGACTCGCCTCGCAGCAGGAAGGATAAATCCTCGTAAAACTGGGTTTTATTAAGTTAATTGACTAATGTCCCCAAAGAATCTGTTTTTTACATGGATGGCCCTTCAGCACTAGAGATATTATGGATTAAAGAAAATACAATTCATGTTTTTTGATTATTGCTGTTGTTTTGAGAAACTTTTTTTAAAAACCATTTTGACTAAGGAAAAAGGTTTATCTCTCTTCAAATACTTGGGGGGAGGATTCAACACTTTTTAAAACACATTGACACTTTTTTAAATATTTACTGTGATGAAATAACTTAATGAGGATCACTGTTCCTGTGTATTATTTCCTTCCAGTTTTTGTAATCTTGGTGATATTGTTCTACCAACTTCACTTTTTCCAAGTTCCTCAAGAAGTATTGCAAAATTGAGGTAAAAACGTAGTATGCATATTCAGATACTCTGGGTTTTCAGTTAATTACCTTTACTCAAATTTACATTTCAATTTGGGATTCCAAGACCACACCAGTAGACCTCTTTATTTGGTAGTTACTATAGCTGCACAATGTCTGCTCTAAGAATTGCCCCATATCATTAAAACAAAACTGAACTAATTGGAAATGTTGCAGAGTCTTATTGTTTGTTGGTTAGATATCTCTTACAAGGAGCACAACACCTTTTTGAGATATAGCTTTTAGCACTTGAAAATTAGAAGGGAGTGTGTATGGTCATAGAAAGAGTTGCTTTGAGTAGCACTGTCCACTTCTGTCTGTGCTTTTGAAGTGTATGTATCTTGGAGAATTAGTGTGCGTTGGACCTTCTTTGAAAACTTGTCTGTCTGACTTTACGGGTGGAGGTTACTACAATGTGTTGTGTTTGTTTTGGGAGGCAATCAATGCTCCATGAAGAGGGAACTAGATAAATAGATCAAGTGATGAGAAACATTCCTTTATTCTAACTGCTTTTCTTTTTTTTCACCTCTGTTAGGAAATAGTTTGATTTCTCCTATATATATTTTTATGAAAAAATATTTAAAAGCTACAGCTTCTTAAAACTGAATTATTGTGACCTCTGCTACAACTGAGAAAATCTAAATTTAAGAATTTTTCCATTATCTTTCATAATTGTATTTAATGTGAAACCTTGTCCAGTTAGTTTTCCAGTTTAATACGCAGATAATGTTTCCTCTGTACACTTTTGTAATGGGTATAATTCAATGTGTTTCACTTGAAAATGAGTGAGACAATTATTGCAGTCTTAAGAAGTTGCTGAATTAGTCTTATCAAGTTAACCCAAGTATTGAACTGCTTATTGATTAAGGAGTAATTATGAACAATCAAAGTGATAAATAAAATAATTATAATGAAAAACTGTTCTTATAATGGAGTTTATACCCAACAAAATGATAAATCTGCATTCTGTATTTTCTACAGTTCAATTGCTTACTATTCAGAATAAACATTTCTAGTACAAAATCCTCACTACAGGCAACTATCCATTCTTAAGTTGTTTAGTGCTATTTAGAGTTACTGCATTATAATCTATTACATGTTTCAGCTGATTACAGACACAATTCCCAAGTATTTGGTTCACAGCTCCAGAAGTGGACGTGGCAGACTTGTACTTGCTTAGCTTGAGTATTCTGGGGCAGTGTGCCCTCTAGTATGCCCAGTCTGCTTCAGTAGAAGTAGGTGTCCCATGTCCTGTGACATGCCATGTAGAACTGTGAATCTGTTCAACCTGACCACAAAACTGGAAAACTGGAACTCGGAAATTTTGAGAGACCCGTGTACATTATGTACTTATTATTCAAAATCATGTTTTGTGTATGATGTTTCTAGAAAAACCTTCAAAGATTCTGTGTGCCTTGCTCTCAACTTGTACCTTAAGCCAAAGGGGGTAATTTTTAAGTGTCTAGTCTGGTGCTTGGGCTCTAAATCAGTTTGCTTGGGATATCTGGTTGTACTGGGGTTGAAAGAATCATAAAGGGCGGAACAAATTACGAAGCAGTCATTTAAGGTACTTCTTGAGATCTTCAAGACTTATAGGAGTCTGAGGGTTGTAATAGTTGTTTCCCTAAGGCAAGCTATTTCTTGTAAACCTCATTCTTTGACACAGTAGTCTTGATATGTCTTCAGGTTAATTTCCAAAAACTTCAGAAAAATATATTCTTGACTGTTATTACTGACATTGCTTTTTGTCTCCTTTTGGCCTTACGGATGGACATTCTTGTCCTTTGGACATTTACAAAAGCACTTTTGTTTCTACAATGGCTTAATATTCGTCATTGCCTTATAGGAGTTGTTGGTATCTATTACCAAATAATAGAAAGTAGCAACAGTTGTTCTAGAATTTTTTTAGAGTATTGGAAGTATTTTCTGTCTCTTCTCTCATAACTAAAAATACATATTTATCGTGTTTGATGAGGCAATACCAGTAATTTTTAATTATCTGCCTTGGGATGGAAACACTCATAAACAGAAGATATTGAAACTTCTATTTCTAGTTTGATATTATTTGTTTTAGTGTTAGAGTATTGTTTGGCTGGATAACTTTTTTGAATTGCTTAAAATTTATTTTAAAATGTTACTGCAGTTTTGGCTCTTTGCTTGTAATCTCGGTTTCAGTAAGATGGAAGAAGATTAGTTGTCTAATCATGTTTTCTTAATTATGGCGTCAAGAAAATTAGAAATGGAAATGACTGAGAAGTTCATCATTATATCCTACTCCAAATAAAATAGGCAGTAGTTAATTTATCCTCATCAATTACCAGGTCCCACAAAGAGAAAGTTTTGTCCATTTAGATGGATTTGAATTGAGTAATTAGACAGTGGAGAGGGTTTTTTGGGTTTGCTTCTTTTTCTTAAACCTCCTTCTCTTTGCCCAATCTTGTCAAAAATTTTCAAGATTTAACAGATGATTTCAAGCCTTTTTTGAGCCCCAAATGTATGTTTGTTTTATGTGCCAGAATATTCTCTCAAAACCAGTATTTTACTTTTAAAGTGGTTATATTCAATTTCAAAGTACAAACAAGGAATGCAGAGCAGCTGAAATTAATTTTCAGAGTTTTAGTTTTCATCTGGACACTTTCTCCTTGACTGTTTGCAAAGACTGATTTCTCCTGTGTGAATCATTCATGAATGTGAAAATACTCTTTGGAAGTACTGTTTTTCTGGTGATCCCATGCCCAAACTTAGGAATGGTGAAGGAATTTGCTGAGCAGAAAAAATGCATAGGCTATTTCCTCTAAGTTTAGGTTATGCTGAAGGTAAATTATGTATGTTGAGATAATGCATTTAGAAAATCAGCAGTATTTGTAAGCATTTGGTATTTTTTCTAAGTACTCATTTTCTTTGAAAATTTTACTTGTGTTTATGGAGTTAAGCTACCCAGAATCGTATAAGCAGTGTGGTCCTCTGGTATAGGTAATTGGACTTCTGTAAAAAGGGTCAATACATGTCTGCAGTCCTTTGTTTTTTGAAGTTTTCTGACTGACTGCACCTGAGTTGATTTTATTGGGGGCAAAACTTGATATGAAAGGGAAGAGAGGACTTCCATAGCCATGCTAGTCTGAAAGTAATGTGGGTTGCTGCCAGAATTGTTGTTCTGTCCCTTGCCTTAGCTAGCACGAGCCTTTCTGGCTGCATGGTGAGCTAGACCAGGGAGCTGGTGCACCTGAAAACAAGCATGTTTGGGTTTTTTCCATTGGGCTAGTTGCCTGATAGCAACTCCAGTGTTTTACAAGTAATTATGTATAAGCAAGAAGGAAAGTTTCAGGGAAAGATCAATCAGGTTCTAAGGCAGCTGCCCCTTTCAACAGCATGCTGCTTGAACATTACACTAGATTACAGTGTGGGAGATCTTTAAAGGCTTCCAGTCACCAGTACCAGAAGGGTAGGTAATGAAGGTAATTCCTACATGCCAAATCCATGAAGTATTAATGGATTTTTTTCAGATCTTGTGGGAGAAGGGGAAATACTCATTGTGGTTTACTGTACTGAATACCTTTTATCTGTCATCAGGGTTTCCAAGCAGTGCAAAGAGGATCCTGGCAGTGTAGAAATAGGGATTTTGAAAATGTAGATTGTCCTGGATCAAACAAATAACATTGCTTTCTTTAACAGCCAGGAAATTACGGGGTTTTTTGCTTTTTTGGTGTGAGATTTTTTTTTTTCTACATCAACCCTTTATGTACTGGAGGAAGTATTCCAGAGAGCTTTGCAAGAATTGCACAGTATGCGAGTCTTGGTACATGGAGGGGAGGATTGTTTGGTTTCTCTTATTTTGTTTTCCTGTTTTCAGGAAGTTCACCAGCTGATTCCTAGGTCATACTTGGGTTTGGTTCCATTTGTGACTCACCCCTGTGGGCCTGTGTTGTAAATGTTGGCGATTGGCAGTTTCAATAGGCTCCCTGTGCAGTGGTGATCATTGCTGTCCTAATTGTTCTGTCTGGAAAATGTCAGTATTGAAGGGACTTGAACACAAAGTAGAGACAGTGGTGATGTTTGTAACGTTTACAGGCCAGTGGGAGCCTGCATACAGAGATGGTTTCTGGAGGGGGCTGTGGTTTAATGCCTGAATCTGGTTATGCAAATATTTAGGTTATTTATGGTGCAGGGTATAAGAATGTCCTACAAAACGAAAGCTTGGGGAATATTTAGAAAATCCTTTAAAAAGAAAAATACTTCAAAGAACTGACGTCAGTTATCATCTGCTCATATTTGAATTTCTTACATTGTGAGCTATGGATTATCTTTAGAGCACTGGATTAGCCCATGTTTGTTGGTTTGTTGGTGGGGTTGTTTTATATACTGTAAGTTGTTGTGGATGTCTGGTGAGTATCCCCTCTTCACACTGCTCCCCAAACTATTCAGTTTTGGATCTTATAACCCTAAATCTGTATACAGTAAGGAATTTTGTGTGTTCTTCAGAACTAAAATAGGATCAGTGCTGGAGCGTTTCTGGATCAGATGTGCAAAAGAAACACGCACATCCATATGTTGAGTGTCATCAGAACCTCCTTAATGGGAACTGAAACTCTTTAGGATGAATGAAATGCAATACAGTTTGGATATAGCTCACATCCACATAGCAAGTGCTGTTGTGGCTGAAATGGGACTTCTGTTGGCATCTGCCACTGTCCATTCCCTTTGATGAGCAATGGGTGAGGAGTGCTGGGCTGCAGCAGCAGTAGGCTGGCTGCTTTCTGCCTTTTACAGAAGCTCTTTTGATGTTGCCAATTCAAAAGGCAACAACTTTTTATTTCTGGTTAAAAGAAAAAAAAAAAAAGTGTATGGCCTAGTTTTGAATCCAATACACTTGCTCTTGATCTCTTTCTATGTGTCCTGTCACTTTTATTTTAGGTTTCTACAGATACTTTAGTTTTATGCAGCTCAAGGATGGCAAGTCTATGATGTGAGTGCCAGAAATGACAACTCCTTTTTCTTTTGTGTTTGAAACTTCTTGCAGAATCAGAGTGGCTAAAATGTAGCTTTATAGTTCAATAGCACTTCAGTATTCATTATTTGTCCATATTTATTGTGGTTAACATTAAAGATCAGGCATTATCGTTCACCACAACGCAGTTGTTACTTCTTCATGCCACACACAAGAGCATTAGGCAATTTGATATACTGAATTGAAAAAAAAAAAAAGTTGGTCAGTCTGGTTTAACAGAAGTTGATATTCCTGGATGGTTTTGCTTTGCATATTGCAGTTCACTGTCACTGCCTTTCTCATTCAGGAAACTGGGCACCTAAGATCTCTGAATCTCTAGACTGTAGTTTTGTTGTATACAACATGAAAAATTATGGTCTAGAGCTTTGTGTCTTATATTTGTTTTTAAATGTTGAAGACTGTATCTTACATTGTAATCAACAGATAAGTATTCAGCCCATGGTAACAAGAATACTGTAACAGAGTAGGAATTTCAACTCTTGAACTTCAGACTAGAAGCCAAGTCAAAACTTAACTCATGTTCTCACACAGGTGATTCCTCCTCTTTGTTTCTTGATTAATCATTATCTTTGTTTTGTTTATGTAGATTGTAAGTTCTTGTGGCAAGGGTTGTCTTTCGTGCGTGTGTGTGCGTGCGCGTGTGTGTACCCAGGACAACGAGGTCTGGAGCCCCAGTCTGTGGAAGCTGTAATAAGCAATCATCTTGTTATTGTTTTCCTGGATATCATAATAAAGAGTATCGAATTAAAACTGTCTTGAAGAGTCTGTTACAAAAATGGAAGCATATCAATTGCTTCTGGCCTTGCTTACAGTCCAGCAGCATCAGAGATACTGCTCAAAGGCAAATACATTGTTTTGTTTGGGGGTATTCATTTGAAGCAGTGAACACCAGAGACAGGAAATCTGCTTAGGTTGAAGAGGAATGGCTTGTTACTGGGGCTGGAGCTGGAACTTGCACAAAATTATCAGGAGTTCTGATTTTCAAATCTGCCAGCTTGAGAAACTGCATTGGCCCTCCCTCTTGGGAAGGGGAGGGGCTTGTTTGCTGTTAGGTTTGTGGAGCATTTTGTGTCCTTTGAGTAGCACTTTCCAGCTTGAGAGAGTAACAGTGAACTTGGAGAACACCTAGAGCTGTGCTGGGCAGTGTCTGGTGAGGCCTGGGAACTTGCTATTCTGTGTCCACTCCCTTCAGCTGAACAACTTTTAAAGCCTTTGTAGACTTCATTGTCCCTGATACAGAAGAGCAAGATTTCAGCCAGTCTGATTTGGAGCCTCCACACTGCTCTGTTGGTGATTTGGCAATGTGGTGGGATCTGAGAACTGTAGCTAACTTAGGGAAAGCTAGTCTGCTTTTAGAAAACTTTGACCATGAATGTTACTTTCCATTAGGTTTGATTCGGTACATTGTAGAGGGAGTATCTACAGATCCTGTGAAATCTGTATTCACTTCAGTTTGAGACACATCAGATTGCTTTTGAAGAACTGTTGAACTACTTAAATATTTCATTCTTAAAAACCTGCATTTGTAACTTTTAAATCCTCAAACTAATTGAAAGAAAATGTTAAGTGAAGATTTGTCTTTCATGAAGGCATGTCTAGTTCTCGACTTCATTGTTAGACACGATAGCTTAAACTGTGGCTTAAAAAGAAATTGTGTTAGAAAATCAATGGAAAACACATAATTTCAAGAATCAGAGCTACTTGCTACTGTTTATACCTGTCAGGTGACAGAAAATCTACTGTAGGTGGTGAGGACAAGTCTTGATGTGTACATGGCACCTAAGATGATTGTACCAACTCCTGCTTTATCTTTCCCCTACTGCACCTCTCAGTATCATCGGCTTGCTCTGATGCCAGGTTTAGAGTGGTTCACTAAGTACGGATGGGAAGTGGAGCAGATGGAATCTTAGGAGTCAAATCATGTGATGAGTTTGGGATGTAGACAAAATTGCCACTAGAGGCCACCAAAGTCTGCGACAGCTGCGTTTGACTGCGGGTGACTGGTAGCCAGCAAGAATATCTCCAAAGGCCCGCTCTTTTTGCTGCCCTTTCAGCGAAAATTACTTGTTGTCTTTAAATAAACATTTCTGCTGTAACTCAGAAATGAGAGCATTTAATTAAATTATACTGACTACCTTGTATTTTGACATACTAATAAAACCTGGGTTATATTGTGCAGGGCTTGGAAGGTGTCCTAATTTGGCAAGAATCTACTTCCTCACTTCTGGTTGAGAACAGAATGTAGACATCCAGTATGAAAGCTTTTAACTTAGCCCAAAAGAGCGACACCTTAGATGAAAAGCAGTATTGAAAGTGCAAAGTAAGCCTCAGGTTGCATCTGCTGTCTGAGATCAGTTTTGTAGGCAAGTACACAGTGCTGGGGCAGATGCTGCTTTCTTTGCTGAATACTTGGGGTGGGAGAAAATACAGAAAACTTGCTCTCTCCTTTTCCATCAATTTTTAGTGCTTTCAAAATGAAATTATTTGTTAGAAAGGCTTACGAAATTGTTTCCTGCACTGAAATTTCACCTTTTATCTGCCAATGGGAGATGCTTGTTCAGTGGGAGCTTTGCTTTTGGACATATCCCTTTAGATGATGCAGGAGCTGTATGAAAACTTGGCCTGCAATAGTTAAAACAACTTCTCAGAAAATACAAGTTAAAAGTTGTAGCCTACAGAATTTTTTTACAATAATAAGGAAGCTTTTTGTTCTTTTAATACCTTCCTTCTTCTTTATAGAAAAAAAGTGTTTTGGTGTGACATTGGAAAACAGTGTAGTCCATTAATTTTTATAGTTGTCTTTGGGGTAATTTTACCTTCTCTGCCCAGAAAAAAAAAAAATCATCTTGCATTGGCTCTAGCTGTTCTGGGTCCTGATAGGATTTCTTTTGCTGCCGAAAAGCAGCAAAAGGGAAATCTATCTCTGGAAAAACAGTAAGAACTATGGCTCTCCTTCAGGAATTTCCTGGGACTTAGGTGCAGTCTGGGCAAAATTTTCCTGAACATCTGGATTTAGGTAGCCCTGTTAAGAAATGGCAAACTATCTGGATCATGTTATGAACTGTGAATGTTCTTTGTTTTGTAATTCATTAAACTAACGGCAACGGGTTGAGCATCTGACTGGCCTAATCATTGGCTTGGCAGAGCCACACTGCCCTCTGAGACAGAATGTGTGTGAAACATCAGTTTGTATGGCTCCACATCTCTGGAAATGAAGTAGAAAACAGGTCCAAAGGCTTGCAATGCTTACACTGAGAAGGTACAATATCAAACATGCTCCTCTTACTCTGGCTATCGCTTTGGAGATGAATGGCTGCACTGAGACCTGCAGGAATGCAGCAGGAGCCAGGAGCAGAGATTGTGCTGGAAACAGCTGATTCCTTCAGGACTTGAAAAAATAGCCCCTGTTCCCCACCACCAAGCCTGCTCTGCTTCAAAAGCTTCAGAGATTTTTAAATGGAAACCTTCTAATTTATAGTGACAAACACAGCTTAGCAGCATGGGGAACATTAGGAGCCTCTGAGTAGAGAATAGAATATGCCCCACCCTGGAGAGAATGATGTAAATAATTCTAATTCTTGGCAGTGGTATTTAAATTTTGTACACTGCATGCCATAAAAAGCTTTCAGACATTGTAAACTGCCTATGTTGTCAAGAAAACTCTCAGAAGCTTTCTGGAGGAAAATTTTTTCAGAAGGTAAAGGAAATGGTGTAGTTTCTAGAGGCAACACAAATGGTGCCATAGTTCTCTCGACACTCTGCTTCTGCTCTCTCGCTCTCCCCTCTTCCCCTTCTCTGCCCCACAAGTCAGTGAAGTCATGAGAATGAGCTGCAGTGAAGGCCAGAGAAACGACGATTAACCCTGGAGGTTCCTCTTACAGGGAAGCCCAGCAGACTTCTTGTCTCCACAGCTGTAAGGCTTCTCTGCAGAGAGCTGCTATCCTGGACAAACCCAGCAGACCCTGTGCTCCAGTGCCTGGCACCCATGGCCCTTTAGAGAAGGGGTGCAACACTGTCAGAAGTGTCCTTGTGTTTCTTCCCCCCAGTTTCTGGCAGTTATCACTTCACAGGCTTCTGAAGCATCTGGTACATCAAAACTGTAGGTTTTTTCTTTTTCTTTTAATTTTTTATAGTCACCAGTAGAAGTATTCTACATGCATTTGTGTGATCCCTCTTGAACCCATTTAAATACTTGGCATCCACAATACTCAATAAGTTACACAATTTAACTATGCCTTGTTTGGAAAAAACATTTCCTGTGGCTTGTGCTTTAAACCTGATGATTTCCTTGTGTGAGTCTCAAATAGTGAATAATCATTCCCTCTTCATCACTCTCATATTATGCTTGATATTATAGACCTCTCTTTTTCAAGCCTGACAGTTCCTTCTCTATTTAGTATTTTCTTGTGCAGAAATTGTTCTGTACATGTTATTATCTGTACATGTTATTATCTGTCCTTTTATGTACCTTCTCTATTTCACCTAAAGGCTTCATTTTTGACCTTATATGTAAAGTTTATTGGGAAGTATATCTTAACAGTTTATTCACTTCTGTATTTAATTTTTTTCTATCTTGAACCACGTTTTTCTGATACAAATTTCACATCATAGTATGGTTTGGGCTGGAAGGGACCTTAAAGATCCAACCCCCATGCCATGGGCAGAGACACCTTCTATTAAACCAGGTTCCTCAGAGCCCCATCTGGCCTACTCCAGAGATGGGGCATTCACAACTTTTCTGGGCAACCTGTTGTGGTGCCTCACTACCCTCACAATAAAGCATTTCTTTCTAATATCTAATCTAAACCTATTGTCTTTCAGTTTGAATCCATCTCTACTTGTCCTGTCACTTAATGCTCTTGTTAAAAATCCCTCTCCAGCTTTCCTATAGGCTCCCTTCAGGTACTGGAAGACCCCAGTTAGGTTACCCTTAAGCTGTCTGTTTTCCAGGCTGAGCAATCCCAGTTCTCTCAGCCTTTCCCCTTTAAAGTTTCCCTCTAATCATCTTGGTGGCCTCCTCTGGACTCACTGCAACAGTTTGATGTCCTGTCTGTGCTGAGGACCTCAGAGCTGGATGTGGCACTGCAGGTGGGGTCTCACCAGAGCTGAGCAGAGGGGCAGGATCCTCTCTCTCGCCCTGCTGGCCATGCTGCTTTGGATGCAGCCCAGGACATTTTTGTCTTTCTGGGCTTCAAGTGCACCTTGCTGGGTCATGTCCAGCCTCTCATCCACTGGTGCCTGTGAGTCCCTCTCAGCAGGACTGCTCTTGTGTCGCTATAGGACACGTGAAAGCACAACGCGAGTCACTGCTGTTGCAAGGTAAAGAAGAAGAAGGTTTATTCTCTGACTCCAACTTTTATACTTTTCCAAAGGTGACAGTGGATTGGAGAGTGAATGGGCCACCTCTCCAAAGACATTGGACAAACCACCAGTACATGAAGTTTCTCCACCCCCATGAAGGAATGCAAAACAATATGTTGTTTACAGAAATTGTGTGGGAAAGTTTTCTAACAGAATGTAAACTCAGAAGGCTTTAGAAAATCTTAAGAATCAGGGCAACACTCTTGATCTCTGTTGAGACCAGTTTTTGCCCTGACCCATGTGCAGCACTTTGCATTTGGTCTTGTTAAACCTCATGAAACTCCCATGGGCTCGCTTCTCGAGCTTGTCCAGGTCCATCTGGATGGCATCCAATCTTAGCTGCAGGTTTTCACATGTCAGTTGACTTGTGTAACTATATTCCTAGAATGCTGGGATATTAATTGATTAGGGATACAATAGTTCCTCACAAGGAGAATAAACAGTGACTTGCCAACACAGAAGTGAAGTACTTTATTTTGAATGCAGCCTGGTCTTCATTGGCCATGCTCACTCTTGTGGTCTGTTGGTTTTGCTTGTACTGTAGTGCTTGTCCAGTGGTTGTTCTCTGTTACTACTCTAGTTGATTCTACCAAAACATTTTTCATATGATTTGGGAAAATTCTCTTTGACAGTACCATTTATATGCAAGTGAAGCTGGCTTTAATACCTTAGTTCTGCATTATTTCAATAGCAAGCACTGGATGTTTCAAAGGTCTGAGAACATGAGGTCATGAAAGAAGGCAGCATAACCAATTAACTCCTTTTGGCAAGAGCACTGCTGGCCCACCCTCATTGCTGGGAGTAGCTTGGATTTCTTTGGAGATCAGCTTAAAGGTTCGTAACTAATCAGCAAAACATAATTTTTAGAAACAAAAATCTTCAAGACAGAGCTATCTTAATTATGTTGGTTTGTTTTGTCCTTATCCCACTTCGCTAGTCACTCACTGTTGTCCATGGTAATTTCATAAAATGCAAAGTTGTTTTCTTCGGGTGAGGAACTATCTTTTGGAGTCCCAAGCAGTACAGTTTGATCACGCCAACATCAGCTGGCTAATACTTCCAAAAGCAGATTTAGATCTGAGAGCAAAGATCTCAGTCTTTTTATGAGCCTTGGGATAGTGATTTTAAACTTACTACCTGCTTCTCCTCAAATAGTGGATCATATTTAGCTCACATAGATACTAGGACACTAGTATCTATGACCTACAAATGTGCTTTACCTGCTGCATCTTGGGGTGGCTGCTCTGTAGGAAAACAGTATGGCCTTGGGTTCTGTACAGCCACATCCATGAGGAAGATTGTCAAAAATCACCAATAAGTTCAAAAGCAGATTTTTCTACTCAGGACATACTGTAATGAAAACAAGATGTGCTGTAGTGCTTTGCATTGTCCATATTTTCAAGTGGGAGTCCTTTGACCTGGATATCTGAATGACACTGTGAATTAAAATAGCACATCTGCTCTAGAATAGCTAGAGCCCCAGGACTTGCATCTAGATGTGATAAAAGGTGATCTGTGTATCAGACAGGGCAAACTGGAGAAGTATATTCTAATCTAAAAAGCTGATGGTCCAAAGGCTTTTCTCACACCATGGAGCATAAATTACAGTTCAACCACTGGATGTGTGCATTGGAAATGTTGCCTTAACGTGTTGTTAAAATTCATCTGAACCTAGAAGATATGTTTGGTTTCTTGGGTGTGGTTTGTTTTTTTGTTTGTTTGTTTGTTTGTTTGTTTTTTAAATATTAACTAAAAAGAAGAACTGAAAAAGGTTGGGATTTGAGAGGTGTTCTAATAACCGAGACCTAGAGACTGTGGGGTGCCAGTGTTCAGATAAACTTGCAAGTGCCAACAGGAAAAAGAAGAATTTTGTTCTGGAAGTCACATGCCTTTAAGTGAGATGCTGACTCCAACACTCAGGCTCTGAGGTACAGTATAGCCATTTATTCTACTCCAAAAGTGTCCCTAGAGGATTAAAAACTTTTTTGAGATTTTTTTTCCTCCCATTCTGGCACACAATCCCTTTTCCATGCCTGCAGCTATGAGCAGCATTTGTCTCTGGGCCTGTAATTTGGTGCAGTTTGGGACTTCCAAGTTCTCCAGTGCCCCTACAGTTCTTGGCAGCAGCAGTGCTGCTAAGTGGCCAGAACTTTTGATCTCCGTTCAGCCTGCAAATGAACATTTCATCCAACACCTCTATACCTGTGCTCCCTAGAACAATCAGACTCTTGATTGCATCCTCCACCCCTCCTTCCCTTCCTCCCTCCCCAACTGGAGCACTGCAGAATAGCTGCACAATGGATGACTATACTTCCAGCAGCGTCTGGAGGACTATAAATAGCCTTAAATAAATGCGCGTAAGGATCCAGTGTATTGTCTGAATGATCTAAAATTAGATTGCTCTAATGTTTGTGCATCAGTCTTCCTATGCTGTAGGAAAATGAATTTCTTTCCAAAGTATTTAAGCTTGAATTATGGTTTCTTAAGGATGGGGGAGGGTGGGGAGGCTGCTTGAAGGGAAACTCCTGTAGGGATAGGTCTAGTCTTCTGTAATACAGAGACCAGCCGCGCTCACTACGGAGGGAAAAATATCTGCAAGTTCCTGGAAAGCGCGGACATGTGTAGATGCAGTTTGTTCCTAAAATATCACCTTTATGCTCTCTTTATTTTTGTCTTTCAAGGATATTTGCACCTTGAATGCAACAAACATTTTGAATGAGGAGGTGGGGTGGAAAAGTCCCAGAGAGGACATTTCCTTTTTCTGCCTGGGGTTAAATGACATTGTATGTCCTGTGTTCAAGGTATTTTAATTCTTGATCTCCAGCCATTATTTGTAACACATAACAGTAGCTATGTATTTTAGATAAATTTGAACGTTTCCTGATATCAGCTGGAAATACCTGAGTTGGCTGTTACTCCTGTCAATATCCATATTTGCTCATACTATACAATGGAATAATGCTTTCTTATTCAAATACCTTTCTATTGAGTAAAGAGAACACAGATTTTAACAATTTCAGTCTCTTATTCCAATTTTTACTCTCCAGTGTTTTGGGGAGGAATTTATTGCAAAATGATATTTTATAGAAACCTTCTAATATACTTGGCTTTTTAAACAAATTGTGATTTGTTAGTAATGAAAACAGAGAAAATTATTAATTGTTCTCTTGATTAAATTGCAGCTTGACTGGAAGTAGTATGGATTTTTTTTAGGTTTTTTTGTCTATAGGGACCTGTTTATGCAAGCTTATTGTGGTAAACGGCGTAAGAAGGGTCCACTGCATTGAGACAAAATGAAAGGCATCCTCTGATGTGCTATGAAGCTCGAAACCAGGGCAAGGGAGGGGGCTCTGAGGCATTAGGGTGCCTTGGTACAGCTCTGTTGAGCAGCATTAATAACACATCTCTTGTCTACCTACATGCAATGAGGGACTCTGTCATTACACTGTGTGTTGAACTCATAAATGCCATTCAGGTGTGAATTAACAGGTAAATTGATGAGGTCTGTGGACTCTCTGAATGCTCACAGAAAGTCTTATATAGGATTCTAGACACTCTGAGAAGATATTCAAGGGTGTGTGTAAATCCTGTGTAGGGATCCAATAGTTTCACATCTTGAATTTTCAAGCTACTCTGTGGGTTTAACTATTGGTTATCTAGAGGCCAACAATTCAATCATTGTTTGCATATTAAAAACTCTTTTCTCTTTTCCTTACAGCCTCTTTTGTGAGGAGCTGTAGATTTCTCCATATCAGATCCCAGCTTTCTTTGCTGTTTTTATCAACCTTTTGAGGTTTTAGCCTTTCAACACAGATACAGGGTGAAATTGTCTGTTCAGAGTGAACTCTGTGCAAGGTGTATTATTGTACTCACACTTTTGCATGCATAAACGCGTATGTAACTGTGCATTGAGATGCAAATCCCGGCAAATAATCCTTTCTTCCCTGAATTTTCAGGCAAAGATCTGCAGTGCCGCTAAATTAGCAATAGTGAGTTTTAACCACACGAGGGAGTGATGCTTATCTGCACTGGGAACGCTGCAGTCCCTAACAAGGCTTGGCACCTATTTACAAGATTAAAAATCTGTCTTTTCCTTTCTTAGCACCGTTCTTTCTGGTTTTTCTATGTCTCTTGGTGATGTGTATGATAAAAAGAATGTAAGTAGAAAGGATAAAGCAGAACATAGTTGCTTATAAACCTCCAACTACGTCAACTTTCACCTGACAATGGCAGAGTGGCTTTGAGCCGAGTGAATCCACCAAACCGTGGGTACATAATGCCGAGCCCACAGCCTGCCCGAGACGCTGCTTCACACAGAGGATTTCTCTAGCAGAACTGAGAACTGCAGCTATATCTGCTGATTCTCCAGAGCTGTGCTTTCCTCTCTGATTCCCTTCTGCTCCCTTGGAGGCAGCAATTGGAAATATAATTTTATTTCATTTTATTTCATAATTTACCCAACAGTAAATGAGTTCAGAAAGCAAATGACTGCCTTTTGCTCCTACAGGCTGCTGGTGTGTTTTTTCCTTCCTTTTTTTTTTTTTTTTTTTTTTTTTTTGGTGGGGGGGTGCGGGGGGAGTGGTTCATCCTTCCCTGCCCCCACCAAAATATTCCAGTTAATCTATTTAAGAGTTTGTCCTGGACACTGGCCACTTTCTTAGGTGATTCCTGAGCTGGGATATAAGCACCTGCAGAGGGGAAGCCAAAAGGACAAAGAAGGAGGTCTGGTTACCTCCAGCTACAGGCTAATGAATGTTACATCTGATTAAGCAAGAGCAGTCATAAAACAAGGAAAAATGAGAGCAGTAGATTGGAAGTGGATGGTCATTCTGGGGGACTGTTGGAGACAAAAAGCTTGAAAGTCAAAAAGTGAGAGCAGTGTGGAAAGGAGGGGTGAGGAGCAAGGAGGACTGACTGCTGGTGGGGGAAGTGCTATGGATAAGAACTCTTCTGTTCAGCTTGAAGTGCTGGGGTGAGAACCTGGCTGTGTCCTGGTCTCCTGCGGGCAAGGAAGTGGCTCTTAGGAGGAGAAGAGTTCTAAGGGCTAAGGGTGTGAGACAGGGAAGCAGCCTCAAGTCACTGCTAAGAATTCTCAGATTTGTAAGTATTTGTAGGCTGCTGTGTGTATCTGCACTGTGGATACAGATTTGGTTTAGAAAACTATCTGCTGCCTCCTTATCTAGTCACTTAGGTAAAAAATATCTCCGTGATCTATCATTAGTTAGTGACACGGCTTAACAGAAGACCCTTACTGTCAATATGCACTCATCCCAGCTCCACCTGGAGTCCATGTGAGCTTTCTTGATTCATCAAAAAGTATAAGGCTAAAATAAAGTTTAAGCGTGGTGTTATAAATTAAAGACACCGCCATTCTTCTGGATTTTTTTTCCTTATGTGCCATTTTGCATTTTGTTTTCGTGCAATAGATCTCACTTGGGGGGTTTTTTTTACGTATCTTCCTTTTCATGGAAGACTAGAGAGCTGGTCTGTAATGCAGAGACATCACACTCTTAATGGCAGCCTTGTCACTGTTCATGGGCTCTTTTCTCTGGAAAAATGAGAAATGACATGCATTTTGCAGTAGCATAGCTGCAGCAGCCCCTGCTAGCCTGGTGCAACCTCTGGACTCCCAGAAGTGCCCTTTCCCTATCGAGGAGTTTATGGCTTTTATTGGAGGGGGAAAAGGGACGGGCCACAGGCAGCTTGGTCTGGGGAGGGTTATACCTGGGTTCTTGGACATCTAGTAGTACTCCACACTCTTTCCAAGCTTTCACAGAGGTTGTAAAAAAAAAAAAAAACCCAAAAAAAAACCCAAAGAACATGAGGATCTGTTAGTTTAAAGCCAAATTTTCACACAATATTAACAAATTTGGGTTTTCTGAGCTTGTGATATTAAGGCACTTCTTTTCCTGCTATGAGATGAACACAACTGAACTTTACATTTATGTCCATGCCTAGAATCTGAAATGATGAGGAACAAATGTAGTCCTGGCAATGTTCTTGGGGTAAGTAAGACTGTAGATGGTCAATTAAGCTGGGGGATTCAGTAGAAGTTTAAGTATTTGCATATGTTGTTAAAGTGTTTTATTACAGGGTTTGATCTAAACTATAATAAGAGTCTGAGCCTGGAAACAGAAAATCGTCCTTCCCACCAACAAAACTCCATGCATTTTTGACAGCCAACATGACCAAAAAGCTGGAACTTTCCAATGGATGTATCCCAAATAAGAAATTTTTGTAATACAACCAGAAATGTGCTTTAGATCAGAAAGACTGATCTGCTTTTCTTTACATAGAACAACTTGGCCTCACTCAGAAAAATCTTTATATAAAAGCTAGCTTTTTATCTGTTTCTAGCTGTTTGGATGATTGATTGTTTTTCTCTGTCTCGTTTCTCAAATGTGCTTAGATCCTTAAGAGATAGATGTTTAATTCAATAGCAGATACCTAGAAATATTTAGGTTGGGAAAGAAGTTTAGGATTGAGTTCAACCACTGACCCAACATTGCCAATCCCACCACTAAACCATGTCTCTAAGTGCCTCGTCTATTCTCCCAGTGATGGTGCCTCAACTACTTCCCTGGGCAGCCTGTTCCACTGCTTGACAACCCTCCAGGTGAAGAAACTTTTCCTGATATTAATTCTAAGCATCCCTTGGCACAACTTTGAGGCATGCTTAGTTCAGTTGCTATTCTCCCTTCTACAATTTATTTGCAGAAAATGAAAGTATCATGGTAGCTTGTGTGCCTCAAAGATCTTTCTGAAAACACAGATTCCCTCCAGCAATGCTGGACCAGGGGAACTGTGTCCTCAGGCACCTTGATACTGCTGCAGATGTGATAGTGTGGCTTTCATTCTTGTAGCATGGTGCTACAAGGCAGTGATGAGGAGAAAAAAAAAATAGGGCCACATCTCCTGTTACAGTCACTTGGCTGTATGAATATGCTAGTTTTAAGAAAGTTAGAGGCAAACTAGACCTTTCCTGTATTTTTTCTCTATAAAATACCAATTTTGATTCACAAACACACTGCTAGAATGTTCCTGAGAGCACCATTTGGAGAACATGGAAAGGAGTAATGCTTGGAAATGTTTTAGCAAATCAAGAAATGTTATGTAGGGGAAATAATTGCTAATGGAATAATGAGTAAGACAGCCAGAAGAAGTCAGTGCTGAGATAAAATTTGTTTGAATTTGGTGTGGAAAACAAAACATTTTAGATGCTAAGTTTTGCTCTTCTTTATTGATGAAAAATAAACACCAAAAAAAAACCCCAAATAACCCCACACAAACAAAAAACCAACCAAACAAAAATACACCAACAAAACCAAACCAACTGAGATTTTAAATAACAAAACAAAACAAAAAAACCCAAAAAAAACCACATCCCAAAACAAAAAAATAGTGACTGATAGGCAAGATAGCATTAATTTCAGTACTCAAAGGCCATCCTGGTTCACTTTTGGGGGTGCTGAAGAAATGTTAGCATGATGGGAGCAGTGCTTCCATGGCACAAGGAGGGATCATTGAAGTTTGGCTTTGCCAATCTCATGACTTTAAGTGCTTCTGTTGTGCTCAGACATCCTCTCTTCTCTTGCTTTACTGAGATGACACAATGAAGGAATAAAGCCATTTTTCAAAATACTTCTCATGCTCCTAAAATGTAGCTGTGAAGTGCACAACCCTATTCCTGTTTGTAGTGAAAGATTTCCGGTATTACATGGTCAGTTGTTACTAATGAAAGATCACATAAGTAAAGACAATAACAAACCAGCATTCACCAGAAAGCTTAACCAAACAAAATCATTGCATTTATAATCATGCTTTTAATTCCAGAGCTGCTCTGGGAGTTGTAGTATTGGGAGGGTTATTTCACTGATGGCTGAATCACAGCACTTCTGCTTGAAAGAGCGGTATCAGTTTGACAACTCAGAGCTTTATTGCTCAACAGCTTTGAGCAGGAAGAGGAGCCGATAGTCATCTCGGAGGAGTCTGAGGACAGCTTCCAAAGCTGGAGCCTGGCCAGGAGTCTGGGCTAGGCTGTCTTGCTGAGAAACCTGTGCCAAAGTCTTTTCCTTCACCCACAGTCATCCAGCACTTCACATTTTGGTCTTGTTCTGTAAATTCTGTCTGTTTTTTTTTTTTTTAAACACACTTCTTGAAAATCTTATTTTAAAATACCAGTGATCTAAAAATAGGACTTGAAATGCAAAAGCAGGGAATTTTTTTCCTCCACCACTAGGTGCTTCTGGATATGCTCATTTTAGACATGTTGTTCAAGTGTCAGCTGGATGCTTTAATGCTGTGACTATCCTAGCTCATCTCCAGATGCTGTTCAAAAACAGGCTGAACAGAGTTGCTCTCTGTTGCTCTCTAGTCCTAGGCAAGAAAAAGCTTATAGAAATTATATGAGTGTTAGACAGTTTTGCTTGTTTTCTTCTTGTTCCAGTCTTGCATGTACCCACTTTGTACATTTACACCAATGGAACAGTCAGCATTAAACTTCATAATACCCCCATTGGCTTGGAGATTACACCTCTTCCATCCTCAAGGAACCTATAGTACCTCAAAATACAGCTAGCCCAGAGTACATCTGGGAATTTATCAAAGGCCTATGTTTTATCACTGCGTCAAACCTACTTCTTTCCTTTGGTTTTTCTTTTACTTTTCTTTGTTTCCCTATTGGGACCTATTTTGCATCCCCATAAAAGATCTTAGATTTTATGGGTTGTATTACCTAGGATTCCAAGTGAATCAGCATTGCTGTACTGCTTCAGATGATTTGGGTTTGCATTTTGGGGTTTTTTGTTTGTTTTCCTGTTGTCTAAAGTTTTCCAGGCCCTTAGTACTTCAAACACTGAAGAGTTTATTCTGTACAGAGTAGAAAAGCTTCAAAAATGTAGCAGCTAAAAGAAGGCCTTCAAATTCCTATGCCTGTACTTATGTTGCTTATTCTTTCTGAGAATCTGGCTTTTTAAATCTCCACTTCTTTGCTGCATCCTTCATCACTGCAGAGACACCCTACTTAAGTAACTTTCCACTTATAGAAAAACAGCCCAGATTCCTGTGCAGTGCATCAGCCTCACTCAAGAGGTGATGTTAATACAATAGTGTTACAATGCTAGAGCATTATTCTCCACCTCTCTCTTTTCAGAATCCTCTTAATTTGTGTTGAGATTGTTCTTATGTTCTAGATTAAGTTAAGAATATTCATAAAAGCAGACTTACATGACCTTTCAAACTCTAGTAAACTGAAAGCAAAAATAAAATGTTCATTTTTGTTACAGCAAGGAAATTCTAATTGTCAGCAAGGTGATGGAAATGCAACTCTCCTCTGCACTGTAACTGACTTAAACAATGACCTAGGGATAAAATTATTTAACTCCAGGTTTTTACACCTGGCAAAGCAGTGGTTGGTGTCAGTGATGCGTATTGCTCCCAGCTGCAGACGGATGCTCTCTGATGCAGAACAATGACATGTTACATCTTAAAGATGCAGGAAACAGGACTCACAGACCACAGATTTCTGAATCTCACAGAAGACTTTTGAATGCCTTGATTTTTGTCACTCTACTTGATGCCAGCTGCTTTTGAGATGCCTGTTTGTTGCACTCATCACAAGGCCATCTTCTTAAACGTTCCTTTCAGGATTTCAGCTTGGCTTCACAGCAAAATACACTCAAAAACATTAATGATTTTTGAAATGTCTGAATCTTTGAAAATAATTTGGAACTGATTAGTCAAAAAGCATTACAAGCAACTGTGAATGTATTAGGAAACAATACTGTGTAGCACACAGAGCATTTGGCTAGGACAGGCTCTGGATGTGCTCTTCATATATGCTGTCAATCAGTTTTCTTTGTTGCCTACTGTACAAAAGAAATTTTTTCCACCTTTGAAGTACATGAATTGCATTTGAGACCAATAACAGGGTCGCCTAAAGGAATTTAGAGGCATTGGACTTGCAAATTCTTGTCCACAGTCTGGGGATGGTTAAATGGCACATTCACTACACATGGATCGGGTTGTCTTTATCGTGCTGAAAATGCAGGTGTCAGATTTGTTTCACATGGATAGATCCATTTAGTGATATGACTCTCTTACATATATGCAGCTCTATCCCCAGAAAAACAATTTGCCCTAACAGAAAAGCTCTGTCCCCTGTGCTTTTTCTGGGCCACGGTGAGGTTTTTTTGGTCATATACTAGGAAATCACATAGTACTTACTATGTCTTGCAACTCTATTGCAAATAATGGGGGCTCTCCAAATCAGTACTCAGGCTCAATAATTCAAGCCCTTGCCTTAAGATGACACCACTTAGCTAAAGAGCCCCCACAGCCATGTGAGGACTGATTTTCACAACAGGAATTTTTCATGACCCTTACCTTAGATTACTGAGAAGGGCCTTAGGTCTTTACAGATTTTTGCCATGCATCCTTTTCAAAATGGAGATCATTTGAGTTATATATATATATAATTTCAAATTATGTATATATATATGTATATATAAATGTGAAATCCAGCCACATGGCAAAGAAAAAGCAAAATTGATACATCAAAATATAGGTGAAAAGCCTATGAAAGGACTCCATGTGCAGAGTATATATGTATGTATAAATGTATATACACATTCACACACAACTTTCTGGATGCTTTCTGATTGTATCCCACTAAGAGCTATGATGTATCGAGGGTGTTTAGGTGACTGGTTTCCCTATGGTACTTTTTGCACCATATAAAAGTAATACTATTTGAAATAGATAGCTGCTATGGATCAGGAAAAACTTGTATAGAATACCACAGATAATTTTTTGAAAATATGTCTCACTTAGTTGTTTCTAAAGCAGGGATTTTTTGTTTCTTTTTGAAAACCACCTATAAGCATAAGAGCAGCATTTTTTTTATCAGTGATTGTTTTTTATCAGAGTTTGGGAACCATAGACTTACTGTCCTCTAGTAGTTTTCTCGTAAACAACAATTATATATATCTATATTTATATAAAATACATTTCAACTTTGTTTTACTTTTAGCAAAAGATTCTGTATTTCATGGGGTGAGGGATTGTTTTTGCCAAGAGACTGGTTTTTGCCACTTGTAAAAGTCATTACGCTATTGGCTTCAGTCAAGATGGCCAAGTGCAACATACGGAATTGCTGTTCTGTGGAAATGTGTTTATTTTTCCAAGAGGTGATTGTGGCTCCCAAAATAGCTTCTGTATGACTGTGTAGTAAATTTTAGATTTGCCAGTCTTGGCACTGTCCTTTCAAGCAATTTATTTCCTCCTCCATATTACTTCAATGGTATCTTTAATGAGTATATGTCTCAAGCAGTCACAAGGGCAATTTGAGTCCATCTCATTTCCTGGTAAACATGCAGCCTTCAGTGAAATAAGCCCTTCTGCATTTTAAGTTGTGTGCAAACTTTCACTTGCATTTATTATCACTTCCTCAGATCAGCCAGTGTATATTATAGCAGAAAGTGGAAAAGAAGACCTTTATTTTATTCCATTCTTGGGTGAGAAGAGTAAGAGGAAACAAAAGCATAATGTCTATTTTTACTTCTCTTTTAATATTAATATTGCCTAAGTGGGTAGTGCAAATCAAGCTCGATTGCTTTTATTCTAATAAGACCCTTGAATATTTGTCATGGTTTAACCCCAGCTGATAACTAAGCTCCACACAGATGTTCACTCACACCCCTCAGTGAGATCAGGGAAAGAATCAGAAAGGTAAAAGTGAGGAAACTCAAGGGTTCAGATAAAGAAAAGTAATGGATAAAGCAAAAGCAGCACACACGAGCAAAGATAAACAATGAATTAATTCACCATTTCCCACAGGAAGGCAGGTGTTCAGAAACTTGGGAAGGCAAACACCAAATACCATTACTCTGAATGTCCCCACCTTACTCCTTCTTCCCTCCACTTTGTATACTGAGTGTGATGCCATATGGTAGGAAATATCCCTTTGGCCAGCTGTGGTCAGCTGTCCCAGCTTTGTCCCGTCCCAATTCCTTGGCACCCTCAGCTGCTTGCTGGTGGGATGGAGTGAGGAGCAGAAAAGGCCTTGACTCTGTGCAAGTCCTGATAAGCAACAGCTAAAATATCTCTGTGTTATCAACAGTTTGCAGCACAGATCCAAAACACAGCCCTACACCAGCTATGAAGAACACTAATTCTACCCCAGCCAAAACCATCACGATCTTTCTATCCAAAAAGACACTGACAGGTATTGGTAAAAGTTTTGTCTGAAAACTAGGGAGAAATCTCAAAGCATTCCTCAGTGATTAGGGAAAAAACATATTACAGGAGTGTTGCAACATAAAGAAAGCATCAGAAACACAAAAAAGGCTGAAGAAAGTCTAGTGAACCAGAGGAAGGCCTATATAAGGAGACTAGCAATCAGAGGGCTGCTCCTCATAATTTGATTAAGCAAATCTTGTCAACGACAACAGTTTAGGCTGTGAATCCTGACAAATTCATTAAAAATGCATTGTATGGTATTTTCACTTCCTGCAGAGCAGTCTCATTAAGCATTTCCTTCCATGGGACCCTTGTGTGAGCTCGGTTGCTAAACTTCCAGAAGTTACAACATCCTTCTTGCCTCTTGGGACAGAAGCCAAGGTGCCTTCTGAAGAGGATGTTTTCCTGCCAGGGCCTGGAAAGGGACAATGCAAAATAGATTAAAAGAAGCAGTGATTGTCTCTAGGAAGGGTGGCGGGTGGCCTGGGACCACATTGCTGAGAGCAGTGAGAGGTGGCATCTGTGTGGAGAGGGGATGTTCCTCGGTAGATTTCAATCCACAGCTCCATTTATCAGGGCTTTGCCAAGGACAGATGTTTGGGGCTGGAGAGCAAAGGCCTGTGGGGCAAGGGGAACTTTCTGTTCATGGGCTCTCAGTGCTTTTCAGCTCTGTAGGGAAGATCTCTGAACTGCTTGGCTATAACTGCTTGGGATGGGGCAAGTCTGGTGTTGTCTTCTGCAAGGTCTCATTTTAGAAACAATCTTTATCTCACTGTCTGTCCTTGTCAGAAATAAAGTAACAGGCCTGTTCTTATTCTCAAAAAATTACTTCTGTCCCAAACAATTATTTTCTTCATTTTGAGAAAGAGATTTACAACTGAAATACCACAAGAATTGAGTTTCTGCTTTGCCGATAAGGTGATGTTTACATTTACTTGTGGACTGCCTCTGTAACACCAGCTAAAGACAGATAGCAAATCTTCCAGTCTACCTAAACCCTACTGCTTTCCACCTTCCTTTCTTTTTGGCTTTGATGCTGTGTTGTCCTATATACTGAGTTATGATAATTAGTAATAGAAAATCCTTTAAAAAATACTGAAGGCCGGATTTATTTTTATATCAATAAAGCTTTTGTAATTTTTCAGCTGTCTTGTAGCTTCAGAGAAAATTCAGAGTACCAGCAGAGTAAGTGTAGTGTGGGAGGGGTTCAGCTGAAGCATAAATTAACTGTATTTCATTTCCCCTTAATAAAGAATTTCAGTTTTTCCGCAGCTAACTGTATAATCAATTTGATCCCCTGCTGGCTTGCTAACTTGCTGTTGGCTTTGCTTCAATAATATCAAGCCTGTAATGAGGGAAATGGGAGGCTCTAATCACACAGAGGAGAAATAAGCAGCTGCAACTGAACGTGTAGTTTAACTGTGCAGAATTTTGCTGCGGCTTTTATCGCTGAAGAGCTCCAATACATTTCCCTCCATGTCCGCCTTGCTTTGGAGACTAAAAAGCAGTAAACTCCTCCAGACTCATTAATCATATTTCACTGATTAGGTGACACTAAATACTTAAATCCTATTCAGTTTTCGGCAGCCTTGAGCTCGCTCCTTCATGTCTGTAAAGTTTTAGCTGTAAACTGTACTTGCGTAGCCAGGGTGCATTGCAGCTCTGCTTTGCTGTATTAGTAATGTCACATAATTCGTTCCATTCTGCTGTGAAATTGTTAGTCAAAGTATGCTTTAATTGTAACATTATTGTGCCACAAGTCTGGGAGTGCTTATAAAGGAAAAAGAGAATAAATACAGTATAATAACTGCTGAGTTTGTTTTTCCTGCCTTCACCATGCCTAGAAATTATACCCTGTGTTATGGGTTTGTTCAGTTACTCACTTGTAATTCCACATTTTTTTTCCAACACTTTGGGTATACAAGACACAAGTTAAACATACAAGATAAACAAAGATTATCTTTAGTCACAGTATCGCCAGACAAAAGACTCTTCTGAGCTAGCAGTCTCCACGCCTACATTTCTATTTCTGCTCTTCATTTTAAATGCTCCACTTCTCATTGCAGATAATCTGCCTGGCAGAACTCTGCAAAAAGGAAAGTCTTTGTGTCAATTTAAACATTTTAGTTGTTTGTCTGGGTTGTTTGGGGTTTTGTTTTGTTTTGGTTTTTTTTGTTTGGATTGGGTTTTATTTGACTTCACTATTTGTAGGGGAATGAATTCTGCTTCATATTTGAGGGTTTTTTGCTTGCCAGTGCATGGGGGAAATAACTGGTGAGAAGAAGTGGGGGTTAGAGTTCAATTTCTGCATCATTTGATCTCATTTTGACTTGTGGCCCTGTGATCAGGCAGAATTCAGTGCAAGGAGAGGCAGAGTGGGGAAGGCTGAACAAATGTCAGAAAAGCTTAGAACAAAAGTAAAGATCATTAACTAAAATTTGGTTTTGTTTACTTTTTGCCCTACCCCCCCCCCCCCAAATTATTAATATAAAAGTATACTTCATGAACAGTTTCTTGTTGCTTCATGTCTTATTTTGGAATCCCCTATATGCAGAGCCCTGATCAAAAAAGCATTTTTTATTGCACACAAGCATCACAAGTCAATATTGCTGCAAAGTTATCTGCTTATTTCCTGTGTCATTAGAAAGTCCTTGATGTCATTCCAGAATATGTGCCCTGTTTATGATGAAAATTTAAAAACCAAAGTGATGTAAATGTAATTAGAAAAACAGTCTTGGTTTGATTTATAAACAGGATGATGCTTACCATTGATTCTGCCAATGCAGTGCATATAACAGTGCATTAAATGGGCCCTCTTCTTAAGAGGAAAGAGATCAGAACTCATTCATCACCCTTTTTTTTCCAGCTTTGAATGGCTGTCACACTGTATGTGCATGCAGGCAGGTATGTGAACACGTGGGTGCCTGCTCAGGTATCAGGAAGCTGACAGGAGGAGGGATGGCTCCTTGCCCTTGCACTCTTTCAGTCTCAGAGGACCACACTGTTACCAACAGTGCCAGGGCTCTGTTTTTTCTCCTGCTGTGTTTGGGCAGAGCCCATTGCATACAGCCCAAAACCAGAGCACACAAGAAATCCTGTGGCCCACAGCCTGGCAGGGTGGAGTCCTGGGGATGCTGTTCAGGGCCGAGCAGCAGCTGGAGGTGCCATGGAGGAGGCAGTCTGGCTGCAAATCAGGGATAAGCCAAGTTCATGTGCTTGTTTCAAACATCATGGGTGACAACCAGGGGATGAGTTTTTGAGGAGTGAAGGATCCTAGATATGTGATGGTGAGCATTGTCTGATACTGTTTTGTATGCTGGGTGGACTGAACAGTTCCACTTTCATGTTGTTTTCTAGTAGGATCCTGGGATTTATGCAGCAGATGAGTCTTTCTATCTTGGCTCAAAAGACAGAGTTGCATTGCCTTTTAATTCTTGTGAGTCACCATTCTCACGTCTGAGTGCATAAAATTAAGGATGAGAAGCATGTTGTTTTGGTTTTAGCCCTTAAGAAAGGAAAAAAAATATGATTAATGAAGTTTTATAGTTCTCCCTCTGCCTAAGGAAAAGTGGTTTTTATTACAACATGAGTACTCCAAAGTTTCAGAGAATAACAGCAGCACTGAGGAAGAAGTGCACACAAACACTACTGGGTCTGTAGTAGCAGTTATATTTATTACAAACTAGGCTATGAATTGCCCATACTCAAGACATTTGCCAGTGGCAACCATCACCTGAAGTACTGGTTGAGAGGGAAGAGTTGAAAAGTCTTGAAATGGACGCAGGGACAACACAATTTAAAGGAAGCTTTGGCAGGATGAGGGAGCACCACAATCTAATGGCAGTGGTGCTCTTTGCTAAACAGTGAAGTTTGTGGCTGTACACTTCACATGATTTAATATGATTTGAGTGTCAGCTTTCAGAATGACACATTATTAAAATGTTGGTCAGAATTCTCGTGAAAAATGCAGATAATGAGCCCCTGGTCCTCATGATGAATATTGTTCATGAAATAATTTAAGAATTATTGAGAGCACATACATCTGAAAGGAAGCTGCTTGTCTTCTCCTTTCAGATCTTGACTCTTTTGTAGTGACTGATGGAGATGTCATTTGGCACAAGGCCTTTGCAAAATGAAGACTTTCTCCATGGGACTAGAGGAAAGAATGACAACCCATTTCTAATTTGCCACCATTCATCTGCAAGAGTCTTTGAATGGTTTCTGGCTGGAATGATTTGACTCAATCAAAAAATATACCCATTGCCAACCCCCTTCTTCATTTCCCTCCATCATGTTTTATCTAACGTTTCCAAACTTTGTCTCCTGTAAAATTTTTGAAGGGGAGATTTCAAAACCTCTACAGAGTTTAATGTTCTCCTTGCAACCTTTAAGACCTTTTCTCTCTTTCCACCCTTCATTTCAGTTAGTTTCAATCTATGCCAGTGTGCTGCCTGTCTTCTGGGAATGAAAGCTAATCTGAGCCAGATTTAGCTAGGAGGAGTGTCTTTCTCTGCTCTATTAGAAGAGAAATGCCACAGTAGCAGCCTGAATTTTGCATCCTTTTTGTGCTACTGCATCACAATGTGAAACTGCCTCCAGATCACTGTCTGGTGTCACCTGCAGGGCTGCCTGGGCACCCCTGCTTCCACTGCTCTGCCTTCCCTTCACTGGCTTTGCCTATACTCTCCTTATAATAATTATCAAAGCTTCTTATTATATTTTCTTACACTGTTTTCATTGTCTGTGGTTTTTGTTTTGTTTTGGTTTTTTAATACTATCTCCATTTTCATTAATGCCATCAGACCCTCTCATTTTAGCATTATGTGATGTGATTAGCATGTTGTTTACAACATGCTCTGCCATTGTATTAATGAAGCTGCTAAATGAGATGAAACCAATTTTTAAACCTCCTTAAGCTCATAGAAAGCTAAATAAACTCACATTCTCACTGCTTACCTTTCTGGTTTTTAAAGATGTCTTTAAATGGCTTTCAAGCCATGTAAGTCAGCTTGAAGTCACCCTTTATGTAAGATTAACAAGACACATCACCAACCGTCACACAAACCTGTGAAACAGGCCCTGCTATTATTTAGTGAGGACAACCAGGTTGGGGATTGCAAGTGCTACTTCCATTTTCAAAGCATTTTAAATAAAATTGTATAATCAGTTTTTTAAAGCAGTTGTTATTTCTTTCAGGTGTATTCAGATCCTTGCTGAATCTTACTTGAAATTATCATTTTCTCTTCTGATCTCCTGCCTTGCAATAAAAATCAAAGCATTCAAGCATTTCCTTTATGACGTTACTCATTATGAGTCTGGAGAATGTATGTAGAGGCATGAATGTTCTCCAGAATCCTCTCTAGTAATTTCTGAATTTTAATTTAGAGAGAAGGCACCCTGTGGCTACAAGTCCAGACCATGGGCTGTGTAAGACACTTGGTGTTAGGAAAAGGGAAAATGAAGATTTTGAGTAGACCTAAATATAGGGCCTTTTATACTTTATTTCTGGTCTTAACTTTCTCCAAAACATATTCAAATACCTTTGAACAGTTGTATCTTACTTTTTCCGGACAACAGTCTTGATTGTTGTGGATATCCTATACACAGGTATGTTAAAAAGATTTACTTGCAGCTTTCTGGCTGGAAAATAAAAAGCATTGTAAGAGTAGCAATAAAAATACAGCATGTATCACTTTATTATAGTTTTGTAATGCTCTACAGAAATTAAGGCACCACTGCATCCTGTGTTATTAGTATTAATTGCACCAACTACTCATGGTAATATGGTCAGAGAGGAATTTGTCAGCATCACATAACACTGTGGTTAGGTTGTCTCACTGAATGATACTCCTGGCTCTTAGTTCGGTACTTTCCCAAAACATTCAATACATCTGATATGAATTTGCTTGTTAGTGATAATTCTGATGTTCTAGGAGGTTGTTCTCCATTTCATAAATAAACTGGAATTTTTTTCTTCATAGCTGTATCAGGATGCTGCATTTTAGTTTTTCTTTTTAGGAGGTGTCACTTATGTGTTACTTATTCATTGTTGGACATTCCATTGTACTCTGCTACTGCCCAAAATTTTCACAGGAGTCACTCAAAATATTCATCAAACTTTGTGCAGTTGTCTATTTCCTGAAGGTATTTTCAGGCCAGTTTTAACAAATTGCTAGTTATTCTATGTGCCCCATTTTCTGAGAAAACATCAGAGGAGACCTGATTTTCAGAAAGCACTCAGGACAGGAGAACAAACCACATTAAAGTTTCAACTACCCTGAAATTACCAGCTGTTAAGTCTTGATAGTCATTGCATTTATTTCCCCGGATTTTACCTAGTACTTTCCTTATTATCTAGTATTAGAAATAACAAGTGTTTTCTCTTCCTATATATTTGCTGTAAAAAGTATGTAATTGAATGTATAATTTCTGTGCTATGCTGAATTTATAATAATTTTGATTGTGTTAAAACTATGTAAATACCAGTGTTAAATCCCTCTCTCAATTGATTTTATTGTGCCTATTTATTATGATTTAATTTAGTATTTTTCACTTTGTTTTTGTAGTTTGCTTGGACCTAGAGTTATGATGGTCCCTCCCACTATATTTTCCCTTACTTATTCATATAGATTTTCAACATGTTTTCCTTAGGATATCAATTTCTTTCACCAATCTCATAAAGATACTTTGCTCTCCTGTCTGTAGTCTCCTTTCTGCAGAGTGACTGTTTTTTTTTCTTTTGAAATTTAATGTAGCTATAATTCTTTCTTTGACTTTCATCCTCATCTTCTAATGAAATTAAACATTCATGTCACAAAACTTGTTCTCAGTAAAACCCAAAAAATCTGTTTATTGTCTCAGATTATATTGTAGTATTTCAGTGAAGGGCTTGGACAACTGTTCTTCATTTCTTAATGTAACTCTAAGCAAAACCATGTTAAACGAGGATTTTTTTTTTTTTACTCTCCATTATTTTGTTCATTTTGAAAGATGATATCTCAGTTTTCCATGTGAAGTTTCTAAGTTCTTTCTCCAGCTAACCTAAAAAAATATGTTGTTTACTTTAAAAGATTTCAAAGTCTGGGCGAGCTAAGATAGGGAGACTCAAATCCATTTGCATGACAATATTATTCTACAGGTCATGTATTCTTCTTTACTACAGAAATGGGATTATGGCACGAATATACAGGATTTCTTATCCTTATAATTTGATGGCAGGAAATATTAAAATAAACTATAAACTCAATTTGCAGCTTGTCTTAGGGAGGAAATTGGGATATTACTGGGTAAAATACAGATTGCAGACTAGCAACTAAAAACATGGATTTGCAGAAATAGAACGATTACATAACCTTCTTTGTCATTTTCTTTCAGTAACATTGAATATAATTACCTTACCATTTATCTCAGTAAATGTTAGGTTCCCAAACAAAGCTATGTAAACAGGAATTTTTGTATCCTTTAAAAAAAAAGACCTTGAAGAGACTTCAACTACCTGTATTCTTGATGAAGCCTCTACATCTTAATTCATGCAATCAAATTAAATAAGGAATTAAAGTCCAAAGAAAACAGTTATTACTTTGTGGGAAACCCACTTCTACAAACAGAATTAGTACACTTTGTTAATTTTTTACAACAATGAGGACCTAAGTTTTAAAGGTGTTGAACATCTAATTAGTTCATAAGTGAATTAATTGCTTACGGAAGGTGCTCTATGGGGATACAAGGAAATTGCAAATTAAGCTTTGCTGCTCTGAGCTCCATCTCTGTGCATCAGACCCGTTGGCATCAGATATGTTTTTTTAGTGCTCATTTCAGGTCTGCTCAGGTATGAGAAGTCAAAATGGGTGCCTGTTGGTACTGAGTGCTGAGGCTGCTCGTTTCTGGCGTGCTGCTGTCTGCTACCAAATGTAGTGTGGTTTCTGATGAAATGCATCGCCTACAGCAGGCAAGGGGGGTTGTCCTTTGTTACCATTGGGTAGGGACTTTTTTCTTCCAAACCTTCCCCCCCCCCATCAAACTGGTGTCCAGGTTTCAAAAAAAAAAGTTTCACAAAAAAAAAAAAAAAAAAGCAATATTTGTTTTCTTTTTAAAAAGCAAGAAACAAGTAAATATCAGAATGTTTATTATTTTTATGTTGTTTCCTCACATAATTATTGCTTCAAATTGACAGCAGTGCAATTTTTTTCTTCCTGGTGCCTGTGAGGAACTGCTGAGGTTAAGCATTGGCTCTGGAGGGCTGGGGAACCACTTCACACTTCCCAGCACCTTCTGAGGCAGGTGTCCCAAGCTCCAGCCACCCCTGAGATCATGTCCTTCCCCCTTGTGGCCTCTTATCGTGGTTAAGATGGAAAAGAAAGCGTCTTCTCTGCTGAAAAGGGAGCCTGCTGATTTTTTAACAGTCCCAGTGAAAGAGGAAGAAAAGACCAAGAAAAGATATGATAAAGATAAGGATTGATTTAAGGGAGTGCAGCTGGGTCAAGAGTACCCTACTAGAAACCTTCCAGGTTATAATACAAGAGGTGCATGTTCATGCCTCAGTCCTGGCTTGAACTAAAATGAACACCTTGATCCAAGAGTTACATAACATCTCATTATTTTGGCTAAGATGTCCAAAGTAGTGTTTTTGTTTTCTAAAAGTTGAATGCTTGTATTGCTTTTTTCATAATTATAACCATGCTGGGATTGCTAGTTTTTGTCAGCTTTGAAAGTTTGGCCTCCACAGTAGTTTTGTTCAGAAGTTTTACAAGGACCTGAAGTACTTACAAGCACCTTCAGTGCCTAAAGTCTTGCCTGATTTACAATACCTCAGCACCTGGAGGCCCCAAACACACATGTATTTGGATGTGATGGTATTACTGGTGTATAAAACACAGCAATTGACTGTGAAATAGTACAGATGTTCTGTGCTTTTTCATAAAAACCTAGTATATTTAGGGAATTTCAAGACTTCACTTTGGAGCTGATACACTGCAAGCTGTTTGGCTTCCATTGCTTTGCTCGTTGCAGCAATTCCTCCTTATAACAGGCAGTAAGGAGCAGCATCAATAGGAAGAGCCTGCAATACAGTGAGATGACTGCTGCTGGCTGGAAAAAAGCATAGGGTATAGCCAAAGAACAGCTGGCTGTAGTCTGCTTTTAGTGCTTTTTTTACTGAAGTTGGACTTAGTTTGTTCTGTGTAAGTGACGTCAGCCCTGCAGTTCCACCCCATTTCATGGGGCTAGGAAAGGGTAACACCGGAAAAAGAGCTGACGCAGGGGTTTGATGCAGATTTCTACCTGCCTGTGTGTGAACCAGTTACACAAGAACTACAAAGTATTCTTGTCCTCTTTTTATTTTTTTCCGGTAAGTGGTAGTTGCAGACACTGTGATTTGAGTTAGGGCGAGGTTCCTTTCTGCTTGTATTTAGAATAATACTTGCATTTACAAAACAGTGTAGGGTTGAACCTTCACATTGTGTCTTTTAGCAGCCTTTCTTTTCCAATAAAATCAACCCATATTTCAGTGTAGATTCTATCTTTATTACAATCTGTACAGGATTCTTGCATGTGTTTCTATCTGGATTATAGGTAGGTATGTCTTAGAGAAATGTATGAAGTTTGAAATTGCTGCAGGTATAAAGAAATATTTACATACCTTGACTATTCAGGACTTAATTTTTTTTTTCAATACCCCTTTCCACTTGCTCTGAAGTAGCAATTCAGTCATGATTTAGTTATGGATTATGGGCTATCCAAAATGTATGCACATTTCCTTGTGTAAGAAACAACTTGATTTTCATTTTCATCTTAATTTGCATTTAATTTCCAGAATTTCTGACTCCAGTCACCAAACTGTCATGGTGCATGAAAAGAGGAGAAATTGTCTCTTGAAAGTGGTCTTGTTTATTAGAATTTTATCTACTCATACATTCACATTTTTATCTTCTCTTTTATCACTTCATCTTTTTGCCCTGACTTCAGCATGTTTACTTACAATGGCTATGAATAATTAGAGCTGGTGATTTTATAGATGCCATGTTACATCTATAATGTGTATATAGGCACATTTCTAGATATAATGCATTGTATTAGAAGTGATACATATATGTTTTAAAAGCAATATATTTGAATGGTGGTGTACAGATGAAATTCCAGATGTTTAAATACTCTGCTTCTACAAAATAAACAGCATTAATTAGAAATTACTCTTGCATTACTTCTTCATTCCATTGTTTAGGGTTTGCCAGCTCACTTGATTTTCTTGTTTGAGTTATGTGAATTAGGAAGACTTATTAGACATGGGCAAGCCTACTACTCCCTGCTCATGCTCTCCCTGATCTCCACGATTATAATTTATTTCTTCTAGTTTTTATCAGAATTGTGAGAAAATGTAAGGAAAATAAGCTTACACAATGAGAAAATTGCAATTTATTACTACATAGCTGCAGAGGCCTTGTGATGTTTAAACAGAAATATAATACCTGACTTCTCTAACCATTTCTTACTCCTCTAAAATTTGCAAGTATTCACAAACAATGAAGGGGATGCTAAGTAAGACACTGTGGAACTGAACACACTTTAAAGTAATCAATCAAATAGAATTCCTGAATAAGGCAATTCCTACATAGAAAAGGCATGTAAGCAATTTAATAGGAATGTGTAATATTTTACTCAGTTTTCATGGGTAGATTATAAACCAAAAATTGCACATAAGATAGCCAGTATGGAAAACTAAACCATGTGTGTGAAAAGTTAATTAACACATTCAAAATTATACTCAAGTTATACACAACTATACATTGTTTTCCTTGAATAGACCTTGTTCCACATGTCACAATTTAGGATCCCTCCTCTATGACTGTTAATCAAAGAAATGGAAAGACTCTATCAAAGTAGTAGGGGATGATATTTAAGTAATATCAAAAATAATATCAAAAAAACCCTTTTTTTGCTGGCAGACAAGCTTGTCTCAAAATTTTAAGCATTGGATTTTGGTTTTTTTAATTGTATCATTTTGACAGAAAAAAAATAAATACATGGATCTGCAGTAATAAGTATGAAAAACCATCTTTAAAAAATACATCGCTAGCAAATAAATTCAAATAAATGCATGTTTGGAAGGCATATTTTATTATGCATTATTTTGTCTTGCAAGAACCAGCTAAAACCAGGCCCACTAGCTTCAAACAAACACATTTCAGTTTCTGACTCCAAATAGCTTAAATAGCCTCCTGATTAGCAAGGTGCTTAGGCATTTAAGTAGCCTCAGTGAGTATCCCCAGCAAAGCTAAATATATTTACCAAATCACTTAACTAAGGGTGTCTCCTGAATTTTTTGAATTGTTGCATTGTTTACCCTGCTCTAGTTTCTACCAAGTGACTCAACGACAGTTTAGCAGCTGGAGTAGGACAGCTCTCTATCATACCAAACCCTGTACTTGGCCAGAGTTTCATTGTTCCCTTTAACTCCATTCTCTAGGTGGAGGGTGAGGATACAGCTTGTTGGGTTGGAGTGGTGGGGGGTTTTTTTGTTTGTGGGTTCTTTCGTTTGTTTTTTTCCCTTGCAGTCCACCCACTCCTTATCTAGTATTTAGCTTGCAATGTTTGGCCAGGGAAAATCTCTTTGCAATAAACCTGTACAGTCCTTAGCAAAATGGGATTGTGTTCAAGAGGTAATCGCTGCTACAGCAGAAGTGTAGTGCCTTGTGTTTAAACCTAGAGTTATGTGACCTGTTTAGAAAAAATACATAGCTGTGAAGAGAATACCTAAGCAAATGTGACCATCCCAGTTTCATAAACATAAGTAGTATCCTTCTCCATCCTGGAAGGTTTGGGGTTTTTTTCCTACATATCAGAGTGTTTGTCTTAAGACTGTAATGAGGTGTTACTGAGCCTTTTCTGTAGTTTCCCGATGGTTCTCTGATATTCTCGATCCTGATTTGTAGAAATACAAACAGCACAGAAAATAATGCTTGTGCTATTGTGTTTGAAAAATTCAGGCAGATCTGCTCACAAGCACTGGCTGTTTGTTTATTATGCTTTGATTTAGAATCTTGAATTTGCCAATATGTACAAATATTTGTGCTCTAAATGGCTCTGCTAGATTTTTTTCTTCAATTTTTGTTTAAGTAATGGCTGGGAAAGGTCTTCATCTGAAGTGGTGTATGTCTTTACATCAATGTAATATGTACTAAATATTGTAATAATGTACTAAACTGCATTTTAAAATTTGGGGAATCCTAAAGCTAGGATGGTAGATCTAATCTCTGAACAACAGTGAGCAATGCCATATTGTTTGAGGGGTGGGGAAGAAATAAATTATTGGGATGTGGAAAGTGACATACAGCTTGCATGGCAAATTATGGCAATGGCAAAATAATGCTTCCAGCATCAGTAAGGCCTCAAACTAAGCAGTATGCTCAGTTTCAAAAATTAATTCCTTTCTCTGTACCAACAGCAGAAAGCTCACAGTGGTTTGAGTGAGCAGGGACCAGTGCCCTGGAAGGAGAGTGGGAAGGAACTGGTTTTGCTCAGGATAGCAACAGACTCAAGAGAAACACTGCTGCAGCTCTGCTTAAGGATGAGAACAGCAAAAAAGAGAGGGGAGAAAAAAATCTCCATCTCTGTGGTAGATTTGAGGAGAAGATAAAGAGCTAAACTGCAGAAAAAAAAACCAACCAAACAACAACAACAACAAAAAAAACCCAACAACCCTGTTTAAGCACTAGAAAAAGTTATGGGGAGAAGTTTAAAGCAATACAGTTGCCTGGGAGGCTGAGATGTCTTCATTACAGGTCATTAAGAACAGGTTAGACCGATCCATTAGGAATGAGACAGGTGTTGATCATCCTGTCTTAAAGGAGGGGGTGGACACAGATGGCCTCCTGACCTCTTTCAGCCTCATGATCTTGTTGTTACATTTTTTTTCCTGGATTCAGGTTATATATTTAACCAACCCAGCTGTATTTAAACTAAGAGGGAATGTGATAGTTTTCTATAAAGAAATTAAATTCTTCTTAATAATTTGGTTCTCTCTGATATACACCTTTTTCTCAGCTTGGTCTGTCCTTCATAGGACTTTTTTTCCCCCATTTGCTAAACATATGGCCGAGACTTAGTAGAGGAGAGCATAAAGGACAATTTGTTCTGGGAGCCATCATCTCAGCAAGCACAGTATTTATAAGAATATCATGACAAAAATACTTGAATTGTCTAACACAGGATCTTTCTTAAGTGTAATCATGAAAACGAGTAGGGGAAAGCTTAGGCAGTAATTTGCCTTCAGAGAGGGACAGAGCAGAAAGGACGGCAAGGGTGGGGGAGGAGGAATAGCTTTACATCGCTTCTCTTGGAAAACTTAGGGCTACAGTGGCTCTTGCAAAACACTTGTTGATTTAAAGAGTGCAAGCAGAGCTATTGACAGAGCCCATTACCTTCACTGTCAGGTTGGACTCACCAGACAATGGTAAGGCTGAGTTGGTTAAGTTGTGTGTAAGTACACACATGATTACAAATTGTGCTTTTCCAAACCATTCGGTACATTTGCATCATCTTTCAAGCACCTAGTCAAGCATGTTTTGTCTTACTGCAAATAGGAGCCCTCAATTAGTGTATCCATTTCTCTTTTATTCCCTTTCCTCTTAAGTTTTTTTAATGAAACAACTTTACTCTCTAATATTTTTAAACATTGCTATAATTATTACAAATGTTTTTCAGGACTTAAAAGTGGAACGTCTGCAGTTTGACAGCACAAGAAAAAATATAAAGACAAATACAATTGTAGCCTTTCTCCTCTTCAGCCTTGGCTATGGCTAATTTTACTATTTCCTGATGAGCCAATGGATAAACAGGCATGTGTCGTAAAACCAAAACCTCTGTCTTGAAAAAAACAGAGGTGAGAATGTATTATGGTACAGTTACAACTTCAGAAATGTGAACCGTCTTTTACTGATACAGAGCTGTCTCCTTGAGCGTGCAAGGAGGCTGGAGCAAAGACTCCTTTTGGTGACAATTTTGATAACCAGTGTTTATTTAAATTCAGCACTGCTACCTTTTCTTCCTGGTGCGAGAAAGGAGAACGAAACCCACAGAATGTCTTACTGCATTGTGAACAATGTTTCATCTTGGCCTACATACAGAAGTTCACGTGGCAAGAGTATCTACTCCTAAAGCAGGGAAGGCAGTCCAAGGAGAACACCGGAGTCTGCAAATCCAGGGAGCTGTTCAGGGAAAGAGGAGAGATGTCCAAAACTGGTTAGGGAAATCTTCAACAGTTCTGGTCGTTTTGCATTCTCTGGCTCAGCCTTCAAGAATGATTGTTCCCCATTCCTGATGCCTCTGGTGAGTCAGATGAAACTGATGTCAAGGAGTTTTCAGAGGCCATGCCATTAGGGTAAAATGGAGGTAGTCTCAGAGAATGAAAAACATCTGCCCTACCACATAGTCCAAAAAAACTCAGGGACAATACTTTTTTTTATATATATAATTTTGTAATATTAAAATAATACCATACAAAAATTTGTTATTGTAGGATCTAGGGTTGGAGGTCAAATGAAAACAGAAGTTTGGGAAGCTTTAATGAAAATGTAATTGTTTTAATAACAAAAATAAATGTTTAAAAAGCCTAGTGATATATATAGCAAGAAGCTAATTTTCTGAATTTACAGAAGTATAACTTGAAACTCTTAAATCTCTCTTGAAGTGAAGCCAGAATCTTTAAATTTACTTCGTACTTTCTGGACTTTATTTACTTCAGTTAAAAGTTTCTAAGATCAAGCTTCTGTGCTATCTGTAAATCAAAAAACTATCTGTGGCCTCTAGTTTAGAAAGTCATTTAACTGGTTCTGTGACTAAATCACTCTCATGCTTCCATCTTAATTTCATTTCTTTCACAACAGCATTAGGAACTGAAAAAGAGGGAGGCAGATTATAAGTTTGCTGCATGAAATGTGTTGCTTGTACAGACATGCTTAGTTTTTGACAGTTAAAAACACGCTTCACTACCACTCTGATTTTTTTTCTATGTTCTGGACTCTAATTACATGAGCTGGTAAATTAATTTACGTGTGTACATAACTCTAGATTTACAGAGTAAGTGGCCAGTGGTGAGCAGACGTTGATCAGACTCAAGGTGTAATCATCTTAAAAGTAAGTTTAGAAAAACACTTTCAACATAGAAAATGTAGAGCCACTTAGGATTGCACACTCATAATTTAGGAGGAAGGTTTTCTAATGTATATGGTCAATAATAAGAAGTAATTTTTAATTATGAATTAATAAATCTGCCTTAGAATCCGTTTTCAGAGCGCATCCCAAAGAGAGCAGCACAAAGAGAGCTTGTAAATGTGTACCTCTCCACTTTGTGATGGTGGGATGGCCTTTAATTATGCCTTCGTCAGCAATTTTCTTCAATATGGAAATCTTGTGAAGGCACAAAAATTTGTGTATTCAAGTGCAGGAAATCAAGGGAAGAAGACAGTGTTGCACAATTCTACACAAAAGGTAAGTTAACATATCCAACAATGTAATTACAAGGGGAAGAAAACACTGCTCTTTAACCAGAAAAGCCATAATGAAACACTTCTACCTCTATTACTTATAAGTAGCTCAGTTCTGCCCCTTAATGTGTCTGCTTGAGGGCTGTTTACCATTTTGGTTAAAGGCAGAGTACAGGGGTGAGCTGGGCTTTTTTAATCCTCAGTAGGAGGGATGGCAATGGCTTCTTTAATAGACTGCATGAATACACTGAATATGTCACAGCATAACCATTGTTGAACACATGGATGAGAATATGGGAGAGACCGAGAATAAAAGACTAGCAAAAACAAAGATAAAAGAGAAAATAAGGGCAAAAGGAAAAAAAAAAAGGTGGTTAAAGAAAAGAACAATTGAAAAGTTGGAGAGCAGTGGAAAATAAAGCAGAATAGCATAAATACTTTTTCCCATAAAAAATATCACAGAGGCACAGAATTCCTGAGGCTGGGAAGGACCTCTGGAGATCACCAGGCATTGGGTCCAGGACTCCAGGGGTACCCAGCAGACACTATCCCTCTTCTCAGGGTTGAAATTTGGTGTCACCTGCTCAGAAGTTCCCTCACAATATTCAAGCAGGTTTTGCTTGTCTGATCCGGCACTTCATGTGGTCACAATTATACAGAGCTGAAGGAAAGTAAAGAAACAACAGGGCTAGGTAAATGGAGGAGCATCCAGCAAAGGAAAAAGGCAAGGGTTTTGGTATGACACTACAATGTGAGAAAAATAAATACACTTCTGGTAAAATTATAGCAGTTGTGCTTTAGTTCTACAGGTGTATTTCCTTCAGCTGAACATTATTTTTTCCTAGCATTAATTGTTTACCAAAGTAGCATGAGTAAAATGAGTCTTTAATTCCAGTATAAAAATATTTGAACAAATATAGATTAAAATTCTTATTCTTAGCCTACACATTTATAATTTTCTTCAAAACATTTTATTTGTTAAAATTTATCTTAATTAGATTTTTTGTATTAAAAATGTATTAAGCTTTTCAAGATTATTTTATTAAAAAAATGTCGGTGAAGCAGATTATTGAATTAATAAGGCATAAACACAACAAGATATTTAAGTAATAGCTTTTTTAGTTTGAAGCTTGTTATTTTGAGGTGCATATATATATATATTTATCTCTAAAGTTTTTCTAGGAAAAGAATTCTAACCATATAAGCACTATATGCATAGGATATGCTCTTTACTGCAAACTCTTAATGAAGTTGTTGTAGCACTGTATCAAATTATGATAAAGCCAAAGTGTCCTTGAAGAACCCGAGCCAGATCCTAGATGCTTCAAAGGAAGCCATGTAAGTCAATGTGTTACCTTGAAAGGGCAGGTTGTGGTAAAGGGCTAATGGAAGCAGGGTAACCAGGAATAGTTTGGAGGTGAATGGAGGTCAGAGAGCCACTGCAGTTGCAGGAACTATAAGGGTGTATGTGCCATGGCAGGGGGTTGGTGTGGTGGTATAGTGAGTAAAGGTAATGGTGACTGGGGAAGCTGGCAAAAGGCAAATGTCTAGTCCATCTTCTAGGAGGGAGATCCAAGGAACTATAGGCCAGCCAGCCTGACCTCAGACTGTGGGAGGATAAAGCAGTAAAATCCTCCTGGACACCTTCTCCAGGTGTGTGAAAGGCAACAAGGTGCCTGGGGGCAGGCAGCAAGTTAGTGCATCCATTTCTCTCTTTGCAAGGGTTTACAAAAGCAAATTCTCCCTGACCAATGTGACTGGTTTTTATAATGAGATAAGAGAACCTGCAGAGGAGTGGAGAGCAAGCTGATGTCATTTATCCTGACTATAACGAAGCTTCAGACACAATCGACCACGGGTCTCCTTTAACCACATTGGAGGGGTATGAACCAGGCTAAGTAGAAGATAATGTGGAACATTGACTGCACCATTGGTTGCAAGGGCTGTGATCTGTGGGAGCAGGTCCTGCTGGTGGCCAATGTACTCCAGGGGTGGATACTGTGACTGTTACTGTGTAACACAGTCAGTGACTTCAGGGATAAGATGAAAAGTGGGAGATAGCAGTGCTCTGGGCAACCTTAGCAGACTGGAGAAATGGGCTGGCAGGAACCTCACAAAGTGGAGCAGCATCCTGCATCTGGTACAGAATAACCATTTGGAGGCTAAAGCAACAGGAAAGGATTTTCAAAAAGAAATTTGGAAGTCCTGATGAGCAACAAGTCGGCAGTGACCTTGCAACAAAGAAGGTCAACAGCATCCTGGGCTGCAATAGCCAGCAGGTTGAGAAAAGTGGCTATTTCCATCCATGGAGTGAGACCACATCTGGAAAATTGAGTGCAGTTTTGAGCTACGCAGTGTGGGAAAGACGCAGACAAAAAGAAAATCCAGGGGAGGGCCACCATGATGGTGAAGGTGCTAGAGCACATGATGTACAAGAAGAGACGGAGAAGGTCAGGCCATTAGTCTGAAAAGGCTGGTGTAAATTTTATTGTTCTCTTCAACTTCTTAATGGGCAGATGTAGAGAAGATGGAACCTTCTAGGAAGTCCACAGGAACCTTTTCATCATGGGAAGCAACAGGCATAAGCTGGAACAGATCAATTAGACATTGTAGGGAAAAAAAAAAACCAACAAATAACTCACAAATGTGTTCAAATTGTGGAATGGGTACTTCAAAGACACTGTAGAGACAGTAAAATCCATCTGGTAATGACCCTGGAAAACCTGGCCTAACTTCAAAATTGGCTCTACTTGGAGATGGGGCTTCAACCACAAGACCTCAACAGGTCCCCTGGATCCTGAAGAAGGTTAAAATAGTGGAGTATTTTTATGTGGTTTTAAATTATTTTTTAATTTTTTTTGTGAGTTTGAGTTAGATACATACTGTCTCAACAAAAATTTCATTGGTTTCATAAAGACCATATTTAAATCCACTTGGAAAGGTTAATGAATAAGTGGGGATTCAGTTCCCCATAAAGGTGGGCAAAGTGATTCTACAGAGTAAATGCAGCTGCTCATGAAAAAGGGCTTTGTGCACCAACAGCTGTGTTATATATAGCCCTGATTTCAGCAGGTGCACATAAACCTTTCTTCCTTATTCTGCATATAAGCTGCAGGTAGAGCTTTATGAGACAGCAGCCATACCTGAGAGGCCTACCAAGTTCATAAACTATCAACAATTTGTTCATAACCTTTCACCTTATGGAAAAATAACTTTACTTATTTGAAAACCAATTAGAAACACACCTGCAAGTACTAGTTTTACTCTGTGTACCACTTTTAAAAGAAATATGGTATGCAGAAAAGGCAAGAAAAAATGTCATTGACAATATATGACTGTACTGACCAGGAAAACATGGCTGCATTCAGATTTTGAATTTTTTTTTCCTGTTAATTTAGGGGGGGAAAAAGTTATGAAAGGAAATTCAACCAAATCTCACTGAAAACTCAAAAAAATAAAAAACTTATCTCAGTGTTAATTTTCACATAAGGAAAGGTTTGCAAATCACAGGGAATAATCAAATGAATGCATAAAGTGATGTTGTGAACAAAATAGCAAGCAGAAGAATGAAGGGGAGGAAAGTGAATACATGAGAATGACAGGAAACTTCTGTTACTCTTGTTTAGAATGGATGAAGTTTCTGCTGAAAAACTAAGCCCAGCTCTAGTCAGCATAATGCAGCAATGGTGACCCTGGAGGAGTTTTAGGGAAGAACTGTAATGCTGAATAAAATCTGCACTGAAGTGTATTTATCAAATCTATTTCCCATCTGGAAGATGGTCCCTTCCCTTTAAAGGATAGCAGTTAGGAATAACATAATTATTGGTCTTTGCATACAATGACACTTGTAACCAGGGCTTTGGCCTTAGATGATAATCTTATCTGCTTATGAGTTAGAAGCTTGTAACAAATTTCAGTGGATCTGAACATATGTGTGTAGTTAAATCTCCTCTCCCACACAGTTTGACTAGAAAACTCAGCCACATAGGAGCCAGGGCTTTTTGTTAATGTTGAGGCTATAAACTCCATGTTATATGAGCTGTCTTTTATGCTCCTACCACAGAAAGTTAAAGATCTTCCTTGCTTCTCCTGGTGGATTTAGGAATTAGTTTAATAAAGATTTTTGGTTATGTTAAAGAAAGTTAGATGTCAGGGGGGAAAAAAATCAAGCTTTCCTAAATAAGAAATGCTGGAATTAAAATTATCTGTGCAATTCTAAATTGGACTGTTTATGGTCACAAAATTAATTAAATTTTTCTTTCTTTTCCTCCAGTGAAACACTGTTTCACTTTGCATTGGAGAATGAATCACAACTGTGAGGTAAATGAGATTATTTCCTATCTAACTGTTAGCTTATTTGCTACAGAGATTTGCACAGATATGACAAATGAGGTCAGAGGAAAAGTTCTGTCTTTCCAGGATTCTTTACTCCATTTTTTGGATGGATTTTTTTTTTTTTTTCCCTCAAATGCAAGCTACCCTTACTCGCTATGTTATTTCATGGTAATATTCTGTTCTGTGTGTTTTACAGACAGAATTAATCCTCAATCTCTTTTTTGCCTGCCTGTCTGTGTATGGGCAGGGTGGAAGAGCTTCTTGAGGACTAATTTCTCTGCCAAATACAACTGATGGGGAGGGACATTCAGAAAGGTTCCCCTCTCCAGCTGCTGCAGCCCAGCGCTGGAGCCTTGTCTTCCGAAGATGATGTCAAAAGTACTCCAGCTAACACAGTGACATTAAGGTGGATTGGATCTTTGGTTACTATCGCATCAAAGCTCCCATTGACGATGTAAGAACGGCAATCCCTCCATCCCCATCTCTAGTGGGACTAAATTCAAATAGATTTCTGATGGCCATCCCTCCATTTCTGAGTTTTCTCAGTCGAAGAAGAAAATGTTGCAAGTTTTCAGCTAGCTGATTTCAAAGGCTTCTTCCTTTAACATGAGGGGGGAGAGTGGGAAAGAGTTTTTCTTTAATTTGTTTGGAGAAATAATTGAACTATTTTTGCCCAATGCAAAAAAAAAAAAAAAAAAACCAGCTTAAAAATGAAAACAGACAAGTATGGGAAATTTTATGCAGCACAGTAAGGCAAAATGTAACCATCTGAAAAACAAGGATTATGATCAAAAAAATATTGGACGAGCCTAATTGCAAGCAGAGTTAGCTATACCACCAGGAAGAATACATAATCTGCAGAACAGCTGGGGGTTGCACGTTCAGGCTACAAAATATCAAAAATAACGACTGTTGCAGCGTAAAGTACAACTCGCCATTATCGTTACGTGTGAAAACGTAAAGCTTTTATTGTAAGATAGGATTTCTGCATCACGGTTTGCTTCCTGAACTAAAGGGCAATGTTTAACAATCGCCCTCCCGCCCTTAACAAATTTTAACTCATGTATTCACTCCTCCAGTCTAGGGAAAGCCTTCACCTCAATCCTCTTGCTCCCACGAGGGAGATACAGCTGACACGATTTTCAACATGTCTTTTTTTTTTTTTTTTCCGGAGGCAAAGAAAGGAAATAAGACTGTATCCCCCCGCCTTGCTTCCCTGTTTTCGTGAACATGGGCCACTGAAAGCCGTAAGAGGGCTGACTGCTCCGGTCCCGCCTGGGAGCGGGGTTCCTCCAAGGACGAGCAGCAAAGGGCCACAGCCAAAGTCTCTCCCTTCCG